>CM068837.1:70041032-70246032 GCA_028554795.2 Sinohyriopsis cumingii | reverse complement strand
AAAATTCATAGACCTTTCTCATTTCTACATCAGTTCAAAGCTGGTATTTAATGTAAACTCAATAAATGCTTTGTTTCGTTGTCTCAAAATTATTTATTTATGTCATGGATACCATGACAAGAATAAGGAACAGCCATTTACATTTTCAATGATAACTATGTCAAAGAGGTATGCATAATGCAGAAAGATACTGAACCAAAATGTGTAATCAGTCATATCAATTACTATAAAGGAGTTCCTATAGGTAGCAGCAGGGGGGGGGGGGGCGAATCGGACATTTTGTCCAATCGTTATTTTGCTTAATTATTACTTTCTGCACTCAACGATCTAGTGTCGTCAGCGCCTGGTAAAAAAAAAAAAACGACGTCGTCGTTGGGGGATCGTCCAAACGTCATTTGGTTTAATTAACACCTTCTGCGCGCTGATCCCCAGCGTCGTCAGCGTCCGGTAAGCACATCGACGACCGCGTCGATGTCATCGCCCCCCCCCCCCCCGCTGCTAAGTGGTTATTTACAATGAGGGTCTTTATGATCTTACAAACAGAGTGATCACTAACTCCTCCTCCTGTAGATCAATTAGGTTATTTGACTGATCGGTGAGTTTAAAATTAATTCTCGTTAAAAACCGATCATGGCATCGCATATAGACCGGATTAATCGGACTCTCAACGATTAAATATCCCGGAGGGGCTGTTGGTGAAAATAAATAAAGGATATACCCCTGTTGAGCTTGATTTGATTGCTTGGTATCCACCTGGTAACTCCCTTCGATAGCATCACACACTAGATTAATTGCTATCACCGATGCGATATTTACGTTGTATGGAGCAATATGCCTACCATCATCTCCGTTATCGTGTCTGAGGATATGAGTTGATGAACTGATAAAATCATTAAGAGACTTTCTTAGTTCTGGCGCGTTGTATCCTGGAAACTTGAAATCAGGTAAATCGGCTTCTGTGATATTATACTCGGTTAGGAATTTTTGTTTATTATCATCGCTGCTATCGGATATTACTTTAACGATTCGTTCATTGATATATTCCATGTCTGATATAAGTTGATTTAACACCTCAACGTGTTTTTGTGCTTTTGTCTCTCGTAGCTGTTCTAGTTGTAATTGGTAATAATGATTAATTTCGGCAAACATATCAGTGATATTCTTTAAACTAATTACGAATGTGTTGTGCAATTTATGAGTTTCCCCATGCTGAAAATACCATTGCATGTTATTCCTGTCTTGAAATGCAAATATACTGGGTAATAACGCGTTTTTCATATTATACAATTTATTTTGATAATTGGGATTAATCTCATGATACGATTGCTTGTCCGCGGGGGTTTTATGAGGTGGATTCTCAGGCCATCCTAGTATGGTTCTTATTGAACTGTTATAAATATCAACCATATACCCCGGTGTGCTTATTTCAATCGTCGACGATAACGTCGGTTCATGAACCGTAATAGCGATTTTTGATTCCTTTCCTGTGATCGATTTTATCCTGCGTTGAAATTCTTTATTGATTTGTTCTATTTGGTATGACCCAGTTGGTATTGTAACCTCCTCCCAGTCTGGGGTCCCATCGGGTTTATTTGTCCGTGCAAAAACCAGCGAGTTATTAGGTTGTTGTCCGTTAAATGCATCCGCTCGGATATTAGGCCAACTGTGATATACTCGCAATTTTGCCAGCGCTATTTCCTTCACTGGAACCGGCGATGGGAAGTTCACACTAAATTCGGGTTTCGTTGATGTTATCGATATCATATTTGTTTGTACTGGAGTGGTGTTCTCCGCGATCCGCTGAAGTAATTGAACCCCTTCGGGGTTCAGCGACATTATTATTATTCGTTGTCTTTAGTGTCTAATTTCAACAACCAGGTGGTTCCGGCTTCCAGTTGAAAATCCTCGATTTTTGACATCGCGGAGCTATACAACTGGACCATCGTGGAGAATTCAACATCGGATACGAACAAATTATCAATCGACAACGAGATCAACCCGGATAATTTCGAGTATGCGTCGGATACTATTTGATGTTTTACTGTATACTCGTTGAGTTTTTTCTGAAAACACGATGATATCTTCCTAGTGATTGCGTTGGCGACTCCAGCAATTGTTGTCATCGCGGAGACGGCGATTGGAACAGCGATCGGGGCTATCGTGGTTACCGTGGATAAAATAACACCGGCGCCAGCTACTATGCCCGACACTGAGTACACGACCGCGTCGATGGCGGTTATTTTTCGGCGGTATTTTTTTATTTTTGCACGGTATTGTTCGGAAAGCGTTTTTAAGTTCGCGGAGAATTCTTTTGCGGTATCGAATCGATATTGATGTGACGTCGGTGATACCTCTGATTCAATTTCCTTGGTGGTCACTTTTATTTTAAAAGAGCTAGTGTTTTTAATTACTTAGATTCGCTGCAAATTCCACATACCATGTAATGTTTGCCCCGGCTAGATTTCTATCAACGGCATAAATTGTAAACAGTTCAGTTGCGTTCTTGTCTATAATTGTTGATATTGTATTGTTAAACCCGGATGAACTCGACGATAATATATTAAACTGCATCATTGAAACCAGTGTCAATCGATAAATGCCCTTAACAGTTGCGGTGATATTTACTGTATTCTGTGTAGGAGTCCAATCGAATGATCCATGCCGAATTGTGTATACTGTGTTGATGATGTTCTCATGAGGGGTTTTTATTTTTTCGAATTGCTCTGCTACTCTCGGTAGTCCGTCTTTAATCGTTTCAACATCAGTTCTGATTATTCCTACTTCCCGCCAATACGCGTCTACATTTTTTTTGTTCGCTTCAATATCGGTTTTGATTGTTTCTATTTCCCGTGTATTCTCGGTCATACTTTTTTTGTTCACTGCAACATCAAGTTTGATTGTTTCTATTTCATATGTATGCACGTCTATACCTTTTTTATTCGCTGCAACATCAGTTTTAATTAATCCTATTCCCCGCCAATACGCGTCTACATTTTTTTTGTTCGCTTCAATATCGGTTTTGATTGTTTCTATTTCCTGTGTATGCGCGTCCGCACCCTTTTTGTTCGCTTCAATATCAGTTTTGATTGTTCCTATTTCCTGTGTATGCGCGTCCATATTATTTATGATCGTTGTAACATCAGTTTTGATTGTTTCTATTTTCCGTCCATGCGAGTCTACATTATTTATGATCGTTGCAACATTAGCGCCGATTATTTCTATTTCCCGTTCATGCGCGTCTACACTCCTTTTGTTTGTTGCAACATCAGTTTTGATTGTTTTTATTTCCTGTCCATACGCAGTGATATCATTTATAGTTATTGTAATCTCATCCGGCTTGGTATTTTTTTTACCAAAGAATTTATCAAAGTTGTCATCGATCCTGTTAACATTTTTTCGCAACGGGGGTAAATTGGCCGACAGCGCCATAAGCTCCGAAATAGCATTTTTTATCATTACATAATTCGGTTCGGTTGCCGTCGGGGGTCCCCGAAAAAAACTATCGACAATGTGTTTCACATCGTCGAAATGCGTTAGCGTCAACCTGAACCGTTCTTCATGCAAGTTAATTTCACTACGTAAACCTTTTAACGAATTCGACATGGTTATATAATTGTCGCCAAGTGTACTTATTTTTCCATTTATCGTCAAGATGGATTCACCCGGTTTGAGTCGTCCGTCGCTGGTATACAACGCGATAGTGTCTTCGGCGGCATCACGCTGTCGTATTAAAACGTCATCCAGCGACACATTACTGGATTTCAATTTACCCTGGCGGTCTTGAAATACAACTATTTCGCCTGGGTCAACACTTGTTAAATTTAACGTATCAGCGATTTCATCCTCGATTAGTTTTTTTATGTCATCGGTGACGGGCGTTTCCGTGGATTTTTTCAGCGCCGAAACCGGTCGTCCCCAAATATCAATCATCGTTATTGTAGAAAAAAACGACGTTTCTAATTAACCCGCCGGGCCTCTACGACCCCACTAGTGTATTCGTTTACAACCACATGAGGTGGTTTCCGCGATGATGAAATCGCCGCGAGTACGTTCAATACCTCACGGCCGCATATCGGTGGGTCACTTAATCGCTGTGTTGGCAGCGTGGAATAAAAAACCCGGGCTGAACACGCCCGGGCTGAACACGCCCGGACATACCGCATGAACTCTTTCGGCGGAGCTAACCCGTATGAATCAAAATAGACGATTGCACGCGGATCAATCGCGTATGCAACCCAATGAGTTCCCGCTCCGGAGGACCCATCGAGGTTAATTATACCGGTTTCAATATTCCTTGGTGCCGCCGGTAATTGATCCCTCATAAAAACACCTCTGAAGTTTTTTATCGCTAACGCGTTTGCGGCGTCTATTAAATCAAAATTAGACATTGGAGTCATTGACTCAGGAGTCATTGACTCCCGAGTCAATAAACGGTTCCCGGTAGTCTTAGACCCTTTCCCGAGTACCATGAATACGGGGTTCCCGGTAGTCTTAGACCCTTTCCGGCCACGGGTCGTTTTTTTTTGTAGCCTTTCCCGGTTGCCTTCTTCAATGCCATCCCCGCCGCGGTACCAACGGCCCCCAACGCCGCCGCCTTAGCCACTGCTGGTGCGGCCGCGGCAATCAACGCTGGAATCGCAGCTAACAGCGGAAATATCCCACCGGTCTTTTCCATGTTTTTAATTGCTGCGGCTGAAAAATCTATTTGAACACCCTTTTTATTCTTCATCGCATCATTGAAATGTTTTATTTGACGCGCCGTCAACGATATCTTATGATTACCACCCGCCATCTGTGACGGCTTCAGCGTTATTGTGGTTCCGCATTGTTTAGCCGACTTTGATCGTAATTTCTTAACTTGACCATCAGTCAACTCTACACTGACGACACTATACGACATTTATTGTAAACGCGTTTTGTGCTTTCAATTACATGTTTTCCACTGGCGCATCAACGATTCTCATTCGTCCACCAACACCTTCTAGCAGTATTGATTTATCGCTGAGAATGACAGCAACCGCTCTATAATTAACACCACCCGGGGCTATACGAGCTCGGAAGTGTATATCAACGACGGATTGTCTCGTTAAATCAAGATGTTCCAGCGAAAAATAATAAATCGGATACAGGTTTTTAAAATCAAGTTGTGATATTTGCAAACCAGTGTCGACGTTTTGATCACGACCCATATATGACAGCAATCGATGATACACACGTGCGATATGGTTGTCGCCGTAATTAAGCTGTATGTCCTCGGATGGTTCCTGTTGTCCGTTTATTCTCAGCGAAACATCCCTGACTCCTAATTGATCAAATATCATATGGCTGCGTTCTTGACTGCCCAATCGTTCCCTATTCTGTAGCGCTATGAATATATGACGCGGGGCTGAAACACCCTGTTTTGATGCCAGGTGCCATGTAAACGTATCGGCGACGTTATCCTCTTTAGCATCAGTTGTTACCGCTAGCCAACTCAACAACGATTTTCCTCCCTGTTCCATAAATGCTAACAATCGTGCTTCCGTGGTAACTGATGGAGTCAGCACCGGCATCCACAATGCCATTTTAGTTAAAACAACCTTACCGGCAGCGACGCCAGCAGCACGCCATATTGCATTGTTATCATCGCCCCTTCGCGTCAGCGCGATTGTATGCTTAGCCCCATAGACAACTTTTCTGACATTTCTGCAGAATCCAAATATGTGATGGAGTGGAATCGCGCATGAAAACTGTCGGCGTGGTCCTTGCAACATTCCTACTCGTGCTGCGAATCCTAGATTGTAATCATTGTTGGTGCTTTTTATAATATTGAAATTAGCGCCTGGTCTTGCTCTGCGGTCTGGATTGGCTGCTTCAGCCTGTGGGTCAGTTGCGGTATCTCTTTCCACCAGCACGTTGATGTACTGAATATGGTCAGCGTTATTGGTGGTGTCCTTCGCAAACATCATAGATGGGCCCGCCGATCTTGTATAATCATCCGAGTATCTCGCCAACCCAATTATCGTTGTTGCAACATCAACCTCGCGTTCTATTGATTCAATTTCTCGCCCGTCAATAAGATATCTGGCGCTCTCAAATAACGCCATGATACCGTTGTTGACGAAGCCAACTCGAACACGATGGTCATCTGCGTATGGTGCATTATCGGCGGCATTTGTCACGAGTTCTCCCTCGATTTCGATAAACGCTTCACACGGCAGAAAGTATTTACTGGTATCTTGGACTTGAAGTTCAATTCGCGATCGTAGGTCAGGTTGCGCTGCATAATAAGAATAAAATTGATAATCACGGACAGAATCATCCCTGCGCACTGGGGCGTCCATATCAAACGCGGGATCAGCGGTACGCGCAAACATTCTATTATTTATCATGTTGATGTTTTCAATTGCGATTTTTTCGTCGCAGACCACTTCCCGCTATCGCGTTCATGAGCGCGTTGGTTGCCGCATCGGCGGATGGCGAAGTCGCTAACGACCGAGTCGTCGCCAACGACTCTAATTTTTCTTCCACGGCGTTATTTATTACTTTACTGACATTTGCAGGCATCACTATCGTTGATGGCATCTGTTTTCTTTTTGAAAATCTCTTGGATTTCACCAATGACATTAGTTTGTTCCGCGCGGCTGAAAGCGCCTTTCCGGCAACATCTCCAATGGCACTAATACCCTTATCACGAATAACATCAATAGCCTTTATTCCTAATTGTTTGGCTAACGGCGCTACTTTTGGAGCCATTCTTGTAAATAACCCCGCAATGGTGCTACCGAGACCATCTCCATAGTACGCGCGGTAAACAGGCAATCGCGAGTTTACCACGTAGACGAGTACTGGTTTATCATGGTTGTAGTGTATGATCATCCTTATTATAAAAACACCAGTTTTCCAATTAGTGATTGTGATCACCAGTGATTGTGATCACCAGTGATTGTGATCACCAGTGATTGATTACCCCCCCCCCCCACCGAATCAAAAACCGGAATAAATTTTATCAAAATTTCCTTGGGTTTTTGCCCTCGATAAAAATCTGGTTTTTTTCTGGTTTTTTCTTGATTTTTAGTCATTTTTGGTCGTTTTTTGTTGCCTATAGTCGTTTTTTTCTCGATTTTTCAGAAAAACATCGATTTTCTCTAAATGATTTCCTTGGGTTTTTGCCCTCAAAAAATGGCCAAAAACAGTCAAAAAATGGCCAAAAACAGTCAAAAAATGGCCAAAAACAGTCAAAAAACGGTCAAAAATTAACAAAAACGATAATTTTATAATTTTATAATTTTTTTAATCATCCACGAGCTCGTCTATGAGCGTTCGATATGCATTAATGTCCATAATACCGCCTGCAAATAACCGCTTGCAAATATCAGCGGCCTCATTGATTATTTCCGGAGAGTTATTTCCGGCTCGTTTTCCTCCAATTAGTACCTCTAGCCGTGATATATCACTGAGAACACTACCAGGACAGGTAACGCCGTAGGATTCTTTACCAACAGAGTATCCCTTTCCTTTTTTTGGTTTTATACTTTTTACTTTATTGTGGAATATTATATATTTATTATCACGCAGTGGTAATGCATCTTTATATTTACTCGCTAAATACACTATTCTTGTCCAATTTTTTAACGACTTTATATTTTTCTCGTAACCGCTATTGATATGCTTCTTATCTCGTATGCTCTTAGCAAAATTGTTGGCAGCAAAATTAATTAATTCTTCATGGCTGAAGCCTCTAATTTCATCTATTGTGCTCTTCTTGAGTACAATACGGGGTATATTCTCCTCTTTTTCTTCCGGTATTTCTTCTTCCGGTATTTCTTCTTCTGGTATTTCTTCTTCTGGTTTTTTCGCAGTAGCGCCTAGTTCTTCTTCGTCGGCCATTGTAACATAAGGTTCTTGTGGTTCGGTTATAGCGAGTGGTGGTGGCCTCCGTGTTGTAGCAGCCGCTATTTTTGCAGGGAGTGTTTCTAAAGACCTTTTTGTTTGTTTTGTCTCTGCCGCTATCTTTTCAAGCGCACCAAGAACGGGTACAGTTACCGCCGTAACATCCTTAGTCGCTTTAGTTACCGGGGCAAATAACTGTTCACTTCCAACAGCAAAATCAGTTTGCATTTGTTGTCGCGTTTGAAGTTTCTCTCTCACTCTGTCTCGTAACGGTATAAACTTTCTAAGCGCTGCTAGTCGCTCTCTGGCTAGCCGAGTAGTAAGTGATTCACCTACCATTATTGTAAATTGATCCGCAATTTTCTAATTTTCCGCCGAGTGTACCATCGGGGGCTCCACGGAGTTTTCGTCTATAATCCTTCTAATGTTTTTGATCTTACTAGAAATCTCCCGGCGTCGTTCATAAACACGTCCGAGTTTTTTTCGTATTATTTCAACGGCAGTAAATAGTCCAATGAATGCATTTGCGTCATTGTGGTACAAGTTTTCATTGATCGTATGTTGTAATCGTTTTATAAAAAAGTACTCGCGGGCCAGGGTAAAACGCCCCCGTTTCGACTGTTCGTTAATAATCTCATAATCGGATAATATTTTTTCACTGTCGAGACCATCAGATAATTCAATTCCTTGATTTTTTAATTTTGAAATCTCGGCTAATATATTATTGATGTCTTCGATATTCATTATTCTTATAAAACATCTTATTTCTAATATCAAAAATTTTAATAAAATTTAAGTTAAAATTTAATAAAATTATTGGGGGTCATTTTTGACCCCGTTTTTTGTATGGACAGTACAATGCCGTAAATCTCCACTCGAGTGTTGTGGCAGATTGCAGGCATACATGGACAGTACAATGCCGTAAATCTCCACTCGAGTGTTGTGGCAGATTGCAGGCATACATGGACAGTACAATGCCGTAAATCTCCACTCGAGTGTTGTGGCAGATTACAGGCATATACATATACTTAATTAAGGACATTCACATCTTGGAACCCCAAAACATACATCTCCGGGAGGGAGGCCTAGGGTGACAAACGTCATCGTAGACCGCCCAGAAGATATGCTTGGGGGGACATCACTACATGTACTTAATTAAGGATGAATATATTTACAATGAAATGATTGATGGATGATGGGACGGCACAAGACAGCACAAACATAAAACGGCGGGGCGGAACTCTACGGCCAATTCAACCAATCAAAAGCAACCCAATTAAATTAACCCGGTTGCATGATTGTGAACAAAAGACAACCACACGCCCGGGTCAAGAGCGTGGGTTAGTTTTGATTAGTTGAATTGGCTTTCGAAAGCCCCAGGCTTATAACGAGTCATCTTATATATAAAGTGACTAATACAGCGGCGTCAGTCACAAGGTGTGTGTTAATTTGAATTCCCTTGAATCGTTAAATCCTTAAATACTTATTAATGGTGTTTCACGGCATTTAAATGAAACCAAATACTCAAATAAAACACTAAAAAAAAAGAATACAGCTGTTAGATAACAGCGTGTATTTCATTAGTTTTCATCGTAAAATGATTAACTAATCGCAACATTAATTGGACTTCAAGGGACGTAACTCTTGTCATGCGACGCTATCACAAAACGAGTTATCTCCCTTTAATGTTATATATAAAAATCGAATTCTGTGACCCGTCTTTTTTGAGATCGCTGTTTGATATACTCGTTCTGCAACAAATTGTATTGAGGCTCTACAAATATCGAAATATTTTCCTGCCTCATTCATCGACTGAAATATTTTTTCCTCGTGAGTTGTTGTATCAAATGATTTTACGCTTTTTGCTTTTTTTGAGCATTTACCAGTTTGGCCTTTTTTACTATTTTCACTCTGAGAGATGGCTTGCAGATTACACAGTCTGTTATTTTGAGGACATCCATCAATATGATCAATAACGAGACCGTCCTCGATTAATCCGTTGAATGCTTCAAATACCACCCTATGAACATAATACTTCTTCTTTCCGGCACCAAACATCAAGTATCCGTGATTATTTTTCCATCCAACCGGCTTCTTCAGTCTACAATTTCTAACAATACCGTCGCGAGATGCCTCGTAATTAACGAGCACGGGATGCGGCTGAAATTCTTGGTCCATTTGTATAATAATACTACTTGTCTAATTCATTATTTGGTTTAATTATAAACCTTGCAACATAGTCTTGGGGGGTTTTGATGACGAAGTCTGCGGTGGGGTCGATGACGGCATTTTTTATTCGTTTATCATAATAACGTTTTAGTTCCCTGTATCGCTTTCCGCCACAATTGATACACAACTGCGATTTTCCTCTTACACCAACGTGGCAAACCAAGCACGGGAGGGGGCCAAGAGAACCATTACGAACGCTTTGTAAATGATACCCGCAGAATTCACCTCTACATGATTTATTGCACGGGGTTATCGACCCAATCATCAACCATTTGCATTTATTCATTATACTATATTCTTTTATTTAAATACTTGTTTTAATTATATGGATGAGTTTGAGAGATTAGCAGTAATTAAGCCCTGGAAAAATATTAAGTTCAATCTCGATAGAGTCCTCAAGGACACACCAAAAGCGTTAATAAACGATAAAACCCTGTTGAATAAAATACGCGATTGTATCAATGAATTCAAACGTGATGGTGCATCTCATAGTTGGTCAACATTTCGAATTGATGGTGTTGTTGATGCTACCATGAACGACAACCGCGCAGCAATGATAATATCACAACTTGACGGTAAAAGGTATTTCTTCAGAGTAAAATTCATTGTCCGGGTGGAATCAGGCGATTGGATCATACGTGATAAATTTGAACCAGTTTTCAGCGACAAGAAAACAGTCACTGTCAGCCGCGACTCCAAGCCGGGGTTGTTAACCGGAATTGACAGACCATACTATGAACGAGCGTATCCTGAAACAGCAGTTGTTTATGGAATATACCCGTTAAATAAGAAACCTGATATCGGAAAACTGAAACCGATGAAACAGTCAACGGGGATAAACTGTGTAGCAGAACGAATAATAGAGCATTTTACAAATGCATGTCGAGGAAACAAATTGACTGATTTACGACGTAGCAAAATCAACCAGTGGGAACTAACCGTAAAAGAGCGTGGAGCAACCATCAGCGACATAGCGAGATTAGAAACATCGCTGAGATTTCCAATAACCGTTACAACGATAACCGGTGAAGTATTATACGAATCGAAGTATAAATCGAAGGGAGCCCCAATCAAAATTATTGATCATAACGAACACGCATGGACGCCCGCGATCACAATATTTCCACGGGATAGAACAGTAAAGTATATACCCGAAGAATTTTTAGGAGAAGAATTCTCCCGGGATGGTTTTCTCGCGGAGAGGAAACTATTTGATGCTATTGCCTACTTGTGTAAAAACGACCCTGTATCAGTGTGGTTACTTCGCAGCGCTGAAAACGATGCGGATACCTTTGATCAGTTTGTAAGACCAAACGGCGAATTATATCGCACTGAAGCATTTCACAACAGGATGAAAAAAACCGCCATAGAATTTGAGGAGCATGATGAACAACTGCTAACAAATTGTTTTACGATTCCATCGGTTGTAGCTCATGTTGCAGCAAGGAAAAATGCGTGGAGACCAACGCGCAAGGAATTTCTGCCGGATGTACAATCCAGTTGTTTGGAATACTATCACGGTGGACTATGGAACACTGAATACAGCCGCGACGCTATGATCTCGGTTGATATGGTTGCCTGTTATCCAGCGAGTTTTCTCGGGTATGGATCCGCCGCCGAGTATTTTAGACGATTTGGACACCCCAGTCATGAAATGACTCGTGTTGCTATTAATGGACCACTGCCTGATTTTGATTTAACCGGATTCGCTCGCATAGTATCATTTGAATTCGCGGCAGGACTCCATCGCTGTTGCTATATTTGGATCGGTAGACACATGGCTGAAAAGAAGTGGCTGCCAATAGCGCTGCTACGGTATATGATTGATTGTAAAATGCTAGTTTCGTTGATTGTCAGTGACGCGATTATATCATACCGGGCACAGACTGAAGTCTGGTTACCAGAACCGGAGCGTCTAGATAGCATAATTGACGAGTCCAGAAAAAACATTGATGCCGACGAGGAATATATCATCGAATGGTCCAGGAGGATATTTAACCAACGAAACAGAGAGGCAAAAGATCTCGGTAGAAGAATAATTGGTAAGTTCACACAAGGTGGAAAAAACCACGACTACAAACGATATTGCTCACGGCTGATTATAGATGACGCAGAATATGATTTCGTAATCAAGGACGCAGTGGCAAAAAATAGATACGTGAACTGCAAAACAGCTTTCTTGTCCAATGGAACGAGGATGGGTACAGTTGTTACCTACAGCGATGGAGACAGCCCGGCGTATCCACATTTGAGGGCGTCTATGCTGGGTTATGCCGCTATCAATTTATTCTCGATGATAAATAGATTCCCCGATACCGCGGTTAGAGTAGCCGTTGATTCGTTTTATGTTGACGTAGCGTATAAGGGAAACGTAGCCGAGTTTACTAGTCCGGACGAGAGTTGGGGTACATGGAGAATTAAAAATGAAATACGACGCGATTATTCCCCGTCAGCAGATGTCACCGTTGAGAACAACTACTTACGCGGTGATAAATTGTCAGAATGGTCTAATGCACCATCGTGTTCTGATCCAATTTGTAGACACAAGACGGTTTATTTAAGCGGCTGTGGCGGGTCAGGAAAGACGACTCGGGCAATTGAATTATTTCGAACGCGGGCAAGTATAATCGTGCTTACACCGACCCATAGACTAGCGCGAGAGATAAAACAACGAAATGTTGACGCCGTTACTTATCACAGCTTTTTTCGATACAGCGGCGGTGAGTGGACTCCTGATCGAATGGGTTAAAAATTTATTCCCGACATTATCATCTGGGATGAGATATGTACTGTTTCGTTAGATACTTTACAAATGTTTCTTGAGTGGTTGCTGCGCGCGAATACAGCGGTAATCATGTGTGGGGACCATGGCCAACCACCACCATTTGTCGGCGAGGGTCCACATGATTGGTTAAGGGGTTTTGTGGACTATTATGAAGAAACCGATACTGATTACCGAGCACTTGATGAACAACTGCGCGAGGTTAAAAAACTAATCAGATTACAGCCGGATAGAGTTCAGTGTGAAATAATTCGCGAGGTGATTCCGGAAACGCCGTTAAATGAATTCTGGGAAACATGGAAACCAAACGATTTGATTGTAGCGAGTAGAAAGATAGTCAGAGACACACTTCAGCGGAAGTTGTTTACGTTGCATAAGGAAAAGTTTCCAACGCGCCCAGTGCCGTTATGTTATAGACCCGCGGACACACGGCGGCAGAACATTGAAGTTGAAATTCCAGGCCGGACAGAAAAACAAATTCTCGTGCTGAATGATATCGTGCTCGTTGATATCGGTGTCGTCGAGGACGCGCTACGTGCTGATAAATCCCCGTGGACGCTAGGATACGCAACAACAATACATTCCTCGCAGGGACTAACCATCACGGACACAATTGTTTGGATGGTTGATAATCGCATCGAATGGTCAAATCTAGTCTATCTTGCAGTGTCCCGAGTACGGAGAATAAATCAGCTTCGAAGAATTGTTGTTGACGAAGTCAGTGACGGAGTCACCAACGACAACGACATCATCGATGCAAGCGTCATTGATAGAAAACTCTCGGGTTACCGCCAACAGGATAAAAAAAAACAGCGGCGTTTTGATATTGATGCCGAATTAATAATTGCGTTACGACAACAACAGAATAATCACTGCGCGAGTTGTAATTGTGTAATGCGCTGGCGTTATTCGGATAAAGACGCTCGCCAATTTACCGTGGACAGGATCGATAACAGTCTCGGTCATGTCAAAAACAATGTGAGGTTGACCTGTCTTGAGTGCAATAGACGCAACGGCGCTAGTTAAGACCACGCGCGGGTAATTGAGTATCATCAGGTATCACTTGTAGTTGCTCGCGAGTAAATCCGCGCTGAGAAGCAGTTGAATCCAGTCTATAGATCGGTGGTCTACCAGTTGATCGTGTTATCGTTGATATGTTATGTGTGGTAACACTCCAAATAGGATCAGTAGCTCTTTTTTTACCGCCTTCAAGCTCTCCTGGTTCATACAGATATCTAACAGTGACATCGCCGAGAATCGGCTTGGAAACGCTATTTATTTTTGATTTTCCGGGTATGTACTTTTCTTTAACCGCGTCGCTGGGCTTCATGTTGATTGCTCGGGTAATCTCGTTATTTAACGCTGCAATTACGCCTGGCAACCTTTTGACCCATTCACGAGATCGTTTTTCTTGGATGAATTCCTTCGCGTATTGATATCCAAATAACCGTTCAGCGAGAGTCCGATTGAATCGTTCAACAATTGCCTGATCACGATGTAGCGCAGTATGACCTCGTCGTATCGCGACGCTATGATGTTTCAGCGTTGATAAAACAACGCCGCGAAATTCACTACCGGGATCAACTTGTAATAGATTTGGCCAGCGCAGAGGACCCCTTCGGTAAATCCGCTCAAACGCATCGGCTACTTCAGTTGCTGACTTTGTTTTTAACGGCTCCGCTTGTTTGTATCGACTCGCAACATCAACTACGGTTAGTGCGTATTTGTAACCGTTGTCATGCGGCAGAAATAATATGTCAGCCTGATGAACTTCATTAGGTGCGCTGACATCAAAGCGCGAAAAGTTGATTTGTTTAGGCGGTGGTAGATAAATTTGCCATATAGCCTGTTTGGATAACCAATTAGCCGCAACGGCCTTTGTTACCTTTGCAGCGCTTGCGAGTTTACCAATTGCGGCCTTCCCCTTCCAGTATCCTCTCGGAGAATAATAGATGGATTCCATGTTGTTATTATAAACGCTATCGTTTTCAATTACCAGCGCCAGAAGCTCCGCTTCCAATCATTAATTTACCTTTCATAGCCGATTTTACCAACCATGAAGCCAACTTTTCTTTGAGGGATTTATCAGGAATAGCATTTAACGCGTGAATTAATTTTACATCCGCGATATGACGCTGTTGCAGATCGCTACTTTTGTAAGCAACATCATGAGCATGACACGCCTTATCGATAGCGTTTATTGGATACTCACCGGGTTTGGGCTGATTTTGATCATCGAGTCTAATATCTAATCGTGTTCCGGGGCCACAGTAGTTATATCCTGGGAGGTGTTTTTCTCCTGGATACTTTGCCCACGGTGTTCCGGGGAGTTTTGCCAATTTGGCTGCGATGTCACCTCCTCGCTTTTTTTTAAAACATCTCCGGGTCTAATAGAAATAAATCTAAATTTCTTTGTACCGCATTGTACACACTTACCAGTAAGCGCCGATCTGTTATTTCTCGTTGTAACGGTTGTCATATCATTTGTGCCAGTACGTACTCTACACTTCACACAATATAGATCCATAATTTATGTATAGAGATATGAATATAATTGATTTTTCGGCGACTAAAACAAGAGAACCAGTTAAGCATGTTGCAGCGTTACCAAACTCGATCCGGATGATTATCATCGGACCATCTGGATCCGGCAAGACGCAATTGTTACTTAATTTAATAATGAGATGGATGAAGTGGGATAAGTTGTATTTGGTTGCTCCTAGCGTGGATGATCAACGATGCTACGAGGTGTTGAAAGATTTCAACGAGAATGCATCAGCGATCGCTAAAAAAAATGTTATTGAGTTTATTACAGATATCAATGATGCACCAGGTATTGATGATATTGATGGCGACGTTAACAATCTAGTCGTGTACGATGATGTTATGTTGGACAATCAAAAAAACCCAGCTAGGATATTTTCCAGAGGCAGGCATAAAAACACTGACGTGATATATGTCACTCAACGATACACTCAGATTCCAAAAGTAATTAGAGACAACTGTAATATTCTTGCTGTGTTCAACGGCGTTGATACACACACGCTACGAAATATTTGGCAGACATGGTGCGGCGGTGACATGGACTTTAATGTTTTTCGAAACTTTTTTAGTCATGCTCAGTCGACCCCACATGGATTCGTAACGATAAATTTACATGATCCTCGGACACGATATCGTATCGGACTTGACCAAATATTCGGTTAGTTGTAAATAATTTTCATTGTAAATAACCACTTAGCAGCGGGGGGGGGGGGGGGCGATGACATCGACGCGGTCGTCGATGTGCTTACCGGACGCTGACGACGCTGGGGATCAGCGCGCAGAAGGTGTTAATTAAACCAAATGACGATTGGACGATCCCCCAACGACGACGTCGTTTTTTTTTTTTACCAGGCGCTGACGACACTATATCGTTGAGTGCAGAAAGTAATAATTAAGCAAAATAACGATTGGACAAAATGTCCGATTCGCCCCCCCCTGCTGCTTAGGTAATGTTTCTCATACATGTCAGAGGTGCAGTATGTGCAAAAGCCGAAGTAATCAAAGAATGAAGTAGAAGCAATCAGAACATGTCCAACATTTGTATGAGGATAATGAAAGTGAAAATCCTTTGCCTGGATGCAAACATTTTGAAGAGATAATATCAGTTTTCAGAAACATTGCACCAAATCTGACTGAAAATCAGCTTACACTCTTGTGTTCCCAAATCGTGGCCTCTAATGTACAAAATAGTAAAGGTATGAGATGGCCAAGGGAAGTGATCAGTATGGCAATAACTTTGTATAACATAAATCCCTCAGCTTACAGAGATGTAACTAAAAATGTTGGTTACATCTCCCATCTGAGCAGTTACTATCACTATATAAAAATGCGGTCTGATTCTGGTCCAGAGATAAAGATGATGCATGCAGCCATCATGGGTAAAGTAGAAAGTAAAATGAACAGTTACGTGTGGCAATACATCTTCCTGGTATAACAGGTTTCAGATGGTCATTTGCCAATTATCCAAATAAACATGTCTCGCCAAGTGACCGATTTATTACAACCTGGAAATGTGTTGATGCCTTTATTAATATGGTTTTACGGCAATATACTGATGCATGGATGGGTCAAGCAATAACCGTACATTTTTAAAAATGCACTTTCTGCATGAAAATCCGATGGAGACAAAGAGGGTTGCCAAACATTACAGAAATCCAATGACAGAAATTATCTTCATGATGGACCATTGCCATTTACTCAAGTATTCTAAGTAGTGGTTATGAGGACTTTCATAAGAGACTTCTCACTGTTGGTGGCTTCTTTACCATCTGGAAGATGTGGATAGATGCATATTAAGTGGGACCACAGCACTAACCCTTTCCCAGTTCACCAGAAGCTTTCTGATGAGCAAAGCTTCTGATGAGCAAGTTTTTCCAAATGATGCTCATAAGATGAGAAACAAACTTGCTTTTGAAGCTCTAAACCAGGATATGTTTTAATTGATGACTATGTACCAAGAAAGTCTGCCTGAGTCAGCACAGAAAGAACTAATAGCAACACTTAATCTTCTGCAGCATACGAGATTTTATAGCTTCCTTCTGCAGTAACAGTCGACCTGTAAAATATATAATGGATGAAACGTCAAGAAGCCTTACTTTAGCATATGACTGGTTCAAGTCCTGAGAGAAACAAGTTGCCAGTTCAGACAGTGTCAATAAGAGATATAAGAATTTAATGAGAATGGAAACAAAAGAGGATCTTGATTTCATGTTTCATGGTTCCATGTCATTAACAATGTTGTGTCTGTCAAAAAATTGGTCAAATTATTGTTACTTTCAGAATCAAAAGTGGCATTGTTGAAAATGTGTTCTGCCAACAGAGGTCGCTGTATCATGGTGCTGGTAGTAACCCAACATATAATTCATATCAAACAAATATCACGCAAAACATATGTTGGTGCAATGCATGCTGAACACTATGCAGCTGCAAGGTCATTTCTCTAACTGGCTCACTGAATAAACAGAAAAATGATTTACTGAAGGGTGACAATGCAGTTTTCTTCCAATGATTTAGATACAGACATGAAATGCCATCAATTCAGAGATAACAAGGAATGCAACAATTTATTAAAATAAGAACAACAAACAGAATGCACAGGGCAGATTTAAATCCATCATGAAAATTATTAAAAGGAATACATGACCAAACAAAATGCCATTTTCGAGGTAATGCAAAGAATAAAAAATTGGCATATTACTTGAAAAAGGAATAGTACTCTAATTTAATTCAAGGGGAACACATGGCAGCTACTTTTCAGTCTAAAAGCCAATCATGTATGTGATACCTAGGAAACATGGAAAATATACTTTTTATACTACATGATGCAACAACTATCTAAAAAGACAATACTTTCATTTTTATTATATTTTTGCTAATACAAGCTGGATAAAGGAGAGCTATGTTACATAAATTATTACTTAGCATAGAAAAGGTTAGTACAGAAACATTGTAAGCCCGAGAAGTCACTATTGACAATAAGAATATTCAGGTTATATATATATATATATATATATATATATATATATATATATATATATATATATATATATATATATATATATATATATATATATATAAATATATAAATAGATAGATAGATAGATAAAGATAAATAGTGTTGCTGATCTACTAATTGTTGGCTTGGAAACCTGTAATATGTTCCCTACTGAATTCAGTTTTGATGCTGAAGCTACTTTATTCTCCCAGCAGAATATGTCCAAGTGTTTGAAAATAGTGAGGATTGATTTTGGATTGTTTCAAACAATACTTAAAACAATTTATGTATGTCAAAAAAACCTATAAGCCTTCAATACCTATAGAACAACATTAATTTAATGCATATTTATAT
Source organism: Sinohyriopsis cumingii (assembly GCA_028554795.2). Classification (NCBI taxonomy): domain Eukaryota; kingdom Metazoa; phylum Mollusca; class Bivalvia; order Unionida; family Unionidae; genus Sinohyriopsis; species Sinohyriopsis cumingii. The sequence goes on along the minus strand of CM068837.1, from coordinate 70,227,256 downwards.
CCGACGTTTGTGGGCTGTTATTAGAGACATTGTCGTTTCTTTCAAGTTTTCGAAGTAAATTTTGTTTCCGTTTATTTCGTTTTTCATAAAGTAAATGTTCCAATATTCAGAACATTCCTTATTAATTTGTGTTGTTTAATAATTATGCTATTTGATAGTTTAAAAATTGTATAACTAATCTGGACTAAACATTAACAATAGCATCTAATACAATACAAATATAAAAATTAATACCAAAATTCACTTTATAACTTTTATTTGACAATTAATAAGTGCATTTAGTGGGTTCTGTATCACCATATCCACCCCAATATAATAAAAAGAAAATATATAAACTTACCATATGTGGTTGATTCCATTTCAACGTCCTATCAGCAGTATATAACTGTATCTAAATTCTCATCATAGCATTGGTCCATCTTCATACAAGTGGATAACTCAATATTGGTAGAGTGTTCTATTTAACTCATATTCACAATATGTTGTCTTTCATCATACTAATGGCTTAATGAATACAGGTAGATTGTCATCCTAGGCTTCGTGCTCACAATATGTAGTCATTTATCATACTTCTGGTTAATTCAATACAGGTAGATTGTCATTGTAACCTTCATGCTCTCAATACATTGACATGTACGATACCATTGGTTTCATAAATGCAGGTACATTTTCACCATAACCTTTGATGTTCACAATATGTCTTCTTTCATCATACTACTGACTCACTGAATACATATAGATTGTCATTTTGAACTTTCTTTTCACAATACGTAGTCATTCATCACACTACTGGCTTACTGAATACAGGTAGTTTGTCATCATAAACTCCATGTTCAAAATAAGTAGTCTTTCGTCACACTACTGGCTTACTGAATACAGCAAGATTGTTACATAAACATCACATTTGTAATAAGTAGTTCTTCAGCAATATATTGGCATTTAAATATGTCACATACATAGGAATACATATTAATGGAAAGTATATCTATGTTATTGTTATTTCCTTGTTAAGGCAATGCAGGGAGTAGAAGCATTTATAACTTGTGACAGGCAGTGTGTGTCACCCTAACAACCTGCTCCACTAAGGGGAGATACTTGCCCATCTGCTTCTGTTCCAATGGCTACGCCCTGATTCTATCCCAATCTCGATTAAACTTGGTCACAAATACTCATCAAAATTCATGCCAACACAGGTAAGAATCACACACATGTCTTTACATAAAACAATTGAATCATTATATCAAGATTAAGTAGAAATGTCTTACTAATACTTAAGATAAATAGTTAATATTTTGTAAAACATTGCTGGAGTATTTGAATTACACAAACACTAACGAATGTTGATATTGTAAAATTAAAAGCAAATGTATGGGTCATACAACCCTTGACTATTTAATAGTGAATACATGAGTGAGGTTCGGATATTGGAAAGCATACCAAAAATACCTGTCTTGGTCCATCAATATAAAATTAATTAAGACAAACATTGACAACAAGAGGCTAAATGTTAATGACGCCATCTTTTTAATTATTTGCAAAGATTTAAAAAAATAAGACGCTGAGCTATATTCTACAAAATACTAATGTGGGAGGTTTATGTAGAACATTAATATTACAAAAATATATGACGTGGGAAAACGAATTTTAAACTTAATGTTCACAATATGTAGTCATTCATCATACTACTGGCTTACTGAATACAGATAGATTGATTGTTATCTTACACTCCACCTTCACAATATGTAGTCATTCATCATACAACTAGCTTACTGAATACAGGTAGATTGTTGTCTTAAACTTCATGTTCACAATATGTAGTCATTCATCATACTACTGGTTTACTCAATACAGGTAGACTGTTATCTTAAACTTCATGTTTACAATATGTAGTCATTCATCATACTACCAACTTAATAAATACAGGTAGATAGCTGTCTTAACCTTCATGCTAACAATACGTAGTCATTCATGATACTACTGGCTTAATGAATACAGGTAGACTGTTGTCGTAAACGTCATGTTCACAATATGTAGTCATTCATCACACTACTGGCTTACTGAATACACGCAGACTATTATCTTAAACGTCATGTTCACAATATGTAGTTATTCATCATACTACTGGCTACTATCTTGTCATTTAAATATATCATATCCAAATATGACAAATTCATTGGAAAATGTATCTGTGTTTTTGTTATTTTCCAAAGAGAGTGCAGTAGGGATTGGGAATATTTCCAGCTTGTGACAGAGACAGTGGGTGTCATTCTGACAACCTACTACACAAATGGTAGAGATATGCCCATCTGTTTTTTGTACCACTTCTGTAACCTTTATCTCGTTTAATCTTGGTCATTTACCATGCATATATATTAGTACACTTAAGTCAATTCACAATCTCATCTTGTAAAGTGTATGAGAAGATACTATAAAGAAATATATGAGCCAGGCAACCTTGCTTTACTGAATATGGAGTAGAGGAGTGGGGCAGTGATGGTGGTAAGAACAGCAAAGTAATTAGCATGCTCAAATAATGTAAAAGGAATAAAAATAAAAGCTGAGGACAAGAGACAACATTTTGTGTGAAGCCAACCTTTTAATTATTTACAAATTAAAATAGAAACTTGAACACTGAGCTTTAATATACAAAACCCTAATTTGGGAGGTTAATGTTGAACCAACATTAATATTACCAAAATCTATGGTTTGGGCAAGCTGACAGAATAAAGAACACAACAAACGATTTTCTTCTGATGAGTTAATAGCTTATTTGAATATATCAAGTATCAATTAGGGTTTTCTTATGAGGTGTGCTATTCAAATAAATTAGTCAGCTAAGAAAGGCTGAACTGTGCATTTAGAAGAAAACAGATGCCATATTTGATTTGTTCATTACAGTGCTTATTTCAAACTTGGTAACAAACTGCAAACAGCAATGATCCTGATCAGCTGCAGCATAATATGCCTGCAGATCATGGTCGATGTGGTTCTACTTATCATTCCTAACAAACTACAAAGACCCATATCTGCCCGCATATTATGCGAAGGTACTTCTGGATCAGTGAAGTTAGCACTTGGGCTCATTTTATAAGCAGGTCTATGTAGTAATTGTCATAAATATTCCAAAACATAACAGTTACAAACAGCTGTATAATCTTCTTAACTGATGCTATCATTGTTACTGGAAGCAAATCTTGAGACACGAGACAAGGCAATCCTTACCATCACTGATCCAAATGATCCTAATGAAATCTGAATAATTAGAATATATTATATAATAATTTAAACACAAATTTACCTATGATCTTAAAAACCATGTTCATTGCTGATAATGTTGTTATATACTGAAAACATAAATATAGAACTAGAAAATGCTGTAAACGTGAGTCAGAAGTGTGAAAACTATATCTGCCCTATAAATTGCTCCATTATTACGCTATCACGATACGCCAACCTAGTATTATTTCAGATCACTTTTATAGGTGTGAGATAAGACAATCCTTGCAATCGCCATTATATACCCTGATGTAGGATTTCAAATCAAAAGTTGACTAATCTAAAATTAATCAAAATGGGTACATAAAATATGAAACTTAAGCGCAAAACAATATTAAAGGCATACAACATTTTGTCTCTCTGAAAAAAGGTCTGAATCAAGAAGGTATGACATATAAAGAATAATATGTTAACAGCCAAGAAACCGTAGAAATAGTAATGGCAAAATCATTGTACAATCAATTATCGTAATGGCATTCCAAAATCATATGTAACCAATGTCTTGCCACTGTTGGATTTGTATGTATGTCATCCGATAGTAGATTATAACTGAGTGAAAACAGACACAATACAGTTTCATCTATGTTTTTGGACAATATTTTCCTTTTATAAATTTTGCGTTTCTTTTTTATGTGCCAACTTACTTCTGGTCATTTACCATAGGTTGGACGTGTGCATCGTATCCGTTGTAGTTCTAGAGATTTATTCTTTCCATCTCATTCAAGAAACAGATCTCATCTGTAGTGACTGATTTTACACCAAACCACATTTTCTTTTCTGGGACGTGGCTTTTCATTATGCTAATGTTTACGTGAAATCATCAGCTTTGGCTGTAACAGCCAGTTATCTGAATATGTACACTTTATTCCTATGAACTAAACTCAACAATGACGCTTGATGCTTTTCAAAATACAAACGTTTGACTTTGATTATCTATGTTTACCTAAAAGTTTGAAAAGTAATTCCTGGGTCTGAAATTTGTGTTTTTTTAAAGATAGAATTCCTTAAAAGTGCTTGTAATTCTGCATTTCTTCATATGATAGAGTACTGCTCATTTAAGACCTATTTTCTTAACACTATTAAGCTAAAAAGGAAAACATTTTACCCTTTGATGTTTATTATCCATTATATATTATCATCTTATGGTCGAATATGTAATCTCCAAAAACCTCTGAATACTTTATCAACAGTATACACCATCCAATGGCACTACAGAAAATTAATTTCCCAAATAGTTTATAATAAACAACACATTTAAATAGTTAATGTCCAGTATGTATTCTCATATCAACCTTACATAAACATTCTATCACAAACTTAATATTTCCATGGCTTGTTTCCAATATTAATCCTCCAGTGGTTGTCCAAAACAGTTGTTGTTGTTGTGTAGGGTTGAACGCCATTTTTCAGCACACAATAGGCTATACGTGGTAGCCAATATTAATGGTGGACAAAGAACCCAGGAAAACCCTGGAAGGAACCACCAACCCACGAGAACTTACTGGCAAGCTTTCTCACATACCCACATTGACCGAATCTAACTCATGCAGTCAAAGGTGAGATGGCAGTGATCCGAAATGGAGAGATCTTTAGACCACTCTGGGCCTCTCTCAAAAACAGTATTTTGCCCCAAAATGATATCAACAACTTCACATGTGAATGGTTTGTTTCAAGTAACCCTTTAAACAGCATTCTGTCTAAACTGTTAATCATGTACTTCACCTTTGAATTGTGTTTGTATATCTCCAGTATGAATTCTCATGTGTTTCTTCAAATGACAGTTTTCTCTAAACATATTATTACAAACATCACATTTGAATGGTTTAATTCCAGTATGTATCTTCATGTGGCTCTTCAAATTACTACTGTGTTCAATCATTTTATTACAAATTTCACGGTACTACTAAATACTACTAAGCCTGACACAGCCCGACAAAGCCTGACAAAGCCAGACAAAGCCACACAAAGCCATGCAAAGTCAGATTAAAAAAGAGTGTATATATTGTTCATTATATTGATGAAACAAATAACTTAGCTGAAAGACTAATTTTCAACTTATTATTGCAGATTTAAATGAGCGAAAATTGGGCGACAAAGTTCGAATTTCAAACAAACATAAAGTATTAATAAAATATGACACATTCATATTGGAAATGTTTGTTATAATTTTATAAATTTTTCTTCGATTGATTATGGAAAGCACGTTCAATTTTCTAATATATGAAAAATGCAGTTCAGTTGAACTTCATTAGTTTAATGTTGATACACTTTATTTCATGTTTTAAAACTGTGCTTAACAAGACATTGAACGATAATCTTTGTACATATTTATATAGTTTTATTTAGCGGCGCTGCATGCCATATTTGATAGAAATCTAAAATTGATTATAAAGAAATTATGTGATACATTCTGTTGTTTGTTGTTTTGTAATGTTAATAAATATATGCTGCGAATTATTATATACTGATATGTTCTGCGAAGACTGAATGCGTGTGTGTTTTTCACAATAACGGAAAATTGGCTTTAGTGATCTAAATTTATTAATAAAAACCAAAATTTCTCTATCGGCTTTTGTTTAATTGGTTAAGCCAGGTTCGTGTATTTGTTGACGTAAATCGTCAAACATAAGTCAGTCTGTTATGATGAAATGTCAGCTGCGCATAAACATTATATCACTAACTTAATATTTCCATGGTTTGTTTCCAGTATTCATCCTCCTGTGGTTTTCGAAAACAGTTGCTGCTGTTGTGTAGGGTTGAACGCCATTTTCAGCAGACAATATGCTGTACATGGCAGGCAGTATTAATGGTGGACAAAGAACTCATGAAAGTTGCTGCTGTTGTGTAGGGTTGAACGCCATTTTCAGCACACAATATGCTATACATGGCAGCCAGTATTAATGGTGGACGAAGAACTCAGGAAAACCCAGGAAGGAACCACCAACCCACAAGAATTTACTGGCAAGCTTTTCACATACCCTCATAGGCTGAATCCAAGACTTGAAACAATGCATACAAATGTGAGATGGCAGTGATCCGTAATGGAGAGAGCTTTAGACGACTCTGGGCCTCTTTCCAAAACAGGTTTTTGCCCCGAAATGCTATCAACAACTTCACATGTGAATGGTTTATCTCAATTGCCTCTTTAAACAGCACTCTGTCTAAATTGTTAATCATGTATTTCAACTTTGAATAATTTTTGTACATATCCAGTATGATTTCTCATGTGTTTCTTCAATTGACAGTTTTCTCTAAACATATTATTTCAAACATCACATTTGAATGGTTTAACTCCAGTATGTATCTTCATGTGACTCTCCAAACATCTTATCACAAACTGCATATTTCAATGGTTTATCTTCAGAATGGATTCCCATGTGACCTTTCAAGGTACTATTCTTTCCAAACATTTTTTCACAAACCTCACATTTCAATGGTTTATCTCAAATATGATTTCTCATGTGGTTCTTCAGGAGTCACGTTACTAATTCAACTACCATAGTACATATATGGAAACACCATCATGTTCAAAATTCAATAACTTAAAATTTCTGGTACTGATGATCGGACATATTTCTCCATGCACAACTATCATTGGTGCAAGCTTCTGTGTGGAGAAAACGATATGACCCGTGACAATTTTTAATCTACATGTGCACGAAACACGTTATTGATTCTGCACCAAATGAACCAGGTGCTACTTTCATTACTGAGTACTCCTAAGTCAAGCCTGTAAAAATGCTAAAATTGCATCAATAGAATTTTTTCTGTATTTTTTTTTTAAATTACGGACAGGATAAGCTCTCAAAAGACATTTTTACTAAACTTTTAACATTCATCATTAACCAATTATAGACCACCAAACACGTATATACTCTATTATCTGTTCACCCAATTCTAGACTAGTTCACATTTCTTCCATATAATTAGTAACGTGTGTCCGTGATTTAAGTATCCCGAGGCAGACGATTTTGTTATAACTGCATGAACATTGTGCCAGTGAAAAGGGTGACTTGGCTAGATGTGCGCGTGGGTATTGTGCCTGTACGTGATGAATAGACCGACAATGTCTGCCTGTGGTGCAATTGGAATTAGGTCACAATTAATACTTCCAGTTCAGTACCAACGATTGTAGTTCTAGTCTATTTTTAGAACATTTTTTCCTCTCTCATTTTGGTGGTGATAGAAGAGTTTTATTTATGCATTTTTGGTAGGGATTTAAAGGTAACTGTTTATTCTTGATAATATGAGCTCAGGGTGTTGTTGTCTGTGTGCATTTCTGCGACAGTGCACAGTACGTAATAAGGCTTTGGTGATGATCCGCAAGTGAAATCTGTGTTTTGTTTAAATGCTGCTATGTTGGCAGTCCAGCATCTCAAAAAAGAGCAGGTCAACATTTGACAAGAACTTCACCGTGAAGTCATCTTTGAAAGTAATTTAGATTAACATATGATTTGCATTGATTGTCACACAGTGGAAAAGTCAGTACTGAGAAACAAATGTAGAGAACATATAGTAAAATTAATTGTGTTCTATGTCCAATTACAATAAGCGACTCTGTGACAAACGTCACATTTGAATGGTTAAAACTCCAGTATATATCTTCATGTGGCTCTTCAATTTACCACTGTCCAAATATTACAAAGTTCACAATTGAATGTTTGATCTCCAGCTTGTGTCCTCATGTGAACTTTCAAAGTACTACTCTGTCGAAACATTTTATCACAATTTTCACATTTGAATGGTTTATCTCGAGTATGTATTCTCATGTGGTTTTTCAAAATACCACTGTGTGCAAACATTTTATGACAAACTTCACATTTGAATGTTTTAACTCCAGTATGTATCCTCATGTGGCTCTTCAAATTAACACTGTCCAAATTTTGTATTAGAAAGTTCACATTTGAATGTTTGATCTCTTGTCTGTATCCTCATGTGGACTTTCAAAGTGCTACTCTGTCGAAACATTTTATCACAAAGTTCACATTTGAATGTTTGATCTCTAGTATGTATTCTCAATTGGTCCTTCAATGACTACTATATTCAAACATTTCATCACAAACTTCAAATTTGGTTAGTTTATTTTCAGTATGGAGTCTCACGTGGTGCTTCGAACGACTATTTGTGCAAACATTTTGCCACAAACTTCACATTTGAATGGTTTATCTCCAGTATGTATCTCTATTTGGCTCTTCAAATTAATACTCCCTCCAAATATTTTCTAACCAAGTTCACATGTAAATGGTTGATCTCCAGAAAGTCCTTGTGTGAACCTTGAAATAGCTACTATGTTAAAACATTTTCTCAAAAATTTCATATTTCAATGGTTTATCTCGAGTATGTATCTTCATGTGGCTCTTCAAATTATTACTCTGTCTAAACATTTTATCACTAAATGTATGTCTATGTTTTATATCCAGTATATAACTTTCTGTGACTCTTTAAATGACAAAAAAGTGAGGTATAATATTAAACAATTTCCAGTACAAGCACTAGATAATCCCAGGATTTTCATTGGCTCGTTCGCAGGAAATTGACTGGCATAGCCGCTTATGATACTTGAAAGACACGTTGTTTCACTTTTCATACTTATCCTTTGTTTGTTTGTAAAGGTCATATTGAGTTCAAGAAATTAATAATAATAAAATTAAGATCATAGGCAGTGCATGTGCTGTGAAACTATTTCATTTAGTTTCAGAAACATTACTATGGAAACCCGGGAAGATAGGTTTCATAGAGCTTTGGAGAAGAAAGTTGAGTAGTAGTATTTCGTCTCGATAATATGTTAATCGTTTTTTAAGCATACAATGGTTCTAAATTTTAGCATAATGTGTAACAGAAAACTTAGCAATCAATTTATTTGTTGTCTCTAAATATCGCCATATAAATGAATTAAAAAACTAAAATATGTTGTTTTCCATTTTGCTTTACTTATTTGATGTGTTCTTATGCCTGTCAGAGACCATATGTAAAGGTATATGTCCATTGTACTGTTTCAGATTACTTGCACGAAGGACAAGTTCATAGCAAAATATTAATGGTCTCCTCACAGATCCGCACAGACCACCGATTTGCCTTGCATAACACAGGTTTATGCATACGATGACAATGGTTGAATTTGTTTATATTAAATTGCTGTGAAACTGATGCATCATTAGAGCCTTAAAATCATTGGCATAGCTAGAATATTTGGGCACCTATTGAAATTATATTGATGGGCCCCTTCCTAGTCATACAATGTAAGACTTGGCATATTTTTTGTTTATTGTCGTGCTACAACCCAGACGCATAAACCAAAACTATCAGCATCGAGGTCTTACATATAGGACTAGGCCCCTTCCTAATCTATAGCTTAACATAAGAGTTCGAGGATCCCTGTGCTTTTCAAACTCTTGTCTTATGGTATAGTAAAAGCTGCACAGTTCATTTATGTAGGCATTCAACACCAATTATTTCAGAAATTCGTGAATTTTTATAAACTTTGATTCTACGACCTTTAAGTGGCACGTATTCACTTCATTTGGATTATGATACATCCACATTCCTTTCGATATTCATTATTTAGACGCCCCAAAAAGTGCATACGGCAAAATCAATGTTAAAGTACGTAGACATGTGTGGACGAAATAAACCTAAATGTGTAACCCAGTACAATCCGGATTGAATGTCGCACTATGTGATGACACAATGAACGCTACGCATATTGATAAACAAATTCGTACCCTATATTGTGACGATTCCACTCAATGTGCATTTTACTTGACCCAAGTTTAGTACATGGCCACTTTTGTAAAATGATATAGAGATAACCCATTTTCATATTGATGACACTTAAGGTGTTGATCATTCTTAAATCAGGATTGAAAAGACTTTGGTTAAAAAAAGGCAGTTTAAAATTTTAAAAGAACAATTTATATTTAACTGGAAAAGAGTAAATGCACTTACATGACCCGTGTGACTTGTACTTTAGATATGATTCTGCCATAAAAGGAGACATAATGTGGTATATATTATTATGTATATTTTTAAATAGCAGAAGACATGTGTGCTAATAATGGATATGAATGTGCAATCCAGTACAATCTCTGGATGCTAATATTGGATGCTATCAGAAAGATGTTTGCTAATAATTAACTTAAAGGTGTAATGTAGTACAATCCATGTATGCTTATAATGTATGATAACATAAAACTATATGATAATAATGAACATAAAGTTATAATCCAGTATAATCCGTGTATGCTTATATGGTATGTTACATAAGGATTTATGCTAATAATGAACCTGCAGTTGTAACCAAGCACAATCAGTGTATGTTAATAATATATGCTAACAGAAAAATGTGTGCTAATAATGTGCTTTTTTATTTTTGTAGCCTAAGGTTTTGATGGTAAATTCAAACAATGAACCGAGCTTTGTAAGGTTTCATTTGCCAAGGCCAAGCAAGTCAAAACCAGTAACACAAATGAAATGTTTGGGTAAGTGTTTATGTTAGGATTCTATTTAATGTCATATATTTAGTGGTCTAATATACGTCAGTGATTCACACCGTCTTTTAAAATTTCCGTGTGAATCCCAAAGCCCATGCCAGTTTCTTTTGTAAGAGTTTCATACCTGGCATATTTGCTATTCTTTATGATTAGCCCGCTTATTAGTGGAGGTCATAATGTTTAGCATCTGCATGCTATATAATTTCTAAATAAATTGAAACTTTAGCATCTGAATGCTATATAATTTCTAAATAAATTGCAGTGAGTACATTTGATTATCTCCATCCCACAAAAAGCATGCACACAAGTATGGATATATTGAAAGTTAAAATGTATTTTAGAATCAAAATAACACTAAGTTATTATCGTACGTTTTAATGTATAAATTTTAATTTTGACTGTTCATATATATTGTACACTACGTTAATAATAACAGTACTTCTAATTTTATAGAGATTAAGTCATTCAGTCAAGACAATTCATCCTTGGAGTGGTAATACACAGAAAATGCACACGATATCATTTTTGCGTTGAGACATTCTACGAAAACAATTTAAACATTATGTTGTATGAAACGAATTAAAGTACACATGTTTGAAGAATGCATACTTTATATAGTTATTAATGCTTACATAGGAATCATTTTGTTGGAAATAAACTATCTTAAACTGATTATCTTTTTCAGCTATCAAATGTGTATATAGGGTTAAAATACCGTCATACATATATCGAACAAATGCCTTATGAATTCCATTCATTGTTTTAAACATTATGTTTGCACCAGTCTTCAAGGTATTACAAAATACAACATATACACTATCTTCGGGATTGTCTAACATGAAGCAGTTCATGGAGCAGTTTCTGTGCTACAGCAGAGGCCGAAACCAAAAGAAAGTGTCAACGAGATGAACTCTGAAAATAAGTATTTAATATGCTTACATTATTTCGCAAGCTAGGAGGAATGAAATTGTGAATCGATGACTAAACTTGGCATTTTAGTGGATTCCATATTTCTACATGAACACTTTCCTAAAGCAAAATAAGCCATGCTAAATTATAGATCCTCTTCAATATTGTGTTGAGTGTATAAGCTATGGTTTAGCACAATGGAGGCTGAAATTGCAAATGATTATATTACTTTAATAAGGAAGGGTGTATTTCATTTCTTCGGATATCAGGGTGAATTGCAGGAATACTACAATGACATAGGAAATTAGCTTCTTGTATTGTTGTGGTGTTCAGAAGTTTTGTTTTCTTCGTCTAGATTGCACTATTTTACACCCATTCTCGATTTGAGAATATTTCCTACTTGTTTATCTTGGAACTCAACTGACAATTCTTACCGCCTCGAAGAGAACTTTTCATTGTTTGTTTTTCGAATCTAATCGAACATCCAGACCTGAGAAGACAGGCATATTCCAAATCGGATGAAAGTGGCAAAAAGTTTAGTTAAATTTTGCCTTCTGTGTTTGTGACTGAAATACTGTAATAAAATTTAAATTTTCTTTCCAAGAATAATCCTTTATCATTGACGAACCTTTAAAAAGATTTCCGCAGATTTAATGAATTCCACAGTATTATTTGTGAAGCGTAAAATGTTTTCTTTGTATTCCATTTTTTTATTGTGATACTAGATGTATTTAATATTTTTCTTATTGCTTGTTTGATAGCAATGATTCTTTTACAGCAGATTCGGAAGGCACTATGGATTAGTTTACAATACAATTTCTTGGAATGCGTGTGTTACAATGGGATTGGCCACAAGTTCGAACAAATTAATTAGTCCTCTCACAATATTTCAACATATTTCCATTGATACATCAGCACATGCAAAATTATTGTAATTGGTTCTGAGCACTATACACTTCTGATAGGCTATTTAGCATAATTTGTGTAATTTAATTCACAAAATAATGTCTTTTTAGTTTTCGTTTAGTATTATCTATCTGCATAACCATTCTACACAGTGATGCTATCGGAGTCACTAAATTCTCCTTACATAAATATATCGCACAAAAATTGTATTGAAAGTTGTAATTTTTCTCTGCACAAATATAATACAATATTATTGGCACTGAAGCTTGTGTTTCCTTTCTACAGAAGTATACTACACGGTAATGACCTTGAAGCTTGCAAGTTCACTTTGCAATACTACGACAAAATAGTGATGATTTTGAAGCTTGTAAAGTTTCATTGTACAAAACAACGGCACAATCATGGTATTGAAGATTTGAAATACTATATCAATACATATGAATCTACAAGCAGTATATATATCCGGAGGGCAGACTTGCGTCAACAGTTTTTAAACAAATTAACGACTGATATTATTATTGCTGTTTTTAATACCAGGTTCCTTCCATCACACAACTTGCTTCACTTAAATGTAAAATGAATGATAAAGAAAGCAATATTGTTATTTCACTTGGCTTATGTTGCAATATTATAAATAAAATATTTGGATCTTTTGCATAAGCATTAAATCGCATGAAAACTAACATTTCTCTGCCCTCCTAGGTGGCAATCATACAGTGATCTTCAGACCAGCTGTTGCGTGTCATTAAGCAGCTTCCAGCACAAACTGCAGATGGTTTGGGCATTCTGAGAGCTGCAATATTCCTACTGCTGCAATAGTTTAAATGATGTTCATATAAAGGTTAAAAAGAGTTGTAAAACATAACAGAGAAGACCAAATGATGTGATTGGCAGAAAATGTTATCATATGGTTTACATCTGAATATGAACATGTCTGTAGAATTTAATTGTCGTTTACAATACTTACTAAATGTATTCACAAGGATTACTTCCAAAACGTATTAGTAAAATAAATTATGAAAACCATAAAAAAACTTGCAGAACTTGCTGAAATTCCCTGAGAATATAACAGATGCATTTGCGTATGCATGCCGACTTGCATTTGTGTATGTTAGGCATGTTTCGAGCAATCGAGTTCATAACATTTTCTGGGTATATGTGATGATGTACACACCTCTTGATGCAGTGTACATAGGATATATATATATATATATATATATATATATATATATATATATATATATATATATATGATCATATGCTTTATGCGGTTATTATATAAGCAAAATATCAAATTACTGATTAAATTGTGTAGATTTAAATTTCATATTAACTTTATACACATATTATTCTCCTTGGGTATGCTCTTTATGAATATTTGTATGTTCTGAGCAACAATTAAAAAAAAACAATTGCTATATTTTTAACAAAAATTATAAAACAAATTTAAACAGCAATAAAACAAGATAAAAAATAGCAAACAAGATCACTATTATCACTTCTCAGACCTTTCTTAAATGATGCTCATTTAGATAACGCTGCATGTGCTGCAGCCCCTATTCTAAAGCCCCGAACCATCTGATTCATATTACCTGTCCATAAGTATGACAATGATGGAAATAAACAACCTCCCTGTTTAAGACTATATCCTGGACATAATCTTGGACATTTCCAAACAAATATTATGTAACGCTGCAGGTACTTCAACGCCTATTCTAAAACCCTGAACCATCCGGCTCATTTCGCCTGTCCACAAGTATGACGATGAGGGAAATAAACAATTTCCTTGCGCAAGTTTGTGTCCTGGACTAAGTCGTGGACATTACTGAAATGAATGAAATATTATAACAAGAAAAGCTATTGGAAGCAGGCAAGTGTTTTAAACGTTTGACAAGTCAGCATAAAAAATGAATGTGGCTTCTCAAATAAAGAGAAATTAACATTATCAGACCTAGGGTTACCTAATTAACCCCCAAACCACGTTAAAGGCAGAATAGTGCATCTCAGGTTGAATTTGATTGCAAAAATGATGGGACATTTATGTATATCAACTGATTAAGTACTATTTAAAAGGCAATTCTGGGGTAATATCAAGTACGTAGGGGTTCTCGTTATGAAATACGAGCTCTCTGAAATCTTCGTACGCAGAGTAACGAATCTATCGTCTCCATGTTGAAATCCCGCTCGGCAGTGATCGGTAGATCCTGAATGAATAACACACATAATTCCGGTGACCGAAATTTGCATAATTATAGGCCACATTGTAAACACTGAAGATGATGACGCAAAACACAACCACGTTACGAGACCGCCCAAAATGTCAACAACGGTGAGTACGATCTTCTTCTGATCTCGTTTTTTTCTTCTTATCCTTTTCCTTTCTAATTTTAATTTTGAGAGGAAACAATGAAATGTATGTATAACTACTTTATAGTTATATTTCAAAGTTTTGTGGTACAAGAATAATTTAAATCGACGTGTTCTGTACAGTATTGCAAAAACCCACAGGTACTCACTCTATTTCTTGCCCAGTAAAATTCGTACTCCCTCACGTCCCCACCACTCAATTTTATAAATGAAAAGCATCAAGGATATTTAAAAATGCTCAAAATTTAGTAATTTCATTAATCAATTTATAAATTCTAACCAGGTTGTCACCAGTGGACCCCTAACACCCATCTTTCTGACATTTCAAACAAAGCGGAAAAGAATTTGTGTGCTTCTCCAAGTTAATAGTTTACATACACAAGGTTTTAAATAAGCTTCTTTTTTGTAAATCTGCGACTAAGATATGGAGTCCAGGTTCAAAACTCGGGGTCAGATCATAAAAAAGTACACACACACAAACGTACAGTCACTTGTCAATTGAAGTTTGACCACAGCTTTATTCTTGCACATGTTTATTGGGTATTGTGCACACTGAGTAAATAGACACATAATCTTTGCTTTGGTGCCCATTCGAGGAAAGTAGGAGCCCTTTTTAAATTTTGGATCCCCACCCCACCCAACACTTGACCTGATCCAGCCAAAATAAACTTCCATCAAATCACAACCTCTCATGTATTAATTTCTGATCCAAAGTTAACACTATATTACTATAAGTTTGATAAGTAATCATGAATATATTAGTATATTAGTTGTCAAATTATGAAATACTTTTACATATTAAAATTCATTACATAGACTTAAATCAGCTCACTTTCAAGCTCATTTCTAGAGCGACCTTTAAGAGGAAGAGGGAGAGGAAGGATGAGGTATGGAGCAAGAAGTTGAAAAACCAGATTGGGCAGAGGAGGAAGACATGCTGTGCAGCCTAAAAACTGAGCTGACCAAGCTCTACACATAGTTCAGACACGGCAGACAATAATGAGGGTAATTGTTTATTTATATCTTGCAAAACAAGTATTGATTGATATTGAAAAATGTTTGGTACTAAGTAACTTGGCAAAGACTCTAATATCTAGGTCAGAAGTGTTTTGCACAACTTAAAAAATGCATACTTGTATTAAAGAATTAGTTATTTTACCAAGCAATGTATGTTTAAACTGCTTTACTGTTTGTTACTACTCATCACCCCACCCCAGTATGATTTGATAAAGGAAGACCATGCACAGGTACCATAGAAAATACAGAGACCACCTCATTTATGTAGCCACCTTATAAAATGATAAAAGTAGTATGGTGACAATCTCATAGAGTACCCCATTGCATGATGAAATACATATAACTTATATGAAACAAAATACAAAATGTTTTAAAATGGGTCACTTAAATGTACAAGGTATAGTGGAAAAAATAGAAAAGATTAAGTTAATGTTGTCTTCCAAGGAAAATAATACGCATGTTT
Organism: Sinohyriopsis cumingii; assembly: GCA_028554795.2. Taxonomy (NCBI): domain Eukaryota; kingdom Metazoa; phylum Mollusca; class Bivalvia; order Unionida; family Unionidae; genus Sinohyriopsis; species Sinohyriopsis cumingii. The sequence goes on along the minus strand of CM068837.1, from coordinate 70,210,828 downwards.
TAGGACTCACTGAAACCAAATTAAATGCTAACCACAAATGATAATCTATTTCACTGTCAAGGCTACAATAAACCATTAAACAGGGACAGAGAGACGGTGTGTGTGTGTGTGTGTGTGTGTGTGTGTGTGTGTGTGTTGTATACATTACAAGATGTAAATGCAGAAAGGCGACCTGACTTGGGATCACATGAAATTGAGAGTATTTGGGTGGAAATTTCTCAAAATAATGCAGAATCATTCCTAGTTGGTTTTATTTATAGACCACCTTCCTCCAAAGCAATTTGGAATGATACCTTTTTGAAACAAATAGAAAATGTTCTTGCACAAGAAAAAGAAACATGTATACTCAGCAGTGTAAATAAGGACCTACTCAATACTCAAATAAGGAGTAACTGGACGGAATTTATTGAATCATTAGGCCTAGTCCAGCTGGTAAATGAGCCCACAAGTGTAACAGAAATATCAAGCACTCTTATTGATCACACTTATACCAACCTACCAAACAATGTGGCTTATGTTAATGTACCAAATGTTGGTCTTAGTGACCACTATCCTACTTTTTTGACAACAAAGGTTAAATGCAGCAGAAATAGGAAAAATACATACAAGGCCATCACTTACAGACCTTTGCAAAATTGAAGTAAATAACAATTTCAAGATGACCTATATAAAGTTCCATGGAATATTATCCAAAATTTTGATGACATATGTGAAGCTCTAAAGGTGTGGACTGATTTATGAATGTAGTCTCTAAGCATGCACCGCTAAAAGTACATTGAGTAAAGTATGAAATCCAATCTAACTGATTTACTACTGAAATTCTAGATACTATGAAGACACGAGACCAATTGAAGGCTATGGGGAACCATGCACAATATCAAGTATGGGGAAATAACAAGTATGATTCAAAAGGCTTAAAAAAACAACTTTTTATCAATCAAGGCGTGAAAACACAAAGAGCAATACAAACTCCATTTGGAAAGTCTTCAGTGAACTCATTGGGTTAACACACAAAGATCAGACAAATAAAATTCACTCACTTCTGGTAAATGACACAAAAGTCACTGACGACACTAACATTGCAAATGTTTTGAGTGATTTTTTCACTAATGTTACCACTAAGTTAAAAGAACCAGTGATAGAAAACAACTATAATGAACTGAAAAAATCCTTCAGGAGGTATGTTTCTCTATCCCACAGGTATAAAAAACTGCTAAAAATGTCCCAGTAAACATGATATTAAGAAATCTACAGAATTTGATCAGATTGGTCCACCACTCATTAAAACTTCTGCCACAGCTATTTCAGATAGCATAACATTCATAATCAATTCAAATATTGCAACCTCATCTGTACCCAAAATATGGAAAACTGCAAAAGTAATGCCTATGCACAAATCTGGTTCTAAGAATGATGCTGATAACTACCAGACAATTTCAATACAACCAAAACTTGTCAAAATTGATTGAAAAACATGTCCATGACTCGTTCATGTCATATTTAACAAAACAGTTGCTGTTACACCCTATTCAATCAGGCTTTAGACAGAAACATTCATGTGAAACTAACTTGATCTCTCTAACTGATAAATGGCTTCAACCACTTGATCAAAGTTGAATAATAGGATCTCTATTCGTAGATTTCAGGAAAGTTTATGGGTTGGTGTACATGAAATTCTTTTGAAGAAACAGAAAATCAACCAGTGTGATGAAGGAACAATTAGATGGTTTGCTTCATACTTAAGTGAGAGAACACAACATGTTTATATAAATAATGTTCTGTCGGAACCTGGTACAATTAGATATGGAGTACCACAAGGTTCAATTTAGGTCCATTACTGTTGATACTATTTATTAGTGGCCTACCACTTTTTACTAAGGGACTCAATTTCATCTACAAACTGGACAACTGTTGCACATGCAATGGCATAGTGGTAAATACTGGAAGAACTAAACTATTACTTATCTCAACATACCAAAAAGAACAAATCTTGGTAGTGATGAACTATGTCTGACATGGAAGGATACAAATGGTTTGTCATGATAGACTACTTGGTGTTTTAGTAGATAATAACCTATCATGGACTGAACATGTAAATAAAAAGTTAATTCAGCTTTATGGCTTTTCAGTAGGATAAGGTGAAGAAAAGCATTTTATAACAGTTACATACAACCCTATTTAGACTACTGTAAAACAGTGTGGAGTAATTCAAATGATAAAATCATAGCAAAGCTGGCACAACTTAAAACAAGTGCATTCAGTCTATATCAATCCAGAAAGAAAGCAAGGACAATTTTAGCTGATAAGTTAAAATTATTACCTATTAAAGACTGAATCCGGTTGAGAAAAGCCAAATTAATGTACATGATATCCAATAATAGTGCTCCTGAATATTTACAATCACTATTCCAGTATAGGCTACCTGGTAATACTCCACACCTGTGATCCATGTCTACCAAATAGTATAAAATTCCCAAACCAAATAAGGAATTATTCAAAAAATGTTTCCAGTACTCTGAAACTTTGCACTGGAATAGTATTCCAGTTGACATTAGAAATGCCAACTCTATTTCCTTCTTCCAAACCAATATCTACAGCGGCTTCAGACATACACTTAAAATAAATAAATTCCTTTGTATGAGGGCCTAAAGGTAGATTAGCTAAAATCATTTCATATATAGGTATTAGTGATCTACGCTAGTGGCATACAAACATTCAATACTATTAAGGTCAACTTGCTCTTTTTTCAATTAAATTAATAAACCAACTTAAGTAATACATTTAATAGTTTTATTTTTTTGAAATACAAAATGGTAACAAAAATTCTATGCACTCTTACTTTGGAGTTCAGCTATTAGACCTGACTAGATTGCGGTTTTATTCAAACATTAGACATGTATAGAATTCATATAGCCATTTAAGTCTTGTGAAATAAATACTACACTTTTATTCTTCTGTTTTAAATATAATGCATGCCTTAATGTGCATTTCTAAAGCCCCAAAATATGTTAAGATAATACTATATATGCATTATCATGATAAACATCAGGACTTAATATTCCTAAATTGTTTTTTTATCCAGAATTTAGACTGACATGAAGGCTTGCAAGAAACTTTCTTTTTCTTCATATCTGATCTAACATTTTTGGGTAAGAATTTTAATTGCCCAGTCTGCTTGGCATTCAGTGTTTCCACCTTTGAACTGGTGATTACTGCAAATGATTTCTGTATTACAAATTTACTCGATTCAATGACAATTTTGAAACTTCTTTAATTCTTTCAATAACTTTTATATATTCCTTGAGCGTGTTATTGCCAAAGCTTAACACTTTTATGTACAAAATGTATATCACTAAAGGTATGAATAACTTGACAGGTATGTTGGCTACATTACAGAAAACCTCTTTCTGTATACAGGGTATGTGTAGCACATGCCTATGAATGTACAATTGAAACTTTGATAGTTACTCTTACAATACAACATTTACAATGAATTCCATTTCTAAGGTGGACTCTCAAAGATTGATAATTGATGTGCATACATGATTGTTGTAAATGTTATTTCTTTGCAACCACTGAAAGAATTTTAAAATTGTAAGCCGTCCAAAAACAGACATGCATACATATGCAAATGGTAAGGACTTTGTTTTAATTTACAATTGATACTCATCGAGTAGATTCTTTTCATTACCTGATTTCGTTGTGGGTACCTCGCTATACTAAACAAATCTAAGCTGCAATCAGCCATTCCTATTTGATCCCAATGCAGGAGTCTCTGACTTCTAGAAATGCTCCCCAAAAACTTTGAGCTGTCCATCTTAACATAAACTATCAGTTCTAGTTGCGATGGAACTCTGTGTTCATGTCAAAATAAAAACCTTGTGCAGTTTTGATCCACGTGTATTTCACAGTGGAATTTGCTGATCGAAGATGAATAACATTTGAATAAGCGCATGTTCCTATTATTTCTTAAAATATATTTCTTTACATTTTAGAAATAGCATATTACAATTGGAATAATTTTTCAGATTTTTCAAGATCTATTCCTGGATGAGGCTGTACTTGCCTTGTCCAGGATGTACAGATGGAATGATCTTGTCCTCAGTGATAAAGTTGACTTGATGAGTGCCAACAGACATGCTACCTATAGGCAGTTCATACTACGGCAACATGGAAGGCTCGGGTCTAGACAGAGACATGTAATTCCCTCTTGCTGTTTCTGGCAGATACATGACAAATATCCAGATGGACAATACACTGGCTTCATCCCCTCTAGGCTTGCATGAACTTAAACACTTTCTTGCATGTATGAGTTTGTATATAAATGAATACAATTGATTTTATTCATTGTTTTCTTATAAATGCACATAATATTGCATCAAACAATAATGCTTTCAGATTTTTTTTAACACCAGTCTATTTCTGCCTATAAACAATGTGGGCACGAAGATCATAAATAATCAATATAAAAAGTTTTCAGCAACTGCAGATACAATATTATACCTTATTTTATTTTCAACTACTGATATTTCAGGATATTATATAAAGTGTAACCTGCCTTAGCAGACACCCCCATATATCAGACACTGTTTCATATTTTACACAAATAAAATCGAGAGATCTCCTTCACCACACCAAAACTAGAGTTGATGGTGGTTCTTGAGGTGCCAGGTTTCTACAAATTCTACTGGGATCATCTTCCTTTAGTTCTCTTCTCCTCTGCATACCCTGCTTTCCCTCAAGTTGACAGATGAGGGCTTTCTATATATGCTCCCTGATGTGGGGATGTTTTCTTTTCCTTGCAAGGGTAGACGGACTATCAGCCGCTTTTCTGTTGTTGTAACATCGATGCCTGTTTTAAAGAAAATTTTATTTTCTTAACATGTGTGACAAGCATCCCCATGCTAACCCATATTAACTTTTTACCCAATATTAGAGCTTCATGATCAATTCCCAAGAAGGAGTTGTTGAGGGGTTGTTTTTGCTCTTATTTGTTCTATCCAGAAAATACTATGTGAGGCAGGATGCATTTTTGCCCATTCCTTCAGAAAGCAACATGTTTTCATGAACAGGCATTAGCTAGTAATCATCACGATGACAGCATCTACCCCAAACATCCAGAGGATATTTGATAAACCCCATATATCCTTAATAAAGTGTGTCAGTCCTCTGGGAAAGTGCTATACATATCACTGGATCTAATTATAAGACTTGCATTGCTCAAATCAAAATAAATATCCACTAGAATGATAACAATACTAATTACAAGATCTGTATTCATGAAAATATTAACATTCCTTACTACAAATATAAATGTGTGCCGATTGTTGCAAAATGACTTGTATCTACTACAAAGTTTTCATGACTTGTACATGTGAATTATATTCCATTCGTCTGATCTCCAGGCAGGGATCATAATGTACAATCAATATATCAAATTATTTCTAATTTCCTGTAGTGAAACAAGCTTACACTATCTCCCCTTCTTTGTTTCTCATTACACCTCAGCCACTATGGATATTGTGATCCAAAGCAGCTAGCTCATTCCTAATCCTGTACACAGGAGGGATGTATGAAAATCTCTTGGCACTGTACATCATGATCTGCTGATGAAAAACTTCAAGCTCAGTAGTGCTTCTGCAATTATCAAAAACATGTATCTTGTAACATGTGTTATTTGTAATCTGCTAACAGATTAATACAATTATTAAATAATCATTACTGTTGGTAATTTTTGCATACATAAAATCTTTACTGAAGTATTTATTGGATAGAGTGTCATGGAATTATTTATACCTGATGTGCATGTATTATACCTGAAATTACCATAGACTTGAGAAGGAGAGTCACTATACTTGTATCATGTGCACACATCTTATGAATTCTAACTTATTCAGATCTTCAAATGGTAAATATATACATTAATTTATTATTAAGTTGAGAATAAAAACATTTAAAGTGGTCTTCACATTTTTCTTTAAGATACCATGCAATTGTTGCAATCCTGAAATGGCATACCTGAAATTTAAGTAATACTCCACTCTGTTTAGGAACCTTTGGTCCAAGAGCACCTGTGCCAAGGTTTTCAGCACTTTAGCTTCCTTCTTGGGATCAACTTCATCAAACCAAGGCTTTGTCCGCTCTTCATTCTCCACGTAAGGTTCATGAAGACATTTATTAATGCCTTGGCCATGTGAGAGGATCTACTCATGTGTATTGGTGATGTGATGTAGGACACTCCTCAAGATACTCTGAAATAATGCCACAATCAATACCTTTAGCACCTAATGCTGGTCTCTTTTGTCATGGTGATCATAAAGCGAAAGCTACATTGTAGAACTGGCTAATAGTTGATGTAGCAGGATTTAAATTTTGCTCAGATCATTGTTCCTTCAATATTCCACATTACTCTGACATTTCAAATAAATTACTTTTAATACACTACATACCTAGAAGATCTGGTGAAGAATATATATGGATAAAATATACATTTAAAAAAATCAGAAGATAAGGATTATGCACTGTAATTTTGATTTCATACAAAAGTATACAATAACAAATGTTTACATATATGTTTTAAATAAAAGGACTGAAAACTCAGAAAAAATTGTCCATAGCTGCTAGCAGTCTTGCATGAAAACCAAAACTAGTTCATGTCTTGGGACCATTGTAATATAGCCATATTATCCATTTGTGTGGCAACCTTGAAAAGTAGGTAGATAAAATAAGTTAAAAATGCATGAAGAGCAATCATCAAAACAGAAACAGCTTTTCAATTCCAAAAGTTTTATAACAGTAAAGAGTGAAAACCAATAAGTCATTTAATTCCCAAGAATAAAAAATGAAATTAAAAAAGAACTTACAGTATTGTAAATTAAATCCCAAATAAGGTATATCACCAGTCCTAATGAATAAAGTTCTAATGAACTGCCAATGGTTTCCAAAAACAAACTTAAACTGTTATCTCAGTATTTTGTTTTTAAATTAAATATATCTTATGTGCATTCATCATGAGCTAAGTTGATAGATGGGAAGAGGGTGTTAGCAAGAACTGCATGTGGGACATAGATACATGTATAAATGGGAAACGGCATAAAGAAAGCATATCAGGCATGTAGACACAATTTCAATATACTAATCACTGGTCCTCTAAGTATTGAGTGGGGGAAAAAACCGGCTGTGATTATTGGGTTAGACAGCACAGTATACTGGAACTTTTTTGCATAACCAAAACAATGACAGTTCAAATTATGCCTTTTTCTATGCATCAAGTGGCACAGCTGAAATACCCAACCCCACTTCTGAGAAAGCGAAATTCAAGGGGTTTTTTTCGAACTTAAACTAAGAAAAGCATGAAGTGGGAACTCAACCTGCTGGTGGTTATAATAATGTCCTTTATCAGCATTGCATTTGTTACATCATTGTTTTCAGCAGAACGACAATTGTAAGACAACCCCCCCACACACACAATCTGCAAGAAATTTGTCATTTTACCTTCCTGATTCAATAGAAAATACTTCAGATACTAAAGGTGTCTTCATTCTCTCAGTATGTTGCAAAAAAGCACTTTGCCAGGTGATGATGTGAAGCATGAAAATGTACTGGCCATCGGTTCTGTATGCTTGGGTTCATCTTTTGCTATATTCCTTGTAACTTTGTAACTAAAAATATGAATCAAATATTCATTTGTGTAATAAATTATGTTTTAAATCTGTTTCTTTATGCACTGTGTTAAACACTTAGAACTGAAATACTTCATTTAAGGAAAAATACATAATAAATCTAAAAAAAAATCACATCAATAAAACTAACTTGACTGCAGCTCAAAACTTAAACTGATAACAATCTGCCAGTCATATATTCTGGTAGTACTACAATATCCTTTCCTATCATGACTAGAGATCCTTTTGTAATTGTAGTAAATAGAGTGCTTTATAATGGATTTACTAGTAGTTGAAAGATGTACAATAAAATCTTATTATTTGTTCCATCAAGTTTACATGATAAGGTTATTAAACTTTTATGCAAGTAATGTGCATGTCACATTAACCTAAGGTGTGTGTGTGAGAGAGAGAGAGAGAGGGATAGAGATGATATAAATAATGATAACGCTTGTAAATGTATCTAAGTTCCCTCGCCGAATTTAAAAAACCTGTCTCACGAAGATAATTGACAGGTGTACAAAATGACCTTTATGAGCATGCTGTTACAAAAAATAAAAAATATATTCCACCCCAACATACAATACACACAATGCAGTCACCGAGTGAAATATTGATCAGCCGATCACATCCATTTTGGGAATATTACAAAGCAAGTCCTTGTGCAAACATTGTATCAATAAAACCGTGTGCTTTCAAACATACAGTAGGAACAAGATATTGAAAAATGGAGAACACTTATACAAAGACACCACAGGCACTTGATTCTGGGGAAACTAATGTGTATCACAATATAACACAGTCATTGCCCTACCTGTCCAACGACAACTTCGCCATTTCAGTGTCTGATGCCAGTCCTAACTCTTACATCAATGCTCTCCATCGAACAAACTGGTCCCCAAGACGAATCCTTGATAAGCCCCGTTCGGTTTCTCTGGCGTTTCTTCTCGGAAAGCGACAAGCGCGGGCGACCTTTACGTTTTTTACTCTCACGTTTGTTCGCCATTTTTGTTTATAGTAGATATTTAAATTACAACCACGTGACTCTTAACCCGCCCACTGGACAAAGATGACGTATACGTTTTTGTGGTCACGTGAGGCTTCCGTAACAGTTCGTGACCTACAAGTTTCAATTAATGCGGGCCCCCACAAAAATTCATTTTCTCGTTTATTTATCAATTGCCCAATTTAATCTTCTCAAACTCTAGTTTTTTTTAATTATTTCAGCTTATAAGTCGACACATTTCACTAGGTACATGATCTGTAACATTCACAAAATTACAGCCACTCTGCACTATTGTGCCTTTAAAAGGAATTTCATTTGCTTGATATCTGTCTAAACATTTATACAGATGGATCAAATATACTTTTTTTAATAAGTCGGTTATCTTTATAATTAGCACAGGATATCTTTAACAGCTATTAGTTTCAATAGTCCTCTCTGGACAATGCTGCACTTGTAAGGGAAGAAACCTTCATGTCCTAAACCTATAGCCAGTAAAATATTTTTGTACACTACAAAGCTCATTGTGTTTGAATTCAGCAACCGTACCGAACATTAAAGAATATTAATTCTTAGCTTTACTGCCAAACATGTTAAATTACAATAAACGTATTACACAGTTTTACAGCCACTACTTTGTTAGAATATTATGTTCCATAGCATCCTTACAATATGATAAAACATATGTCCCATGAGGAGTTGTGAATTGACAGCTTTGACTTCAAATGTTTCTTGCTTAGATTATATTTCATTTTGAATTTGATTTTGAAGACGCTACTGTCAGAAAACTACACTGCACAGAGACTATATTGCAGAATAATAATATATATAATCATAAATAAAAGCAATAAAGGAATTAAGCTATCAATGTTTGCAATTGAAAGACATTTATGAAGTCTTATTTCCAAACCATTGTCCTATGAATTTGGTTACATGTGTTGCACGACGATTGGGTTGTTTGAAAGAAGCATTACCTGCTATCAAAGCAACAAATATGTTTTAAAAATAAAAAAACTATTATTATTATTATTATTATTATTATTATTATTATTATTATTATTAATATAAAACTATCCTAGTTCCGACATTGTGCTTTTGTTGGTTATGTGTTAATATCATTAAACATAGATGATACCAATAGAAGAACGTTTATGACCTTTGCCAGGGTATTTTAATTACTCAAAAGTTCAGACGAAAATTATGTAAAAGCTAATGTCATCAGCCTAACTCCTACGTAGTGAAAGTGACGTCCTTGCATCCCATGTACGTTTCAATGGAACAGCTGTAGCAAGTAATGGTACCATTTAGCAAGAAATATTACTTTCTATAAAAGGGTACTGTAAAAATTAACGTATACACAGGTATGATGGACCAAGCTACTCATCGGTCTTACATTAACCTTCGGCAGCATTGAGACAATAAGCTGGGACAAATTCAAAAACACTTCACAGGTGGCTTATGCCAACATCCTCTCGACCTCTGCAAAGTTCGTATACAGAGAATAAAAATGAAATTTGTAATAAAAAGGTAATAAATATAGCCTAAGCCTGTTAAACTGATATATTTTTATTTTTAATTTGACAAATTATCATTATATATAAATATCAAAATTGGGGACATTGCGTTTAAAAAAGGTCCGCAACGGACTTTTAAGTATCCAACAGTTATGATATCTTAATATTTTGTATTTGCATGAAATGAGATTGAGCACAATTACTGTCCATTGTATTCTGATACCATACTGATGCTCAAAATTATAATTTGAACAAACTGCATTCTTTAAAATATGTCTGCTGTAAGAATATGTGGAATAAAAAAGAAATTAAACAAATTGTAAAACAAGTGAAAAAATGTCTTGATGATATAATCAGAACACAAACACGCACGCACACACACACACACACACACACACACACTGAAAAGAAGCATATAAAGTTCCTTTATTCATTCGCTTTAGCTTACTCATATGAAAGTATTAACCTACCAATCCCTAAACAATTTCAAATGCGAATGCAGCAATTAGTAATTTTATTCATCACTAATATATACTTTCAAACCTGATTTTCACCAGGAAGTCTTAAGTCTGTGATCCTGTTTGTGCTGCAAACGAAATGGGAGTTTCTCGTTAACACTACTGCCATATTTGAACTGGCAAGGTTTTGTATTTTGTTCTGGTGACCAGAAGAATGTGTTGTCTTCAATAAACTTCAAAAAGTTCAAAACATTCCCTTTGTTATTGAAACCTTATAAATACTTCTCCCTTAATTTTGTTTAGGTTTGTTTGACAAATATAAATCAAGACAATGCATGCAAACGACAGTGTTTGTACCTGTTTATGTACAAGTAATGAACCTCATTGCTTCGCTGAAAATCACTTCTTCAACATAGGAAAAAGCAAGTGAACAAGATGACAGTACTAAGGATTCATGTGTGGCAATCTAGATAGAAATACTCAATTCACGAATAAAATAACTAAGTATTGTAAAATGTTATGTCCTTAATGATTTTTCCACCTTGAGGAAGATTGCAACTGGGGTATTAAATACTCGCCAAGGCTTGACATTATTCAACTTGTTTCAGGCATTCAATATTAAATCATTGCCCATTTGAGATCTTCTGTTCACACAACTTTGTTAAATGAAAACAACTTTGTATGGTTGATCAGTTTTATGTAACTGAAAACTTGCAATGCCGCAAAACCCTTTGTGATGTGTCTATCATTGTAAGCTTAGAATGACATGTTTTTCTCGCTTATTCTTATTTACAAATACTTCAAAGAATGTTTACATATAAACGGACACAAATCATAACAATTTGTTTAAACGTATTAACTCAACAATTTACCAACAAAATCATGTAATAGTGACAATATGTTCCTAATTATGAAAGTTTGTACCTGTGGAGTAGGGTATGGTTTTATATTTTGTACATTAGGAAGGGACCAAATAATTCAGATTCACTGTAGTGGATTGGAAGTCCTATATAACATACCGTTTACATAGGAGATTTACTATCCTTTGTGCTTTGCATGGAACTAAAAGTACTCTTACTTTCCACAATAAATTATGGTGTTTCACAATCGATTATCTTATTGAACCAACTGATGACTGATTATAATCGATAATGGGAAGGACACACACACACACACACACACACACACACACATATATATATATATATATATATATATATATATATATATATATATATATATATATATATATATATATATATATATATATATATATATACAGAGTCAGACCCCTCATAATTTTCACCCATGTTCTTGTTGTTGTGTTGTAATTTTCACCCTGCACACTGCATTAATAAATGTCATAATTATCGGTCAGGTGTCTTCTGCAGTCATTGGCACGTCTTTCTTAGCCAAATTAAGGTTTCACCTTGCTTTCCGTGGATAGTAGCCATGTGTGTTCTTAACCAAGCAGTGATCTCACCCTGCCTTCCGCTACGTGCATGTGTGTATGAGTGTGTGCAAAATAATTTTTACAAATACCACCATATACAGGCTGAAGTTTTATCAAAAAATGTTCAATAAAGTAGCAATATCTGATTTTACAAATGCTGCTCGTTATTTTCCAGTCTTATTTATTCCCACTACATGCCAATTAGCACGTGATTTGAAGTGACATGTACTATTAGAAGATATATAATAATATAGACAAATAACAAAGGTACCCAAATAAAATGGATGAAAACTACTAAACATTTGTATCAAGCAAAATTATCATGGATTAATTACAATTTTTATTCTTCTACCTACCTTCTTCTCTCAACAGACAGCTTGCAAGGATACGCAGATCATCCACTGTGCATGTGTCCAGCTCACGAGCATGAAATACTAATGAAAATGAAAACCAATAAAATGATAATTCCTCAAAAATACATGATTGTTTTTGGCGGTACACAAATCCTTCAGCTGCTCTAATTTCAGTCTTATGTATATTAGTCTTTAAGAATATGTGACAATTTTGTAAGATTATTCCATCTTACACTCTGTAAATAGTGATAAGCTATTTTCTCTTACTACCTATATTTTAAATGCAACTGGCAGTGTAAGAACTTTAAAATATATTATTGCTATACTTTATAATTTAAATTGTTTTAAATTACAATAAGAACACGTATAGATACTATGGAACATAATTTGACAATGAGATTACCGTTTTGTCAAAATGCAGGTAACATAATCATTAGCGCCAAAGGTAATGTGATAAATTTTCAAGTTTAGAAAGATGGCAAACATGCCATGTTAGACATAGGTTTTCATACTTGAACCAACTTCGCAAATAGCTAAATTCGATCGGGATCAGTAGATTTGAAAACTTTTACGACATCTGAAGACAGTTTTGATTGCACAGTAGTCCCTCTCTTATATAGGCACATATTCTGCACCAGAAAGGTGGCTGTATACGAGAGGTGGCCGTTACAGCAAGGGAATATATTTGTGATATTTCCATGTAGTAAGACAATTATATGTAACTTCAGTGTATTCAAAATCTTTATTTCAAAGTAAAATTAAGTATTAAGATGCTCTTCTTGTCTTAAGAACAGTCTTATTTCAACCATGCACACATTAATAGCTGTTAATTCTCAAGAACGATGTGCAAGTAGAGTATTCTTTGCACGTATATTGCAAAACCATTGAAAAACGCCAAGTAAACCTTGGTACAAACATCACCTGGCATTTACAATGCTTCTCTTTCCATTTTCTCCCTTTTAGTCACTACTGATTAATAGTCTTACCTGGTACAATACGGTTTATTTGAGTCTTTCCAACATCAAAACTTTTCATAATTCTTCAACAAAAACTCTCAAACTCCCCCGATTCTTGTAAAGTCAAATAACTTCAACGTTTTATCTTCAAATGTTCCTTTTCTGTTGACATGATGAAATGTACAAGTTTTGTGATGATTTATTCCTATGAGGCTAATTGTACTTTACCACACTTTAATCGTACTGACGAAACCTTTGTAGAGTACATGATATGCCTTTGTTGTAAAGGAAGTGACACATGTACTATCACACAACTGTTTGGTCTTTCTCGGGTACTCGGTTTTGTTTAATGTTAATTTCTCTTCTTGCGTGAATCCACAAAATCTACAATTGTCTAAGCTGACCATGTATTGATCTGGACAATTATGTCCAGCTATAATAATCATGGCAAAATCTCCACAGCTGTGCGAAGCCAAATATTTTATTTTAGCTCAACATTGCTGCATTAAATCCTCTATATGTATCTGTTTACTGATAATGATATAATTATGATAAAAATTGCCTGTACATGTTATAATGTAGTTTGGTCAACACTGCTTTCATTAATGAGAACCTGAAATTGCGAATGAGATATCAGTAACTATGATAGGATTACTTAACTTTATGAATTAAACATTGGTACTGGACACATTGAAATAAATTTTGGTTGCATGTGAGGTATAAATTGCGCCTAAGATGACGAACACGTACTGCTACATCAGAGGAGTATATTTATACACAAAATCTTCACTGCTGAGCAAACTGTAAAGAAGGTGGCCGCTGGTGATGATTGGTGGCATATATAGAGGGGGGGACCACTGTATTTCTCTTTCATTTATGAGCCTAATAATTTGTATTTCTAGCTAATAATCTAGAGTTAGAAAGGTACTTATTTAAGACACGTTTCCGTTTAGCTCTCTAGGTGCTTCAACTTCATGGGCTTTTCTGCAGGCCTCAACAAACGTACTTTTGAACCATTCCTTCCTCATTGAATTGCTTCATAATGGACGATTATGATGATAGTGTATATGATGTAGTTGTTAATAAACCAATACCTTCAAAACTGGTGCAAACAAAAATTAAAAAATTGAAAGCAATTTATATGATATCTGTTGGCTATATAAGAGGATATTTTTAAACAAAGATATACCTTTGATAACTAAAAACGAAAATCAGTTTAATATAATTTCTATTATTTCCAACAAAATATTTACAGTGTAAGTATCAATAATAATAGAAATTATGTTTTCCTCAAACATATGTAATTCTATCCTTTTCATACAATATAATGTTCAGAATGGTTTCGCATAATGTCTCAACACAAAAATGAATATAATGTACATTTTCTGTTTATTATCACTACAAAGATTAATAGTGTTGACTGAATGATTTACCCTCTATAAATATTAGAAGTACTATTTTTTATTTACATAGTGTACAAAACTAAGTAAACTGTGAAAACTACAGTATAAACATTAAAACTTGCAATAATTATAACTTATTTGTATTCTCACTAGAAAACTCATTTTAACCTTTCATGTATCCATACTTGTGTGCATGCTTTGTTGTAGGATTAAGATACTCAAATTTACCGATAGTTATTCATCAAAATGTTTATAACATTTAGATGCTAAACTTTGTGACCCTTCAATAAGATGCGCAATCATAATAAAGGAAAACAAATATGTCAGGTATGACACTTGTACCTAAACACCTAAATTGCTATGACATTTGGGTGGTAGACGCAAATTTTTAAAGATAATGTAAATGACTGACGTATATTAGACCACCAAGCAAGACATTAAATAGAATCCTAACATAACCACTTACCCAACAATTTAATTTGTGGTACTGGTCTTCATTTGCTTGACCTGGAAAAATAAAACATTACAAAGGTTTGTTCATTGTTTGAATTTTCCATCCGAATTTTAGGCTGAAAAAAATAAAAGTTACATTATTAGCAAACATTTTTTTGATAGAATACCTCTTCCTGCTATTTAAAAATATAAACATATAAAAATTAAGATAGACCACAATATGTCTGATTTTAAGGAGGAGCATATCTATAGTACAAGTTACACTGGTCATGTATGACCATTTACTCATTTTCAGTTAAATATATATTGTTCTTTACAATTTACCACCAACTTTCTTAAACCAAACTCTTTTCAATCCTACTTTTAGAATAATCTGCACCTCACCTTAAGTGTTATCAAGATTAAAATGATTGATCTCTATTTGTTTTTACAATTGTGGACATGTACTAAATTTGGGTCACGTAAATAGCAGTTTGAATGAAATCGTCACATTATAGGATGGTACGAATTTGTTTATCAATATGCGTAGGTTTTTTTTTTGTTAGTTGTTTTTGTTTTGTTTTGTTTGTTAGTTTGTTTCATCACAGTATGCAATATTCAGTTCGGATTGTACAGGATTACTTCTTTAGATTCATTTAATCCAAAAATGTCTAAGCACTTTAACATTGATTTTGCTGCATGCACTGTTTGGGGCCTCTAAAATATGAACTTCCAAAGGAATGTGGATGTATAAGAATCCAAAATGAAGTAAATATTTACCACTTAAAGTTATGTAGAATGAAATTCTAAATAAACTGACACAAATTTATGAAATAATCTGTGCTGAATGCCTACATAATTGACTTGCGTGACTTTTGGTATACCATGAAACAAGAGTGTGAAAAACACAAGACCTAAGAAATATTAGTGTAAGATGTAAATTAAGAAGGGACCTAGTCCTACATATAAGACCTCGATGCTGATATTTATGTTTTTGGCCTCTGGTTCGTAGCACTAAAACAAATAACATGTGATATGTCTTACAGGACAAGGAAGGGGCCCATCAGTGTAATTTGCATATGTGCCCAAATATCCTAGCTTTGATAGTGATATTAAGGCTCTAATCTGCCAAGAAAATGATGCATCAGTTTCACAGCAATTTAATATAAACAAATTCAACCAATGTCGGGCAAATTATCTGAAAAACTGGCATAGCAGTATACTGGACAGATACCTTTACATGTGATCCCTGACAGGACATAAAAACACAAGAAATAAGTCATGCGAAGTGGAAAGCAACATAGTTTGGTTATTTAATTCATTTATATGGCATTAAGTAGAGATAAAAAAAAAATTGATAGCTATGTTTTCTGCTACCATTTTATGCTAAAAAAATAATTATTTTATGATAAGATTTATAAAATGTTATTATAAGAAAACAATACTACTCTACCTCCTTCTCCAAAGCTCTCCAGATCCTAGCGTCACGTGTTTCTATAGTAACATATCTGAAACTAAATGAAACAATGTCACATACAGCACATCAACTGCTTGTGATCTTAATTTAATTATTTGCACATATTTTTCTAGAACACTTACCTCTGAATATGGCCTTTAGCAAACAAACAAAGGAAAAATTTGAAAATTTAAACCAACGTGTCTTTCAAGTACATAAGCGGCTATGCCCGTCATCTTCCTGCATACTAACCAATGACAAACCGGTGCTTCTATTGAAATCTGTTTAATATTATACCTCGAGGTATAATTGTAAACAAAGTCCTATGCAAGACTAGATAAATCAGAGGATTCTCATTGGTTCGTTCGCAGGAAGTTGACTGATAATATTATAAAATATCACCCATTTCAGAAATAATCAGTTCTGAGTGCCTACATACATGACCTGTGTGACTTTTACTATACCATAAAACAAGAGCATGAAATGTACAGAGGCCCAGGAAATATTATTTTAAGCTATAGCTTAGGAAGGTGCCTAGTCATACCTATAATACCTCAATGTTGATATTTATGTTTCGGGCGTCTGGTTTGTCGCACCAAAACATAAATAACATGCGATAAGTCTTACATTGAAGGACTAGGAAGGGGCCCATCAATATGATTTGCATAGGTGCCCATATATTCTAGATATGCCAATGAGTTTAGGGCTCTAATTTGCCAAGAAAACGATGCATGAGTTACACAGCAATTTAATATAAATAATTTCAGCCAATAAATAAATTCAATCAATGTCATCTTATCCCCAAACCTGTATTATACAAGGCAAAGTGGTGGTCTATGGAGATCTGTGAAGAGACCATTCATATTTTCATATGAACTTGTCCTTCGATAACGTTATCTGAAAAAAACTGGAAAATCTGTACATAGGGCAGATACCTTTACGTTTGCTCCCTGACAGGAATAAAATCACAAAAATTAAGTTAAGCGATATGGAAACACCATATTTTAATTACTTAATTCATTTACATGGCCTTAAGTAGAGATTTTAAAAAAATTGATAGCAAAATTTCTGCTAACATTTTATGCTTAAACTTATAACTATTTTATGCTAAAATTTATAACCTATTATCGAGAAGGAACAATACTATTGTACCTCGTTCTCCAACCTCTCCTAAGGCATTTTATTTCGATATAAACAACAAAACTAGCTGTAATTGGTGCATTATATAGGAGTTGTACTTTCTGTTAGGCTTATAAAAGTTGTGCCTCCTGGCAACATGTGACATTATGTTAATTCTTATCTAGATGATATTTTGTATTTTTTATGATTTTTTAAAATGTGGTACACATGTCTGAAACTGTGTCTGTTGTGACTAGATGAATCTTACCCATGTCTAGTTCCAGCAGAGTTATCTCTCTTAAATGCAATGGAGTATCTGGTTTTGTCCTTGTCAAATTGACAATCTAACACTGCTGTCTAGAAAAGTGTGTGACATGCACGCTAACGTAGGATAGAAAATATATTTATTTCTCCAAACATTAGTAGTATAGTGGGCCACCTTAGCTTCAAGGGGAATTAGCATTAAAAACCACCCTGGGCCTGTTTAGCCTCTATGTAAATTTAACATGGGCAAAACCCCCTGGGCCTGTTTAGCCTCAAGGGAATTTAACATGGGAAAAAAAATCTTGGGCCTGTTTAGCGTCAAGGGAATTTAACATGGGAAAAAAATCTTGGGCCTGTTTAGCGTCAAGGGGAAATGGAACAGGGTCGGGACCCTATTTTAATATGGTCCCGACCTGATGGGCCTATAGAAATGGAACATGGGAAAATTGAAACAGGGAAGGGTCTCTATTTATTTAAAAAAAAATGGGGTAGGCAATGAAAGTCAAGATCTTTTCGAGACCTATCAATGGCCCTGAAAAGGGCCTTTGGGTTTATGTTAACATACCCTATTGTTAACACAGAGGGCACCGCATTGGTCTTCTTCTTGTCCTCAAGCTGCGCCTGACTGCAGGACCGTAAATAAGAACCCTTTTTAGGCATCCTTGCCTCTCCACATATAGTCTTCTGATCCACAGGCTGGTGTCTGTCCTGTGGACAACTGTCCACTTGGATCGGACATACATCGGTATGTCCGTCCGGAACATCATGGAAGATACAAGAGTTGATGATTGCACGTCGGTCCACATGTTTGGGGTGCCAAGAACAGGTGAAGGAATGCAGTGAACTGCGCTTATTTATAGGGAGAGGAAGGATCGAAACGGATTAGTTCATTGACCAATCCAAACACGCGTTACAAAATTCAGTCAGCCCACGTCCAATCCGAAGAGAGCAGTCTGTGACGTCACATGTCCTATATAGATTCGCTAGCGCCTATGCGCAGTCAATCCATGCGACAGTTTTTCAATATGACGGAAACTCAGAAAACGATAAATTGGGGTGCACCAGCCATGGAGACTACCCAAGGGAACCCGGACTTACTTTCAGAAGAGGTGAATTGGGATTTTGTGGATTTTCTTACCTCGCAAGAATTTGTTCCGGAACCTTCGCCACCTTCATTACCGCACGTGGAGAATTTTAGACAGAGATAGAAAGAAGAATTGGAGAAATTTATACAACAGCAAAAGGAAGTGGAACAAGTTTTTCTCTTACAGCAACAGCAGGAAGAAGAAGAGATAAGAAAAAAAAAACAACAAGAAGAAGCAGCAGCAGCAAAGAAACAAGGTGTGAAAGTCAAACGGTCACGGTACTGTTAGACATTTTAGCAGAGTTAAGAAGTCTGAAACAAATGTATCAGACTTCTTTATTACGACCGAAGAGAATACGACCTTCCCGAGCTAAACACTCCAACTCTGTGACTATGCCTACCGTACCACCATTATTGATTTCAACCAAATCATCATCATTATCATCATCAACAGTACGCAGTCCGGAAGTAGGCCTTGGCCGTGGCAAAGGCTTAAGACAGTTAAAGTTGATTGCTTAAACTCACCTCTACCCCCAAAGGCCCTTTTCAGGGCCACAAATGTCTCTCGAAAAGAGATAGACTTTCAATTGCCAATAACTCAAAAAAAAAAAACCATTTTACCCCATAGTACGTGTCTGTGTACGAGTGCGAGAGTATAGCTTCTTATTTTAAAATCAAAACCCAAAGACACTTACCTTTATATCTAATGTATTCTTTTATAAATATTTACATTCCAATTCACAATTCGCAACATAACACTTTAACAAGTTCATAGACTTCTTCTGTCTCATTGTTCACTCTCTCTGTTTTTTGAATTTCTTCACCGTCACAGTCTTTTCCTCCTCTTCCTCTTCACTTTCTTCCCTTCTTCTTTTCTTCTCCTTTTTCTTTTTCTTCACCTGGCTGCTTTCTTCCTCTTCTTCTTCTTCCTCTCCAGAATCCCTCTTTTCTTCTGACTCCTCTTTTTTCTTAGGACAATCTGGAGAGCAATGTCCTTTTCCTTGACAATAATAACAGGTATCTTGACTTTTGTCTCTTTTAACCCCTGTTTTGCTTTTTTGACGACCTGGACACTCTGAAGACCAATGCCCTTTCTTCTGACAGATATAGCAAGTATCTTGACTTTTATCTCGAAAGGAAGGAGAGTAGTTCCTCGACTGGTCTGAGGAGAATTTTCTAATGACCCCTCGCAAACTTCTGATGAAACCTACGATCTGTGTAGTCTCTTCCATCGTTGTGCTCGGTTTGAGAGTGAAATGAATAATGAAAGGACAAGACACATAGCCTTTATATTCGCTGGTCTGCCATGACTATAAAGTAACCCATGGTGTTTAAACTTTAGTTATTTGACTTTTTGCTATCAAGATGAAACGATCCAGTTCATTCAAGAAGAAAGAAGAAGAATAAAGCGAGAGGCAGAAACGTGGTCTATCGCCTCGTACCAGGGCTGAGGTCTTGGCACAGATTCATGCCAGTG
Source organism: Sinohyriopsis cumingii (assembly GCA_028554795.2). Classification (NCBI taxonomy): domain Eukaryota; kingdom Metazoa; phylum Mollusca; class Bivalvia; order Unionida; family Unionidae; genus Sinohyriopsis; species Sinohyriopsis cumingii. Next base: position 70,190,195 of record CM068837.1, on the reverse strand, counting down.
ATTTTGAAGAGGACATGAGTGAACCAGAATCCAAACCCTCTAAAAAAAAGTTCACCACCCTGAAAAATACTATTCCATTCAAGAGACGGAAAAGCGTCCCTCCAGAAAATTTAGAACCACGGCTTCCAAATACAAGGTGAAGTTTAAAGATTTTAAGTCCGACGTACCGTTAGAGAAAGCAGAAGGGTTCATCACTGAGATGTGGGATTCTTTGCTCACCACACTCAAGCGACAATGTCAAGCCAAAGAAAACGATCGCTTGAGACTTTCGATACAACAAGACGGTTTGAAATCCCCTGTTTGGATCGAGTTTAGCAGCCCTGCAGCATTGACGGCTTCCAAAGTCATGGACAAGATTCAACACGTGCAACAATCTAATGACCAGTTTGACATCACCGATGGAAAAGCCACGCTGGACATGACTCACGTTTCTCCTCCTCAAGGGACCGGACAACGCAATATGGTGTCATTGGTGAACGGTCTTCGCAGCACCAAAAAGAGCCTCGTCCAAATTCACAATTCTCAAGACCAGATGTGTTTAGCCAGGGCTATCGTGGTGGGACGAATCTATGTCGACAAAAACAGCACGGCAGAATGGAAAAGAGCCTGGAAAACTATTCGACAATCGGACCGAGCCAAACAACGAAACGAAGCAGAACTCCTGTTACAACAAGCCGGCTTGCCCAAAGACAAACCCTGTGGCATTCCTGAAATGCAAAAATTGCAAGTTGTCCTAGCTGCACGCTACACCTTGAAAGTGCATCCTCAAGAATTTCGCGGACCTCTGTTGTTTCGAGGGAAAGACTTTAAGGATGGAAAATACATTCACCTCTATCATCACGATGAACATTTCGATACCATTACCAGTATCACTGCATTCCTGCGATACAGTTATTACTGTGAGAAATGTGACTATGGCTATAACAATCGAGAGCAACACAACTATTGTGGATCGAAATGCTCAGGATGTTTGTCCTCTCAACCCTGTCTGAACGAAGGACAAGAACGAGTGCATTGTCCTGATTGTCTACGCACGTTTGTCAGTCCTGCCTGTTACCAACAACATCTGAAGACGCAAGGTTCACAGCAGAAATGCGCTTGTCAGCTCCTGAGATTGTGCCCCACGTGTGGACAAGGCATACTTACCAATAATACCAAGGCACACGTTTGTCGAGGAAAGAAAAAATGTCACATTTGTCACCGAATAGTGGACAGGAAGACCAATGATACGTGCAAAAATACCAACCCCAACCAGAGGAAGAGGATGGTCACAAGAAGAAGAAAGGCAATTTCATCTTTTTCGATTTCGAATGCATGCAAGAGACCGGTATTCACATTCCTAATTTCTGCGTGGCTCATCAAGCGTGCGAGAAGTGAATTCAAGAACCTATATTGAGTTATTGCCCTCACTGCAGCAAGATTTCTGGAGGACGTGAAAAAATCTTTCGGGGACCGAGCACGCTAGACGATTTTGCTCAATGGGTCTTAGACCCCATCGACAAGACGTGGAGCCAAGAGGACATCGAACGTTACGGAGATTGTTATTGTCATGCCACGGTGATGGCTCACAATTTCTCCGGATACGATGGACAGTTTCTTTTGAGATACTATACGGAACATGGTACCGAACGTCCTAAAGTCATTTTGAACGGAGCCAAAATCATTTTCATGCAAGTGGGACAAGTACAGTTTAAAGATTCGATGAGTTACTTGGCCTTGCCTTTGAGTCGAATGCCTAAAACGTTTGTAATGACAGAAATGGCTAAAGGGTACTTTCCACACTTTTTCAATACCGAAGCCAATCAACATGCCGTTCTACCCCATTTGCCTGAGGCTCACTATTACGACCCCGACAACATGCGTACCGAACAACGAGAAGCTTTCTACGCTTGGTACCAGGTTCATGCCTCCGACCCTTTCGACTTTCAGGAAGAAATGTTAAAGTATTGTCGTTCCGACGTGGACATTTTACGGCGATGCTGTGGAAAATTTCGAGAACTGTTCATGGAACACGGAGGGGTCGATCCTTTGAAAGAAGCTTGCACCATTGCCAAAGCGTGTTCCTTAGTGCACCGGCAACGATTCATGCCTGAAAAGACCGTGGCTGTCATCAGTCCTCAAACGACCAACTATGTCAAACGTCAATACTCGGTCAAAGCCCTACGCTGGTTACATTACTTGTGCGACAAGGAAGACAAATGGATTCAGCATGCCCGCAACGGAGGGGGCGAAAAGACCATTGGAGCTCATTCGGTCGATGGTTGGGACTTAGAAAACCCCAAGATCGTGTACGAGATTAACGGTTGCTTATTTCACGGATGTCCCGTCTGTTACCCTGACCGTGGCACTAAAAATCAGTTTTTACAACAAACCATGGAAGACTTCTACCAGGCCACTTGTCAGGGACGGCTGAAGTTAGAACAGCAAGGATGCCAAGTGGTGGAAATGTGGGAACACGAGTACGATCACCGTTTGAAAATCGATCACGAGTTTAAACGCCTCGTGGAAAGTTACCAGTTCATGGACCCGCTGAACCCGAGGGATAGTTTGTACGGAGGAAGGACTAATGCCACCTGTTTGCTGTACCAAGCCGACGAACAGAAAGGAGAAGAAATCAGATACTTGGACGTGTGTTCGCTGTATCCTTACGTGTGCAAATATTGTCACTTTCCTGCAGGGCACCCACAATTGCTAACGGAACACATCGATCTGAACCACATTCGACAATATGAAGGCTTGATCAAATGTAAAGTTTTGCCTCCCACGAACCTATACCATTCCGTTTTATCTCACCATTGTCAAGGCAAACTGATGTTTCCCTTGTGCCTTAGTTGTGCCGAAACGTGCATCCAAGATCAGCCTTGTCAGCACAGCCAGGAAGAACGGGACTTGACGGGACGTGCGTTAGCGTGGAATTGTTCAAAGCTCTGGACATGGGATACCAACTGTTAGAAGTGTACGAAATTTGCCACTTTCCCAAGACAGAACTATACCGCAAGGGTGACCCCACTCAGAAAGGCATTTTCTATTGTACTAACTGACCTATTCATGAATACTTTACAAGAAAACATTCGTGCTTTGCCTGTGGAGTTGAGAGAACGCATTTACCTAGAGCTGGTCAAAATACAAGTGAAACGTAAATAACAATTGCGTCCGTTACATCACCGGTGTTTGAACTACTGGTACCTGAATGCTATACAAGGACTGATTCAATTGAAAGTGATCCATTGGACAGATATTGATCAACGACCCCCTGGTTTAAAAAAGGATTGGTTTGCTATTGATGATTCTATGTACTACATTGTAAACTTACTGCATCGAATTCCAGAGGAAGAGTTAACGAATTACCAACATCTTTTACACAATGTCAACTTAGTGAAAGAGGAAACTTCTGAACGAATTGTAATGTGTAAATTAGTGACTAAACGATTTAGATTCGACAATGAATTAAAACCATGTCTGTGCAAACGGTACATTTCATGTGTCAGAAAGAGGATTTAGTATGACCTATTCAAGGATACTTTACAGAGAACATTCGTGCTTTGCCTGTGGAGTTGAGAGAACGCATTTACCGAGAGCTTGTCAAAATACAAGTCAAACGTAAACAACAACTGCATCCGTTACGTCACCAGATGTTTAACCACTGGTACCTGAATGGAATAAGAGGACTGATTCGTCAGAAATTGTTTCAGTGGTCAGACTTTGTTCAACACTTTGAGTTAGTGAATGAACGAAATGTTCATCATTTTGGTTACTTCGAGATTCACCTAGAGCAACCCATTGAGGAAGACGAGTTAAAGGATTACCAACATATTTTACGTGGAATCTGCTTAGCGGAAGAGGAAACTTCTAAACGAACTCTGAAGTGTAGGTTACAGTATGCAAGATTTAGATTCCCAACTGGAAAACGAAGATCTCTAGTTAGAAAGTACCTTTATTGCTTCCGAAATAAAGAGACTATAAAAATAGGAATCCATGCCACGGCTTATGTCACAAGTGATTGAAAAGATTCCATGGAAGGAACTCAATGATCATATTCAAACCGTGGATCATTACCATCAATTATTACAAGAACTGTATCCAATCAATTTTGGACGACGCATAGTGTGTGTCTTAGTGACCTGTTTCCTGGGATTTCGTTTACCAACCGATTCCTTTTGGACTCTTTACAAACAGTATTTACCACCCCATTCAACATGAAGGTGGTGCCTTTAAATGTTCACTCATTGTGCTCAAAGCCTTGCATTTTCATCTGGATACTAGAAATAGATTCGTCAACTTTTAGCTACCGAAGACGTGTATGGCGATGTGTGTAGCTTGTGACTTACACCCCGATTGGACAGATGTACGTGCCTGGAAAAAAGGGGGTTTTGAGGCTTGGACCCAAGAAGTGGCCCAGTATGCACGAGAGTTGTGATCCTTCCTTTCAACATCCAAAGAAAAAAGTCACTTTTCAACCTGTGTTAGTGACAGTACCAGAAGAAGAACTCGTCACTCAGGACAGGACTGTCGTGGACATTCCAGAAAGTCCCTTTCGCGAGGACACTTGTGTGACCTTACCCCCTATAGAACTGGTCAGAACATTACCCAAAACATGTTGTACAGAAACTTGTTTTTATTCCACGTTGATGGTTTTCATGTGCCTTTAATCGTTGTACTTAAGCCTTTGGCTTTTATGTATTTTTGTCTTTCGTGTTCATGTTTAAAACATTCAATAAACGTGTCCTGAAAAAAGTATATAAACTCTTGTCTTGTCTGTTTTCGAGTCACAAGTGACATTCCTGACACTATGGCTACCTCTTTTGTCTCTGCTCCCTCTTCCTCTACTGTCAAAGTCATCGACGAACACTTAGATTGTGCCAGTTGGGAGGCTTTGTATCTTCGCCATCCCTTTAACATGCTCATTGCTGGACCTAGCGGTTCAGGCAAAACCGAACTTGTCAAACGTTTGATCGAACATAAACAGCATTTGATCGATCGACCACCTCAACGCATCGTGTGGTGTTACAAAGAGTGGCAATCGGCGTACAGCCTCTTGCGAGAAAGTCAAGGCGATTCCATCGTGTTTGTGGAAGGCATTCCTAAAGAAGACGACGGAATCGTCTCTCACTCCCGTCAAACCCATTTGGTCATTTTCGACGACATGTTAGGAGAAGACGAAGAAAAAATTAAACTTTGGTTCACGCGCAAAGGGCATCATCGTAATGCCAGTGTCATTTACATAACCCAAAATTTGTTTCAACAAAGTAAAGCCCATCGTACCATCAGTCTCAATGCGCATTACGTGGTCTTGTTTAAAAGCCCTCGAGATAAATCGCAAGTGCAAGTCTTAGCCAAACAGTTAGGAACGTCCAGGCTTACTCAGGCGTACGACGATGCCACTCAATCTCCACACGCCTATTTACTCATCGATTTGAAACCTACGACCCCCGATGATTTGCGATTTCGTACCCAATTGTTTCACCACTGGTGCCAAGACGGAGGGCCTGTCCTGTACACGTCTCCGTCCTCGACTTAACCCCACCAAAATAAATCTATAAAAACCTCAGACACTTTTCGTCTGTCTCACACAGTTTGAACATGACGTCCCCTCAGTCGCATCTTCCAGTCAAATTGATTCGTGCCTTGTATGGCATCAGTCGAGAAAAAAATCCACAAATACGGGCTCGTGTCTTAGAAGCTAATCTCAAAGAAGTCTTACGATGGTTCACGGTGACAGCACGTCAATTACTGCAAGGGATCATTCAGATTCTTCATCAAACCAAACGCTTTTTTTTATCGAAACAAAGTCGCTTTGACCCAACTGGCCGATCCCCACATCGACATTCAAACCAAAAAACATATCATTTTGAAACCTCGAGAGAGAGGTACTCTAGGAGGGGTCATCATTCGCACTCTCTTAAGATGGGATCCTAATGCTCCCAAAGTTCTCCCCAAGAAAAAAGTCAAACAAAGCTCCAAGAAGAATAAAAAGACCAGATCTCCAAGGAGACCCGAGTCTCCAAGAACTTCTTCAGTGGCGGGACCCTCCTCTTACCAGTCACCACCCCGGAAAAAGAAAATCCCTCAGAAAAAGAAGCAGAGAAAAAGTCCTCAGAAAAAGAAAAGCCCACAAAAATCTAGTCGCAAGAGAGGCACTTCGGCCAGGACGCAACCTTACACTCGCAAACCACGACCTGCAACGGCGGTGACCACGTCTCCGGTAGCCTCAGGTTCATTCACTTCTCCGTTGATGACACCAAGAACTGAGAAGTACTTGGAGACGTTGATCACACCAAGAACTTCTCAGTTGATGACCTCAAGAACTTCTCCAGTGGCAGGACTCTCCAATTTAGTGGCAGTGGCCGCTGCTCACAAAGTACCTTCTCCCAAAATCAAAGTCCAAGAGAGATCGGGCATATTACAAAGTTTACTGGATTTGTCCAAGCAAGAACTGGCTCGATTTAGTCCGTTGCGTACCCCTGCACGACGTGTCATGCCTGTCCTTAAGTTGATACGCCGTAAAGACAATCAGTGGCGACGCGTTCCAGTATAAAAAGGCCTGCGACAAAGTAGGGGTATCAGTGAACTTCCAAAAGATGTCACCTCAAAGAAGTCAAAAAAAGAAAGAGACAAAGGCAGGCTCGTCATCCGACAAAGCTCTTAGCCAAGCATCGACGTTACCCTAAGAAACGATACAGTCGTTCAAAGAAAAAGAGGCGTCAACAAAGGGGAGGATTCCTTGGCGATTTTGGAAAAAACACTGTCACCTTTATGACAAAGCGATAGGCCCAAAAAAAAAATAAAAGGGTGTGTGTTAAGTCATCGACGTTAGTGTATGTTTGGTGAATGTCCCGGAACCCACAAGCAAAGATGTCCCCCTCCAGAAAACATTCCTCTTCTAAACCCCAAAGAAAGAAAAGGAAAGGACTGCCTCCACGTTTAGTCAAACATGGGGACATGTTATCTGTCCTGTCCAAAGCTTCTCCACCCCTGCGAAAAAAGACTCATTCAAACAGCCTCCAAAGAGGTCATCGAGACCGTGTGCGAATGTTGTTGAACCTGTTGAAAGGCAAGATCTCTTTGTCCAAACACCAGAAACAAGCTTAGGCAAACATCGTCACGTTCTTCGCCAAATGGTTCAAAAGAAAATTCACATTCGTCAAAATAAGAAGATGTTGGTCCAACGTGGAGGAATTTTACCCCTCTTGTTAGGCCCATTACTGAAAGGAGTCTTGGAAACCGTGTTGGAAGGACTGGTGGGAGCAAGATAAAAAGGGCCTCTGGAGTCCCAAGATCTCAGAATAAACCCCTGACATCCCATGGAAGGACGAAAACTAGCTTTAGTGCCTTACAAACGACGGATGGAATACCATCGTTGGCAAGAACAACGCACCCCGCATTTACCTCCCAATCCTAATTTGAGCGAGATATCCCAGTTACAACACGAATTGCAGTCCTTGATGGATCGCCAAGATTTGTCCGAAACAGAAAAATCGCAAAAGTACGGTCAACTCTTGCAACGACTGCAACTCTTTCACCAGAAAACCTCAGACGAAACAGCTCTTCCCACTCTGAAAGATTTTAAGACCTTGATGAAAAGTCCAGCACCATCACTACTACCACCACTACTACCAAGACCAATACAGAAAAAGGAGAAGAAGAAGGGTTTCAAACTCCACCAGAAAAAGTACGCAAGTTAACAACACCACCTACCTCCAGAATTGGATGGATTAAAAAGATGATGACCACCCCTTCTTCATCAGAAGAGAAAAAGAAGGCGAAGACAGAAGTGAAACAAGAACTGATATCCCCCGCTCAGACATCCTCCTCTTCGACACCTATCGCCGGTCGTACACGCAAAGCTTTGCAATCCAAGAAAAAACCCCAAGAGAAAAAGAGTAGCATCCTCCAAGAGTGGGTGCCTTATTAACAAACAAAAACATGGAAAAAGTGTTAGCCAGCATTTATTACGATCCCTCCCATCCTGCAGGTTACGCATGAGTTCAAAAATTGTATCGTGCTAGAAATATTTATTTTGTGTCATCGACGTCTTTTCCAAATTTGCCTGGGTCGTACCCTTGACTTCCAAATCGAGCAGTGAGTTAGTCCGAGCCCTGCAACGTGTGTTGAAACAAAGCGGTCGTCACCCTCTTCGATGGCAAACGGACAAAGGTACCGAATTTCTAAACCCAGCTTTCCAAAACGAAATAAAGAAACGTGACATTCATTTTTTTACCACCGAGAATCCTGAAACCAAAGCCAGCATCGTGGAAAGTTTTCAACGCACTTTGAAAGAACGCATATGGAAATATTTTACGCATCACCACACTCTGAAGTACATCGACATCTTACCGCACCTGGTGCAAGCGTACAACCAATCTTACCATCGAAGCATTGGACGTGCCCCGCAAGAGGTTACTTCCGAGAACGAAGTGATGATGTTTGTGCGCCTGTTTAGTACGTCCCCGACGAGAGCTGTCCCCAAGAAAAGTGGAGTGTTGGACGTAGGAGATTGGATGCGCATTGGCAAAACCAAACGCACTTTCGACAAAGGTTACTTACCTAACTGGACCACCGAATTGTTTCATGTCACTGGACGAGTGCATGGCCGTCATCCTGCCGTCTATAAATTGGAAGACATGAACGGAGAAGTGCTCAAAGGAACGTTTTATTTGCCCGAGTTACAACGTGTCACCAAAAAAGAAGACGACGTGTACGACATTGAAATCATTCTCGAACGCAAAACTCGTAAAGTGGGCAAACGACGTGTCAAAGAAGTTAAAGTACGTTGGAAAGGATATCCACCCTGTTTTGATTCTTGGATCGACGCTTCGCAAGTCATCGACTATAAAAAGAAGTGACCATCATGCCCTTTCACACAGACGCAGCTACGTCGATCACTCCTCCTTCAACCAGTTCTTCTCTGCAAGATTTACAAAAACAACCCTTGTGGGTGTGGTTTGGAGAACCTGTGCCTAAAACGCAAATCGTCTTTTTCTGCCAAATCTTCGTGGTGTATTGTGTCATCGGTGCAGCCATTGCCAATCTGAGTTTGTAACAAGGAGACAAACAATTGTGGACCATTTTATTAAGCAGTTGCATCGGTTACCTGCTTCCCAATCCCGCTTTGAAATTCTGTTCCAACGGGAACAACGGGAACCTTGTGTCCAGTGACAGTGTCAGTCACCACTCCAATAACAACAACAACAACAACCCTATTTTGGGCGGAGACACGCCTCTGACGTCCAGTAACTCCTCGGACAGCCACAGAACTCTGAAATTATGAGTCACACTAACAACCAATTTTACTTAACCTTATCCAGTGACAGTTCCATGGAGGTGTTTCCCAACAACACGTTGTGCTGTTACACGGCCAAATTGCCTCAGGCCATCCAGTTAGATCACGAAGCCCATTGGGAAGTGGCTTTACTGGAAATCATTCACCCGACTAAAGTCCTCAATGTCCTTCCGATTAAAATTCTTTTACGGTGGAAGTTCATGACGAACAATTGCAACAGTACTTGGATACCCATGTCAAATATGACAAGAAAACCCCTGGCACAAAAAATCAAAAGTGGACCACCTATCACTTGTTCATTCCCCCAGGCTATTATTTTAGTGGTCAACATTTGGTGAGCACCATAGCCTCCAGGTTTAATGTCGTGTTTCTTAAAGCTTTAGAGAGTGTCAAAAAATGTGTCACCCTGGAGTACCATAAAGTAGCTCGTCGCTTCCTGATGAAATTTCCTGAGGGGAGTAAAATCATGTCTATTTTATTTTGTCCTGAATTGTTTGACATGTTGGACGGGGACATGGAGATGAGGATGACCATGCTCAAGAAAAACGAATTACCAGTCATTTCCGACAACGATTCTTTTGCCAAGTTTTTTCGTGCCCCGGTAGAACTGAACCAAGGACTGAATTTGATCTTTGTGTACTCCGATGTGGTGGACTACAACGTGGTGGGACACACCTCCGTACCGTTACTGCGTGTCATTCCTTTCAAAGTGGATTCTGCCACGAACGCTGACGAGGAAGGTGGAAACATTTATCACGTTCACCGCGAATTTGTACATCCTCACTATTTGCCCGTCAGCAAGTCTTATTTGGACACGATCAACATTGCTATAAAAGGAGATCTGGGACAAAATATTCCATTCACTAAAGGAAAAGTCACGGTGAAACTCCATTTTCGAAAACGGTTCTCTCACGACTCGTAAGTCATGTATCCAGTGTACCGAGGGGTTTCTCGACAGCGAGGACACGGTTTAGGAGATTTGTTAAAATCAGCCTTTCGTTCGGTGGCTCCGATGTTGAAACCGATGGTGACACACGGATTGCACGCCTTGAAAGATGCCGCACTGACGCAAGGCAAGGAATTTCTCCAAAATGTCATCATCGACAAACAAAACCCCAAAGAAGCCTTCTTGAGGGCAGGCAAAAATGTCTTGCTGCAAACAGATAAAGTCCTTTTGGGCCGACGAGAAACACCTATAAATGCCCTGCACGCTGCCGAGTCAGGCATTCCTACTTCCCTGAAGCCACAGCAAGGACAAGGTAGAAAGAGACGACGAAGAAAACACCCTTTCACCAGACTTCACACGTCAAAACTAGAAAGACAAAGAAAAGAAGAACCGTTCGAGACTTAGACAATTTCGATTATTAAAGTATTGAGAAAGAGAAAAAATGATGCACCGAGAGTCTTGCGCTTGTTCCAAGTCGGAACTGGATCTGTTTGCCATGTCCCCCACTAAGATGACCATGCAAGAATCCCAGTGGGTGGAATTTCATCCCGTCTCCTCTTTGACAGTCTCAGCCCCCATCGAATTTGAAATCAAAGGACAGCCCGAAGATTATATCGATCTGAATAGCAGTTACTTGTACCTGAACGTCAATGTTGTAGATGATGACAATTCGAACCTAGAAGGTGATGAGGTAATAGCTCCCGTCAACAATTTCATGCATTCCTTGTTTAGTGGAGTGTACTTGTACTTAAATAACAAACTGGTCAGTAGCAGCATGGATACTTACCCTTATCAAGCGTACCTGGAAAATCTCTTGACGTACGGAATAGACGCCAAGAACACTCATCTCAATGCATGTGTGATATGTGAAGCTGACGATGCGGGCCAATTTGAAGAATTGGAAATTGATACAAAGAAAGAACACAATGAGGGATTTGTAGAACGAAGAAACAAAATCATTGGAGCCAACAAAAGTTTAGAACTGATGGATCGCTTGCATTTGGACATGTGGTTGCAAGAAAAGTATTTGCTGAACGGTGTAAATGTCCGCCTGAGACTCAATCGCAGCAGTACCGCTTTCCATTTGATGGCTTATTCTGCTGCTGCCACTTGCAAAACTGTCATCGAGGAAGCCAGGCTCTACGTACGACGCTTGGAAGTGTTACCTAAAGTGGGAAACGACATCAGTAACACATTGAGCAGAACGACCGCTAAGTATCTGATAGGACGCGTGGAAGTGAAAACCTTCACCATTCCCAAGGGGCAACAATCCATGATCGAACATCATCTGTTCCAAAGACAGCTACCCAAACGTTTACTCCTTGGTATCGTCGAGAATACAGCCTTCAATGGAGCTGCCGATAAAAATCCTTTCTACTTTCAACACTTTGGCGTGTCCAAGATCGAGGTCAGTCGCGATGGCAAGACCTTGTGTACCCGACCCTTCGAACCTAACTTTGACAAGAAGAATTACTTGAGGTCGTACTTGTCCCTGTACTAAGCCACCGGACAGTTAGAAACCAACACCAGTCATGGCATTACATACGAAGATTATGCAGGAGGCTATGCTTTGTGGGCTTTTGATTTCACTCCAGACCAAGGCAGCGACGAGGGACATTTCCACCCTATACAATCCGGTCAGATTCGTGTGGAAATTCAGTTTGCAAACCGAGTCCCAGATGAAACGGTGAACGTCATCCTGTATGCAGAATTTGACAATACGATAAAAATCAACAGTTTGAGAGAAGTCATTCTAGATTATTAGAAACCATGGAAGACTGTTATCCCTCTTTACCTAGTGGAGAAACCTCAGACATGGAATGTGAGGAGACTGTGGAAGAAGAAGTTATCACGATGAAGACAAGATTGCCAGAACAAGAAGCTCATTTAGTCTCCTGTTTTCCTGGCAGGAAAAATGAAAGAATTAAACAAGGAAGAATGTTATGGATGTCAAAACGATCATCCCAGTCAAATTCAACACGATAAATGTCTGATGCTAAGTCAAGAAGAAAAACTGGACGAGTATCTGGACGAAGCTTGGGGTCTCATCTCGAAAGAAGTCGTGTTGCATCAGTGGTATAAAGGCTTGCTTCAGTGGTATAAAGGCTTGCGTGAACATTCTTGTCCTCCATTAACGCCTCTGGAGATCCGTCGCATCGAAACTCTCGTGAATCAGGGTCCGAAGTCAGAGCTAAACGCCTTTTACTTATCAGACATTTTCCAAGAGAAAATCAGGATCGAATTGATCACTTATCATTACCTGTGAAGAAGAAAAAACATGGATACCTGGGAACTTAATTACCTTTTGAACCACAGCTCGTACACGGCTTCTTGGAATCCTGTCGTCTGTGCTAAAGATGAACTCCCTCATCGCAAACCTCAAGACCATCAAGCTTATGTGATCAACACGGACGACAGTCATCTCCCAGGAACCCACTGGGTAGCCGTCTACTTCCCTCAAGAAGGATGTGTGGAATATTTCGATTCCTACGGATTGCCTCCTTTGGAAGACGATATCATTGACTTTATGAGAAGAAATGCTCAGACCACCCGATTTAATAATGTGAACTTACAAGGCACAGATTCCTTGGTGTGTGGACAATACTGTGTGTATTTTCTGCATCATCGCAGCCTGGGCTATTCCTTAGAACATTTAGTGACTCATTTTGATCCTCGTTCTTCTTCTAGAAACGATGTGAAAGTAGATCGATGGTTTTGTGACCATTATGCTTATCTTTTGTCTCAAACTAGGAAACGTAGTGTCCATCAATGGCCTAATGACTTCCAACAGTGGAGATCACAATTTCATTCACAACGTTGTTAGCCCTGTTCAAAATAATGTGTCAGTTGAAAAAATGTTTGTAAATTGAAAAAAGTGTTTGATGTTATATTGTTTGATTATTGTTAAAAATGTTAGAGTTGTTTGTTAGTGTTAAGTGATTTTGAATAAAAATTGTTGTTTTGGAGAAAAAATGCCTTTGTCTTTTGTTTTGCTATAGGAATGTTGATTCATGCTCTTTGACTTCCTACTATCCCTCTCATGACACTCACTGAACGTTCCGGCTCGAAAACCGTGTAGGGATGTTTTCCTTCACGTCCGCGCTTTCACTTTAAAACCGGGGCAGTCTCCAGTCTAACCATCCATTGTCGACTCATCCTCCTACGAACATGTGCTCCAAACTAGCTAAGGTAAACGAAGCCTACGTGAATTTGCATAGGGTCAGACACAGTCTGATACCGAAGCCAGAAGAGATAGAGAATGTGAGAATGTTAAAAGTCACTGAAGACCTGATAGATGAGCTCTTCAGAGAAGAAATTAACAGGGAGAAAGAAGAATGGACAGAGAAGTACAGACTTCAGAAACAGCAGAGGGAGCAGCAACAGCAACAGCAGCAGCAGCAGCAACCTGAACCTGACAGAGGCTTTGTCGATTGTCGTATCGATACCAAAGAGTTCTTCTTCTCTTTCTGAAGAAGCAGACCTTATCCAGGGAGAAAGCCTATCGTCAAAGGAGGTCGCAATCTTAGAACCTAAAAAAGATTGCCATAACAAACAAACAAAACCCAGCCCTTTTCAGGGCTACCCCAACCTCTAGAAAAGAAATAACAATCGATTGCCTATAATAAGTTAAAAAAAAGAAGTGAGTGTATAAGCACATGAATTATTTATCTTGCTTAGATAGTGTGTGTGTGTGTGTGTGTGTGTGTGTGTGTGTATGCGTGTGTGTATGCGTGTGTTTGTGTGGATAGTAGATTATGATAATGTTTTTTTGTTGTTTGAAGTGTGGGAATAGTAGATTTGATTTTGATTTGACTGCTTTACGTATGTGGATAGTATATTATTTTTTTGATGAAATTTTTTAGAATAGTGATGGGTAGTAAAAGGTGAGTGAGTGTTTCTTTTAGGTCCGCGCATTTTAGACCATAGTGTAGGTAATATAAGTTTAGGGTTTTAGGGGGATGTTTTCCTTCACGTCCGCACATTTCGTATAAATAAGAAACTAATCGTCAGTTGGACTACCCATCGTTGACTCGTTAACAACAAGACAATGAATACAAGGACTGTAAAACTTCTAGAACTCCAGATGCACCTGGAATATGCCATATATGAGTAATGGCAGCTATAGGTGGAAGCTAGTAAAGTGGGCTCTGTAGATTTTGGCAGTTATAGGTGGTTATTTTTACAGTGAAATGGTTCATACTTGTTGGGATTATGTGTGAATATTCAAGGAATGCAGGACATACAACATTATTGGTAGATCTTAATCAGTTTTGAAAAAAATATGTTTTTCCATTCAAAATTCAAATATGATGGAATAGAGATGGAAGTTTAGTGGTGCAGTTTTGAGACATTCCCTACCTGATCTGTTTGACTCATTGACTTACTTCAGTGTAGTTTGCTTTCAATTGTAAGAATTGTTTGGCACATGGTGAGTAATGAGTAATAAATGTCAGTGTCACAACTGAGTAGTGAGAAAAATTAGTCCAAACAAGATTATCTACAAGTATGAGTGGAAAGAAAGATCAAGGCAAGCAACAAATAAAAACCAGATTACAGAGTGGCACCCTAATGGAGACATCTGACACAAGTATGAGTGAATCAACCTTGAGTACAATTCAGCTGGACTTGGATGAAATAAAGCAAAGTCTCAGAGGGAGCATTTCAAAAGCAGATTTTACATCTGCTATTGCTGACTTGGTGAAAAAGGATGACCTAGCAGAAATTGTTACAACTATTGTGAGGAAACTGTTAGAGAATGTGAAGGAAGATCTGAGAAAGGAGATAGTAGCAGAAAGTGAGAGGGTAATAAAGGAGAGGACAGGAGAGTTGATGGACAGGGTGGATTCAATGGAATTTGAAAACCACCAATTGTTAGAAAAATTACAAGAAGCAAAGAAGGAAAATGATAAAATGAGGATTGATATGAAATATTATGAGAGGAGATCAGAGCAAGCAAGCGCAGCTTCAAACCAGTTCGAACAATATTCAAGGAAGCTGAACATAAAAGTTTTAGGGCTGGTGGAGGAGGAAAATGAAAATCTGAGAGAAAGAATTCAGAAGTTGGTGAAGGAAGTCACAAAAATTAATTTAGATAACAGGGACATAGTGGCTGTGCATAGGATTCCAGGTCGACAGGGACAACCAAGGCCACTGATTGTCAAATTCTGGAGTCTGGATTGTAAACTTCCAATTATCAAGAAGCGGAAGGATTTTCTGCAGCACAAAGGAATTAGACTGGTGGAGGATGTAACCAGGCTGAATACTGAACTTATCAATAAATTATCTAGGCATCAAGAAATTGACAGTGCATGGTACTTTAATGGATCTGTGTATGGTAAAACCAAATCAGGAAAAAGGATAAAATTTGACATCTATGATGAAATTGATGAGAAAATTAGATTATAAGTGTAATATGCAATACTGTGAACTTATGAAATTGACCGAATAGGTATGTGAACTTTCGTTTTTATACTCCTTTTTCTACTCTAATTTGTTTTAATATTTTGTTTATAAGACACTTCTTTCCCTCACCAATTTTATCCATAATTTATATGTCTGATGATTCGCTGGTCCACTGTTATATCTCTCCCTAATAAATTCTCTCACTAGTTTATAAATCATCTTTCACTCTTATACTCTCATATACACATTTACTAAGTTGTTTACTCACTTTTCTCAACATTACTCTTCCATGATAAATCTCTCAGTCTCACATTTTTTGCTCATACATTCAATCACCCACCACTTCCTTGTATGCGCTCTTTCACTCTTTCTTTTTCTTCCCTTTTACCCCTTTTTCATTCATTAAGTTGTAATTTATATTCTTTTTAATCTGTGCCGTTTGGTTTACAAAACTGTCTCTAGCTCCGGAAAGGTCTGTCAGAGGTGCATAAGAGTTATCGCAAATGGAGTTGTTTCACTTGTTGTCCATAGTATACTGTATCAATGTTAAATGCAGCCAAAGCTACAGCCTTTACTGTAACACCATGGATGATTTTATTATGGATGTTTGTATTCTGTGTGAGTGTGAGTGTGAAAGCCATGCATATGATAAACTCAAGGTGATAATTACTTCATACATTCCTGTGTAAAATGTCTGCTGTTTTCATGGATAATAAAATAAAAATTATATCTATTAATGTTAGAGGCCTGCAAGGTTCAGTCTTAAAACGAAGGGATATTTTTCACTGGGTAAAACAAAAGAATGCATCTATAATATGCTTGCAAGAAACTCATATTACAAAGAACGATGAAATATATTGGGCAGCTGAATGGGGATACAAATGTATATTTAGCCACTGCTCTAGTAAGAGTGCTGGGGTTGCAATACTTTTTAGAAATACTTTTGAATTTATAATTCATAGAGAAAGATGTGACAGTCAAGGGAGATTTATTATTTTAGATATTACAATTAATGGCAACAGAATAACCCTCGTGAATTTGTATGGTTATAATGATGATAATCCTAGCTTTTTTAGAAAGTTAAAGGAGGAGACTTTATTTTTTGAGAACTCATCAATTATAATGTGCGGAGACTGGAATACTGTTCAAGACTTAGATTTGGATACTTATAATATTTTACATGACAAACACCAACAGTCTAGGGCAGCGATTCAAGACCTGAAAAACGAATTGGAATTAATTGATCCCTGGCGAAATTCCAACCAAGACTTAAAGATGTATACCTGGAGGCAAAAATCTCCCTTGAAACAAAGTAGACTAGATTACTTTCTTGTATCAGATGACATTCATATGAATACAGCTGATGCATGTATCTTACCAGGGTACAAGACTGATCATTCAGCTATTGTTTTCAGTGTGGCGTTTTCAACGTTTCCAAGGGGAAAAGGATATTGGAAATTTAATAACCAACTGTTGAGGAACATTGAGTATACTGATTTGGTCAAAAAAGTGTATAACTGACACTGTAAATGAATATTATGTAGGGGTAAATAAAGATGACTCTCTCCATGTTTCTCTTTCCTGTAACGACCAAATGTTCTTTGAAATTTTGAAAATGAAAATAAGATCTGAAACTATAGGTTATTCTATTAGGAAATCAAAAGAGAAACGGGAAAAATTAAAGAAAATTGAGCAGGAAATAATAGAAATTCAGGGGGGACTGTCGAATAACATAAATGGGGAAATTCTGGAAAATTTAGAGAGAAAAAAAGCAGAATTAGAGGAATCTAGGAAAAAATAACTAGAAGGTGTTATATTAAGATCTAAAGCTAGATGGTATGAATTTGGGGAAAAAAGCACAAAGTACTTTTTAAATCTTGAAAAAAGAAACTATGTTAATAAGACAATAAAGGAAATTATCTTAGATGATGGGACAAATATATCTGACCAAATAGATATTTTAGAAGCACAAAAACAGTTTTATATGGAATTGTTCAAAAGTAGAATTGCTCAGCTTGATGATGAGGCTATTCAAGAAACTCGAAATAGATTTTTTTATCACAATATTAAACTTAGTCGAGAGGAAAGAGAATCATGCGAGGGTCTGCTTACAATTAATGAATTTGGTATGTCTCTAAAACGGATGGAAAATGGAAAAAGTCCTGGCTCGGATGGATTCACTGTAGAGTTTTATATTTTATAAATTCTTTTGGAAGTCTCTGGGGGGATTTATATGTAGATCAATAAATTACGGATATACTGTAGGAAAACTTTCAGATTTTCAGACTCAAGGAGTCATCACCTGTCTACCAAAGGGGGAAAAAGACAGAAGATATTTTAAAAACTGGAGACCTATATCACTTTTAAATACTGATTATGAGATTGCTTCGGGAGCAATTGCAGCTAGGATTAAAAAGGTTCTTCCATCAATAATCAGCGATACTCAGAAAGGATATATGAAGGGTAGATTTATTGGAGAAAACACCAGACTATTATATGATATCATGGACCAACTTGAGAATGAAAACATATATGGTTTATTATTGTTAATAGATTTTGAAAAAGCCTTTGACTCAATCAACTGGATCTTTGTGGAAGAAGCTCTACAATCTTTTAATTTTGGTGATTCCGTTTGTAAGTGGTTTAAACTGTTTTGTAATGACTCTAATAGTTGTGTTATAAATAATGGACATATGTCATCTTTTTTAAGACTTGAAAGAGGATGTCGTCAAGGAGATCCCCTTGCACCTTATTTGTTTATCACTGGGGTTGAGATTTTAGCTATAACTTTAAAGCAAAACGTGGATGTACGGGGAGTAATCTTTGACGCCAGTGAATATAAATTGGGTCAGTATGCCGATGACGCTTTTATTCTTCTTGATGGATCTAGTTTTTCTCTTAAAGCAACTATGAATATCTTGCAAGGTTTTTCTCTATTATCGGGACTTAAATGTAACATAACAGAAACAAAAGCTATTTGGATTGGAAACAGGAAATTTTCTAATGAAAGAATATGTCCCGAAATGGGCCTGATTTGGTCCTCTTCTAACTTTACACTCCTTGGCATAGAATTTTCTCCAGATTTACAACAGATGGTGGAAATCAATTATATGAAGAAACTAACAAAGGCAAAACGAATACTGGCAAGCTGGAGTCAAAGACATCTATCAATAGTTGGTAAAGTAATTGTTGTAAAGACTCTTGTTCTGCCCATATTCATACATCTTTTTTCAGCACTTCCTAACCCATCAGCAAAAGTTGAAGCAGAACTAAATCGCATGTTATTTAAATTTGTATGGGGTGGAAAAGTAGAGAGAATAAAACGTGATATACTAGTTTCCCCAGAAAACGAGGGAGGACTAAATATGATACACATATTTTCATTCATTAGGTATATTAAGATAAGATGGGTTAAAAGATTGCTGGAAAAGGAAAATGGAACGTGGCAGAACTTAGTCAGTACAACTATACTCAGAAATAAAAAGGATATTTGGAATTTAGGGAGAAGGAAATTAAAAGAATTTTGTAAGTTCATTAAAAACAGTTTTTGGAGAGATGTAATTTGGCCGTATCTAAATGGAAAGAAGAACCGCGAAGTCCTAACGAGTATCTATCCATGAGTATTTTAAATTTTGTCCCCCCTAAAATGATCTATCAATACAAATCCTGGACAGAAGCTGGTTTTGAAATTCTGGACGATCTAGTAGATGTTCACGGTAATTTAATACCTTTTGAGATAATAAAACAAAAAACTGGAAGCGATGATTTCTTGAAATACTTCTCCTTAATATCCAGAATTCCTAAAGCATGGAAAGATGCCATAAAAAAAAACACCTAGTACATAATAATTTTGATAAGCAGGAGGATAAAATAACGAACTTGCGAAAACAAGATTCACTCAAGTTTGTTTACAAAGATCTTTTACAGGAAGCTAAAAAGCAACACACTGCGAAGCAAGAAGCTTGGATGCAAGTATTTAATAAAAATATAAGTAGTGAGGAGTGGTCTGATATATACAGCCGGGCAAAACGCTGTACCAAGGATACCAAGTTGATCTCTTTTAACTTTAAATTAATCCATAGAATAATCGCTACTAATGATTTTCTTAAAAGAATTAACATATTTGATGACAACAAATGTACTTTCTTTAAGAGTGAAACTGAAAGTATTGAGCATCTCTTTTATGACAGTAGTATTACTTCACAGTTTTGGTACCGTTTTATTGAAGTTTTTGCACCTTTTTGCCCAAATATTGTACATCTGTCCAAAAAAGAAACATTTTTAGGAAGTGAACAACTGGACAGTTTGGGTAATTTTCTGCTTATTTTGGCAAAATATTATATTTATACTTGCAGATTCAATATGAAAAATCCTTCTATTTTTGCTTTTAAGCAAATAGTTGCAATGTATAAGAACATTGAAAAATACACTGCTAAGGTAAATAAAAAAGAGGACCAATTTCTTCAAAAATGGACCTCAACAATGAACATTAAACTTGTCTCTGACTTGAGGGTAAACAGGAACAAAATACTGTAATATCACAAACGCCATGTCACCTAGATTGTGTGCCATATGCATGTGTATATGCGTGTGTGTGTGTGTGTTTTTCTTTTTTACTTTCTCTGTAGATTATATTTATTATCCCTAGATTATCTGATAACCAGAAATGTTTGATTGTAAGGTGACCCTGGGATGGTTCCCCGACCCATTGGTCAACCTATTACGGGGTTAATAAAAAAAAAAAAAAAAGTTATACAGAAATAATATAGTAAAAAAAAAAAAAAAAAAGGAATATGCCAGGCGTATAGTTAATGAGCTGGCTGCAGAGGCCGTAGTCGAAGAGGGAAGGATAAAGAAGGAAGAGGAGGAGAGAAGACAGAGGGAAGAGGAGGAAAAGAAAATAGGAGAGATGATGACTTACAATATACCAGAGACAGATGATTGGGGTGCTGAAGCCAATCATCCTCCCTCTGCGCTACCAGTCAAAAGAGTGAAAGGAGAATGGAGTAGAAGATGTGTGTGTGGTGCCAGGCCTGGAAGGTGCCATCATTAACCAGGTGTAGTGGAGTTCTTAAAAAAACAGCCCTTTTCAGGGCTACTCCAAACTCTAGAAAAGAAATAGTAATCGATTTGCCAATGTGTGTATGTAGAGTAGTGTGAATATAAATAATGACTTTTTTTTTTCCTAGTGTGGGTGTATGTGTTTGTGTTTGTAAGCGCTCACGTACGTTTGTGTGGATAGTAGATTATTGGGTTTGATTTTAATGCTTAGCGTGTGTGTGGATAGTATAGTTTGGGTTTTGTAAGTGCTAAAGTACGTTTGTGTGGATAGTAGATAATATGAGATGAGAAAAGTAGGAGATGTTTTCCTTCACGTCCGAGCGTTTTACGTGATGATCTAGGTAATATAAGTTTTGGGTTTTAGGGGATGTTTTCCTTCACGTCCGCGCTTTTCGTATAAAAACCCACAACATTCGTCGTTCGCGCCATTCTACGGAATAAGCGAAAAGAAAATGGTAGCTGTATCTGACCTGTTCAACAACTTAAAGGAAACATACTATTGGATGATAGACAGTGAATATGTAGTGGAAAGAATTGAAAGAGAATGGAGGATAAGAAACAGTCTGGACTTTGCTAACAAACTAAAAGTAGCCAGGGAGAAGATAGAGGAGTTAATAGAAGAAGTGAAGAAGTTGAGAGGGTTTATTAATCCTCCCTATGTCAAAATTGGAATGTTAAAAGAGGCCTTGCATAATGTTGTAGAAGTAAGGTGTTTTTTGGAAGGAATGGTGAAATGGTCAGATTGGCCCTTTGTCAAAAGGGGTCTGGGAAAGCTGAAGAACTAATTAGAAAAGTGATGGTGGAAGAAGTAAAGAAGATAAAGGAGAAATGGAGTAAAGAAAGAAAGGATAAGGAAAATTTAAAGAAAAAGGAAGAGTTTGAGAGGCTCAATCAGAATTGGATAAAAGTTCAGGAAAAGTTCAGAGCTCTAGGCCATCCTGACTGGATGCCAGAAAAGGAGAAGAAGAAGACAGGAATAGTGGCAAAAGTGAGAAGATGGTTAAAGAAGTGGAGGAGTTAGAAGAAGAAGAAACCCAAAGGCCCATTTCAGGGCCATTGATAGGTCTCGAAAAGATCTTGACTTTCATTGCCTACCCCATTTAAAAAAAAAAAAAAAAAAAAAAAAAAAAATAGAGACCCCTCCCTGTTTCAATTTTCCCATGTTCCATTTCCATAGGCCCATCAGGTCGGGACCATATTAAAATAGGGTCCCGACCCTGTTCCATTTCCCCTTGACGCTAAACAGGCCCAAGATTTTTTTTCCCATGTTAAATTCCCTTGAGGCTAAACAGGCCCAGGGGTTTTTGCCCATGTTAAATTTACATAGAGGATAAACAGGCCCAGCGTGGTTTTTAATGCTAATTCCCCTTCAGGCTAAGGTGGCCCACTATACTACTAACATTAGATTAAGGTCTATGGAAAAACAATTGGTACCGTGATATCCTAAACCGAGCGTCACGGGTTTCCATATTATTATTTCTGAAATACTGTCACATACAGCATATCCACCGCTTGTAATCTTAATTTATTTGTTATTTGCACGGATATTTCCTGAACACTTATCTCTGAATATGGCCTTTAGCAAAAAAGACACAATAAAAAGTTTGAAAATTTAAACCGACGAGTCTTTCAAGCACATAAGAGCTAAGCCAGTCAACTTCCTGCGAACGAGCCAATGAGAATCCTGTCCTTTATCCGGTGTTTGAACTGGCCTTTGATTAATATTATACCTCTCGATGTTGCAGTTTGAAGAGTCGCATGAAGCACTGGAGATCAAACATACAGATGTAAACTTTGTGATGAAAAGTTTAAACAGATTAGTTGTTTGAAGCTTCATACATACTGGAGTTTAGACCATTCAAATGTGATGGTTCTAATGTTTGAACAAAGTAGTCCTTTGAAGAACAACATGAGAATCCATACTGGCGATAAATTATTCAAATCTGGGGTTTGTGATACAAGGTTCGGATTGAATAGTCATTTGAAGAACTGCAGTAGAATCCATACTGGAGATAACCATTCAAATGTGAATTTTGTGATAAAATGCTTGCATAAAGTAATTCTTTAAAGAAAAATACGAGAATCCAAACTGGAGATAAACCATTCAAATGTGAAGTTTGTAATAAAATGTGTATAGAGAGTATAGTCTGGCTCTACATCCCCGTTTGTTTGTACCCCCCCCCCCCCCAATCGATTTAAAAAATGAGAACGTTTGATGTGATAAAAAGTGACATAACTAAATAAATTGAATCACTAATTTACAATTTGTAACCTGACTGTGACCAGAATGGCATTAATGCTGGCATCCCCTGCACCATTTCATGTTTAACGGACTTTCCATACATAAACGGCTCCATATTGCATATACTATAGGCTAGTTTATTTCCATTAGACAACGTAATGACGTTAGCTCATCCTGTTCGGCAACTGCTGCATAAATCCGTAAATTACATAACGGTGTGAGTTTGGAATTATATCCCTTTGCATATATGAACATATAAATTTAAACCGCTTGTTAAATCCACATGAAAAGCAAATTTGTAGTTGTCATTATTTTCCTTTGCTTGATTCGACTTTGTAAATATCGGAACCAGACGAGTTATGTATGTACGTCTTTAGTCATCATAAACCCCTTTGCTGAAAATGGACTTGTCCAGAAACAGGAAATGGATCTGAGCATGTTCGTTTATTACACTGAAAACTTTCGTTAAGCATGAAACGAACATAAAATGAGGTGTTAGGGCCACTCTAGTCACAGTCAGTTTAAAAACTATAAATCAGTGAAGGAATTGACTAAGTTCCTTGCACATTTTATCACAACAAAGGTTTCCATTATTTAAATGGGTAGGGCGTACAAACAAACGGGTTTGTATTGTCAGACTATAGTCATTTGAAGAACCACATGAGAAACTATACTTAAGATTAACCATTTATATTTATAGAAACATACGAGAATCCATACTGGTGATAAACCATTCAAATGTGAAGTTTGTGATAAAATGTTGAATCACAGTAGTCATCTGAAGATATACATGAAAACCCAGACGGGAGAAAAATCATTCATATGTGAAGTTTGTGGTAAAGTGTTTAATAGAGGGAATAGTGATCTGAAGAGACACATGAAAATCCATACTGGAGATAAATCATTCAGATGTGAAGTTTGTGATAAAGTGTTTAGAGATAATTGTGATCTGAACAGACACATGAAAATCCATACTGGAGATAAACCATTCACATGCGAAGTTTGTAATAATCTGTTTGGAGATAAAAGTAGCTTGAAGCAACACACGAGGATACATACTGGAGATAAACCATTCAAATGTGAAGTTTGTGATAAAATGTTTGCTCAGAGTAGTCCTCTGAAAAGACACTTGAAAATCCATACTGGAGATAAACCATCCAGATGTGAAGTTTGTGATAAAGTATTTAGAGATAACAGTGGTCTGAAGAGACACATGAAAATCCATACTGGAGATAAATCATTCAGATGTGAAGTTTGTGATAAAGTGTTTAGAGATAATAGTGATCTGAAGAGACACATGAAAATCCATACTGGAGATAAACCATTCACATGCGAAGTTTGTAATAATCTGTTTCGAGATAGAAGTAGTTTGAAGCAGCACATGAGGATACATACTGGAGATAAACCATTCACATGTGGAGTTTGTGATAAAATGTTTGCACATCGTAATTCTTTAAAGAAACATATGAGAATCCACACTAAAGATAAACCATTCAAATGTGAATTTTGTGATGAAATGTTTGCACAAAGTAGTCGTTTGAAGAATCACATGAGAATCCATACTGGAGATAAACCATTCAAATGTGATGTTTGTGATAAAATGTTTGGACAGAGGAGCACTTTGAAGAATCACATGAGAATCCATACCGGAGATAAGCCATTCAAATGTGAAGTTTGTAATAATCTGTTTGGAAATATAAGTAGTTTGAAGCAGCACATGAGGATACATACTGGAGTTAAACCATTCAAATGTGAATTTTGTGATAAAATGTTTAGTCTGAGAAGTTCTCAGAAGAGACACTTGAGAATCCATACTGGGGATAAACCATTCAAATGTGAAGTTTGTGACAAAATGTTTGGAGAGATTAGTCATTTGAACAACCACATGAGAATACATACTGGAGATGCATTATTCAAATGTGAAGTTTGTGATAAAATGTTTAGAGAGAGTAGTCATTTGAAGAACCACATGAGAATCCATACTGGAGATGAACTATTCAAATGTGAAGTTTGTGATAAAATGTTTGTATGGACTAAGACTTTGAAAATCCACATGAGGATACATACTGGAGCTAAGACATTCAAGTGTGAAGTTTGAAAATCCACATGAGGATACATACTGGAGCTAAGACATTCAAACGTGAAGTTTGTAATAAAAGATTTAGAGAAGGTTGTCATTTGGAGAAACACAGGAGGAGGTTGAATACTGGAAACAAACCATGGAAATATTAAGTTTGTGATACAATGTTTAGACTGAGTAGTCATTTGAAGAAACACATGAGAATTCATACTAGAGATATACAAACACAATTCAAAGGTGAAGTGCATGATTTAAGGCTTAGACAGAATGCTGTTTAAAGAGGCACTTGAGATAATCCATTCCCATGTGAAGTTGGTGATAGCATTTTAGGGCAAAATACTGCTTTGTAGGTTGGTGATAGTTTTTAGGGCAAAATACTGCTTTGGAGAACCACATGAGGTTGAATACTGGAAAAAAAAAAAAAAAAATTTTAAATTTGTTCTAAAATTTAAACAAGGTTGACATGAGAATACATACTGGACATTAACTATTCAAATGTGTTGTTTCTCATCAAATATTTGGGACTAGTGCAATGAATTGCAACATGATGGTGTATACTTTTGATAAAGTATTCAGAGGTTTTGGCACAGTACATGTTCAACCATGACATGATAATACAGAATGGAGAATAATTATTAAAGGTGTAGTGTTTTCATTTAGGTTAATAGTTTTATGAATGTGGGTCTTAACTCATTAACCCCTGAGCGAAACAGCTAGGCATTCCCCTACAGCCTATGTGCGGTGAGATTACCTAGTGCAGTGTTAGCTATACCAGGGTCTGTATCCCTGAGACTTGCTGAGAGTACTTGGCTTGGATGGAGCTATTTGCAATAAATGTTATTTTCTTATTTATGTTCCTTTAATTGAGCTAAAAGATGGCACAGCAGTTCTCAATAATATTATGACATAATGGTATAAATGTCACGCCACATGTAGAAATAAAACTCGTGCAAAAAGATGAAATCAGTGATTTGTTCATTTTGTTTCTCCTGTAATGAATAATGCATAAAATCCATGATGAATTCACAGAGAATGATTAACACTATCAACACATGAATATTATTCCATTTTATGTACACAGAAATTCCACTTGTCATATTTCTTGTAAACTTAAGAAAAGATGAGATTATTGCATGTGCTGGTGTTATAAGCAGACATTTTAGTGCAAAATAGTTCAATTGGGATATGTAATTTGTAATGATGTATATGTAATGTTTCACTAAAACCATTATTGTTGGTAACATGTGTATAATGTCAGTCATTTCCTATGTGTAAACAGCAATGTTCATGTGGTCAGTTTCATCTGTTCTAGCATTATTTTTCTCAGACTTTTGGTTGTTTGTAGTCGTTTGCATGAGATTGAATGTAGTAGAAGAATTTAAATATGAAACTTATAAATGCTTCCTGGACCTTAGCACCAAGTATATGCACTTCACAGAGTAACACTTGATGCATGTAGTTCCTAGACCTTAGCACAGGACACACGTAATATCTGGACCTTTGATCTGGACAGACATTTGTATATCCTAGGATAAGCACCAATATATGTACTTCCTAGATCTGACCACCAGAGGTATGTACTTTATGGACATTAAAACCATTTGTAACATTTACTCAATGTATATACAGTAATCAAGAAACTTACAAATATATACATCATGTGACACATACAACTAGATTTGACATGATTACCCTGACAATTATGAACGGCAAAGGAAATATATAACATTTATACGTTTGTGTGTGAGAGATTTGGATTTTTAATGTAGCTTTATTAATTTTTCAATGCTATCGCTATGATGTCTGCAGTGTGTCAGTTTATAGTGATGTCTAGCACTGGGGCATCATGCCGCAGACATGTAGCATGATGTCCCACCCAGTCACATTATTCTGACACCAGGCCGACGAGTCCTAACACTAACATCTTAATGCTAAGTGCCAAGCGAGGCAGCTGTTGGAACAATTTTTATAATTCTTTGGTATGGCTCGGCTGGGGATCGAACCCATGACCTCCCGCATCCTAGGATGTTCTAACCACTAGGCCACCGGAGCGGTCCCCCATAAACGTTTTAAACACATTACACCACTCCCTCGATAACTCGCGCACATTGGGGTCCAGAAACATCGACCGCACTATAAGTGAGGCACGAGTTATTGAGGGACCTATAAAATAAGCCCAAAACCAATAAAGTGATCGACGACATAAAGGAAAAATAAGGGGGGGGGGGTAGGCAGATTATACTGTTGAATACTCACTTTATAATCGTGCTGATATTAACTGTGAATAAATATCTCTTCATAACAGTGTACTCTATTTATTATTTCCTCATAGGGCAACATTAATTTGAGGATAAATTACAGTATATTGAGGCGATCATCGAAAACATTATTCCACGTGGTTTCAGTTCACTTAACATGTGTACCACTTCACACATTGTGTGCTATGTCACTAATTTTTATGTTGAATTGGATACATTCTAATTTTATTGTTTGATCCAAATTAGACGTTTTTTATATATACAAAAGATCGACTCTTTTCGAGAAACAGTGTCGATCGAATGATAGATAGATAGATTTGAATGTGATAGAATTAAAATGGAAAATAAAAAACATGGGTTAATCAGTACTAACATATTTAATTGGTCTACAAATTTAAAACAGCGTAAATTAGAACAAGTTAATACTTGCCGTTCATGCCACGCTTGACAAAATTCAATTCACTTTTTGAAAAAATCAATTACTTTTTTTTTGTGTGTTACACCTTGGTTTCTCTGGCGCCGAGCAAAATTTCTCAGATTTCTCAACTGCATGAGCTTTACGTAGTCAACATTTTGGGTCTCCAGCCACCTTATGGCAATATAAAAATATTTGATTGCTTCCTGTGCAGAGGGGGGAGGTGGTGCAACATCTGCGTCTGCATCACTCTTAACACTTGTGTACTCCAGTTAGAATCGTCTTCTGCTGCAAATTTGTTCGTTATAGAATTAATTATTGTTTCATCTGATATGTATTCGGCTGTGGGGCAATCATTTTCAGCACAAATCCACTCCTCCATATCATCAACAGAAACGCCCATGTCAGGACCATGAGTCTGTACGAATTTCTCCTAAACAGCCTCGGCATTAATAGCATCAGTTTCACTGAAACCTTCGAAGTCACTATCATCGTCGCTGTCTCTGTTACTGTTTTGCTTTACGTCAAAGGCAGCTCCAAGACCCTTAATCCAGCACCCCATGTCTCTTGTAATCGATTTTTTTTAATGCAGCAAACACTTCCCCAAGTTGTTGATCAAAACAAAGCCGGCATGTAATTAGGTTCTCACAGAAGTACTCACGGGTTTCGATGTGACGGTCGATTGACTCTTTTCATGTTTTCAATGAACAAAATATGTTGTGATTATAATGTTTACACTGAAACGGAATTAAAGGATTAGAACGTGACTTTCACACAGGAAGACGTTTAATTGGTGTTTATTTAATTCTCTGTTGCCGCCTGTTAGCATTTACCAGAAGTTTTCATTGATCGCTATTTCACCAGACTGTTTATTTACAGTATACTGACAACTATTTATCATAAAAACTTACATAATATATGATATCTTGAAACAGAGGTCTCGCTAGGGTTTTACAACTGGGTCTTTCTGCCTCTGAATTCAATCACTAAATATCAGTACATTTTCTCACCCGGCCGTCAGTCAAAGCCTTTGAACTAGCCGCCTAGCTATTGCATCATGTTCTTTTTTTTATGTACTCTTATAAAATGGCAATATGTATGTACATCAAAGAGTCTTTCAGTCAATGAATTCTGTCATTGTAAATATCAGCACAGTTAACTGATCAACACATTTTCCCACAAAGCTGGTGGCTGAAACAGGACCGGCAAATCTTTGAATTTTCCCGCGTACATATTGCATGCGTACGGAGGACTCCCGCCTCAGTGATTTTCTGCGTCCCAGATCAAAAATTGGCGTCCAAATACGCGTAATTAAGCGTTTTCGAGATATCTGAAATTAATTCTTATTTAAGAACTTGCAAATTTCAAAATATGGATTATATTTTTACGGGCATTAATCACCATGTTCGATGATAAAACGATCAATGTATCAAGGTTTAATTATCAATTCTTATCGTAATTTTTGATGTTCAGCATATTTTAAAGATATTTTAAATACATTTTCTCTAGAAAAAATCGGGAGCCAAGACAGACACCGCGTTATAAGCGGGATCGCGAGTTATCCGGGCGCGAGTTATCGAGGGAGCGGTGTACTTCCTATTTGTTGTTGTTTCTCTAACACATAATAGCTTTTTTTTTTAAATGTTGAACTTTATACTATAAAAAAGATCAAAATCGGTTTAGTTTGCTTAAAATCTCTTGCCATTTATTGGCATTGTTACTTTGAATTTTATCAAATAGCTATAAATCTGACATAATTACTCTACTGAACTGCTGACATAAACAGTCGAAAGTAATGTATTTCATTTATCTAATCCGATGGATAAACATGACATTTTTCAAAGCTGTGCACAGAATAGGCCGACATATCGTGAGTCATGAAAACACGGGGGAGGTCCAAAATTAATAATATTTTGAAGAGAATATTATGGGGACAATTGCCTATTTTCAAATGGCAAGCATTGCAGTATTTTGTTTAAGTTAATTCGAATTCGGTTTGCGTTTCGATTCAAGTTTGAAAATTTACACATTTAATGTTAGTTATCCCCAAAATAGTGTCATCGTCTCGATCTTTTTCACGCTTGAGTGACTCTTTACTTTCATTCATCGAGCTGAATGAAGGGCGAGGAATGAAAATTGTAATTAACAATAAAGAGATATAAAAACTGTTTTCAGATATTTATTTTCGAAATATTAAGTATGTATTTGCATGTTTACCTCAACACACATCACTAATCAAAATTACATCTCATGACAGGGTAGAAGTGTCAAATCATGATGTGCAAAAGTTTACTTCTAAAGAGTAACTATCTATGATTCTTTTCTTTTTTAAAATGAAATGAAGTAAAACATCAGCTACTAATATACGAACTTGAAATACAAATATACATAGTATCTCTACTGAAGCATAATTTTTGCAACTCGGTGATGGTCTTTTGCAATAAAGGAGTTCATGGTGCTAAGATGGATATATATATATATATATATATATATATATATATATATATATATATATATATATATAT
Source organism: Sinohyriopsis cumingii (assembly GCA_028554795.2). Lineage (NCBI taxonomy): Eukaryota > Metazoa > Mollusca > Bivalvia > Unionida > Unionidae > Sinohyriopsis > Sinohyriopsis cumingii. Next base: position 70,159,985 of record CM068837.1, on the reverse strand, counting down.
ATATATACACTCATACTCATTAATGGACAATGCACTAGGCATGTGAATATAAAAAAGAAAGCAATAATACTACTCAGTCCAGCTTTACTGTTGCCATGTCTAACATGGGCCATACAATCTGGCACAGCATTTAAGCATGCTGTTCGTTCTGATTTGGTGGTTTCCATACTTCTCCCATAACTTGATAAGGCGACCCTGAACTTTTGTTGGCTGTTTCTTTTGATGTTGTCTTATCTTGCCCTCTTGAAACAGACGAACTATAGATCCAGTTTCTCTGGCTTCCTTATAAAGTAAAGTTATGAGGAGATATAAAGGCAAATTTCCCTTTCTTGCTCTCCTGATCAGACGATTATGTCACCTTCCACATCATTACTGGTTCAGCTGCTTCTCCCATAAACTGACCAAGAGTCAACAGTCCATATGTCATTGTGAATCCAGTTGTCTTCCACATATCTTAGGAATGACAGCACATTCATTGCCTCTGGATCAACTTTTCTTTGTAACTTTGAAAATAACGGTGGTATGCCGTCTGCTGGTAATAAGGGGAGCGCGAAACCCTTTCTCAGCAGTTTATAAATACCGTCGTGTTCCTGATAAATCCACTAAAATATGAAAAGAAAATACAATTATTTGTGCAGAAAATTTGATAGGGTTGTGATGAACAGAATTATACATTTTCTTTACAGAATTAAGATTTTGACTTCTCAAGATATTGAACTTCCGATGTATGTATTATTTATAAGTGATTTTCAGCATTTCGAAAATTGTTTTGAACTAGCTATCCAAAGTCTAAAGACATCGGAACTAGACTAATGAATATTAACATCGCAGCTCAAAGGAGTGAACTGAAAGTTGTTTACCTGCAATCCCAATTCCTGAACCTTTCTCCAAAGGGCCTGTCCAAAATGAAATGCACAGCCATATATTTGCGGGTATCCAAAAGCTGCTCTGGGCCCTTGCCAAATACCCTTTTCGAAGTCAACAACAAAAGACTTGACTTTCGCTTCAGGCAATAGGTCTTTGATTGGCTGACAAATCTGAAAATGGAAGGGGTAAAAGTAAAACTATACATGGACATAATGATTTTTTAGTTTCGTTTAGTGTCTTTTATTTGCTCTTAAAGTGCCACAACAGTGTATCTACATTTATTCGGTTTATTTCTTGGTAAAAGAGATTATATATTCAAAATACGAATGAAAAGTCCGATTGAAAATTTTTCAGTAATAACTGCGTGGGAGCCTACCTAATATCGCGCTTGCACCTGTTTACGATCATAACCGAAGGCAACCGCCGACAACTTTCGATATTAAGTGAAAACAAAGCGTGACGTCACATTATGAACACTTGTTGTAAACAAAGGCTCAGTTGGTATCGTCAACCAAATTAATCCGTACCAGTTTGAACCCTATATTTCCAGTACCGAACAATCCGAAGTTGCAGATGAAGATGACAAAGAAGAAAGACAAGATAGATTGACGGACAATTCATGGTAATTGTTTTCTGAATATGTCTACGGCCTAAGTTACGGTAAATATATGTATCCGACGATATTGACAGTCTCCTGTTCCTTTACAAATTTGGATTTTTTCTCACCTGTAATAAAGGCTGCACAAGTGTGTAGCATTTCATGGGTAGAGACGTATCTATACGTTGATAAGTAAAAGGTACATCGGATCACAGTTGTAAGCTTTGAAAACCTGTGAACAAGTTTATATGATTACTACTGAAATAGGCAGGATATTACCCTCATGACATTAAAATTGAATTCATATTCTGTACTCTGTATTATAAGTTAAAATTTCGAATTTCTCATGTATGCTAATAGTTGATTTTGATAAACTATGAAATAAACCTTTTTTGTCTGTGGTAAGCATCTTCTTGCAACTTCTATTTTCTTTCATATCTAATTTAATTTTACAGTGCTGTACTAAACGTTTTATCTGTTCCTGACTTTAGTCAGTTTGTGTCATTGTACTGTGCTATTGATGTGTTCATAAATATGGGATTAAATTTGACAAGCACAGCACAATGCATTAAAGAAGAAACTCTATTTTATGTGTAAATGTGGACATTGTTTGGTAATGCCTACAGCAAGGGAATGTGTATGTTGTTGTGACATAGAGAAGGTCACAAGTATCCGCAATGAATACCAGGGGATACAGTGTATAGCACACCATCCAGGGTGCAGTTTGTCTCGACATCCATGTTTTAAAAGTTGCATACTCCCAGTATAGACAACAATTTAGAGAACATCCAGAACAAGGAAATGAGTAAGTAAAATATCGGAGTAATTTTTCATGTTCTTTTGTTTTCATAAATTTTGCTTTCATGATCTATGCATGACAGCAAAGTATTGGGGTTGTGAATACAGTAAATAAATAAACCACTCTTTCAAGTCATTTTATGACATCTTCTTGGATTGAACCCATGTTCTGGAGGCCTACACTGTCTAACCTTTATACCAGTGATACTGATGAATCATGCCAAAAAACAACACATATACATGTACAAATATTGTTTTATTTCATTTTTTGTGTTGCAAAATAAGATGGCCATATATATATATATATATATATATATATATATATATATATATATATATATGTATGTATGTATGTAAGTATGTATGTATGTATGCATCCGCAGATTATACTAGAATCATTTAACTTTATTGATATACAAAATAATGATAAATCACACTGGGTCACTACTAATACTATCTACTAAAACTTTTGATTTCCAAATGTTATCTAATGCACAGAGCATATTTTATTTCAACTCAATTTTCAAATTAGTTTTTCAGAAGACATCGGTATACAGCATATAGACAATTTGCTCTGTGGTGTTGGCACTTCTTGGACAAGGAAGTGAGGGTCATCATTCTATAATGTGTTCTTCAGAGGATCCGTACTGCCTTTCCTGATCAAAACCTGAACTACACTGGCTTTCATGAGGCTGACAGCAATTAAACCTGTAGGAAGATTTTGAGTAACAATATCCTTGTCAGGCCTCTCATACAGACTACATAATGGTGGAGATACATCTACCATAAATTTTAATCCTTCATCATTCATGTGAGACACCTGTCCAATTGTGAATGCTGTTTTCATCAGACATTTGACATAATCTGCAAATTAAATTTAATATGCATTGTATTGTACAAGCTAAAAACTGCAACCTTTTGTTGAAGTTAATACATGAATTAAAAGTATTTGTCTTTACAGTTGTTTGCATATTTTTATTATTTTACCACAGGGAAAATTCATGGCCTTTAAAATTAAAGGAGTGTCAACTTTAACAAATATTTTGCCTTTACTGTTTGAATTTAATAATTTAAAAAAATAATATAGGTACATACACTTGGTACAACATTATTTATATTTATAAGTGATATATGCCTTTATGTTCATTAATTACTAAAGTATATTCTTGCCATATGTTGAGTCGACAAGTATTTTCCTGACAGTGTATCCTCCTTTCTTGTACTTTGGATACAGTATTTTATATCTGGCTCTCACATCCTTAGTGCATGCTTTCTCTTTGGCTGTTTTCGTTAAAATGCAATGCAGCTAGCTTAAGTATATTTCAAAGTAAATAAAGATGCAAAATACAGTATATCATTCTATCAGAATACAGATAATTTATTTTTATAGATACTTTATTTGCAAACATTCCAAAACACTAAAAACTGTTATACAATTTTACATTGTAGGATATCAAAAGATCAGATCTTGATATCTATGATTTAATTTGAATATGAATATACTGGGCTATAAATAAAACACTGAAAAGCCTGAATCAGAATTTTTGTGTGTGCAATAATTTAAGCTTTACCTTCAAAGCATTCCATAATAGGAGAAACCAGTCATCTTTGGTGCAAAAATAGTTGATCACAGAGTTGTATCCCTGAAGCTTGTTGTCCAGATGACAGCATTGGTACATATTTTTTTCATTTGTCTGCTGTCAGAATCTCTTCAAGCTTGTCAAATACTTTAGATCCTATAAGTTATAAAATATATTCACCATAGCTTGGTTTTATGCTATCTTGCATGAAAATTAAAGTGTGCACTAACAAAAATGTATCTAAATTCAATAAATTACTAGACCAATACAGTTAAATCAAAGTCACATACCTATATGACATGTGCTCCATAAGATGCTTTTGTATACCATATATCATTGATCAATAATAAATAAATCTACTAACTGAAAAACTTGATGGACTTAAATGATTGTTACCAAGATACGACTGAAAAATTGTTGAACATGACAACACCACTGAAAAAAAAATCATAACACAATATTGTAAAATTTCTACTACATTTTGTGTTATTCAGATTTTTATTCATTGCGGATGGGAATAAACCTCGTCACGCTTGTAAATATCTATATGTAATCTGATTCACACGTTTGTCCGACAATGAAAAATATATGTAGGCCTTCTAAATCTACCAGCAGAAAGATTTTTCTATTCACATGGTCAAATAAAGTTGAAGGCAACATGAAAATTGTGACTATTTATCCACTGTTTATATCTAAGTCCTTGACTGATTAGATATTTAATGCATTTGTTTTGAAAACTATGAAAAAACGTTCTATAGGGTAGAAATGGAAATGTTGCAGTGACTGATCTGTTGAATATTATATATATAATATGGTACATGTCATTAAAAACTCACCCTTGCAACTTCTCTCTTTGAATAGCCCCTTCTTACTTTCTTTGGTGGTGACACTTAACAAGTTACTAACTCTGATGGTGACAACATTTCAAGCCTACACAGTTGATGCTTTGGTGTTGAAGTTTCTGATACATTTGCAGTTACCTTGGCTTGGTTGTCAGTTTCCTTCACTCAGTGGAATGACGGAGCAGCAGCATCACTGAGTTTGACTTTCTTTTGGTACCCTACCCATATGCTCTACATCAAATTTATACCTAAATGGGAAGCATTCTAGTGTGAACTGAAAGGAGTAGAGCCTAGAGGGCAGAAAACTCAGTCGGACCATCCCAGTTTGCTCTTTTGATTGTTACAAAATCTGTTCACCTGCGACGAAGTGCTGGTCTTTCAGAAAGGAATGCATGGAAAACCCATCAGCATTTGAATTCCAACAATTTGCTGTAACACACCTGACCCCGCTGCCCTTGCTTGTACCTCCACCATCTCCTCTTGGCATGACTGTGATGATAAAACTTTTCAAACTAGCTAATATGGAACGGAACAAGTGCTTTGTTTATGTTTCGATAGAAACGGAAGTAATGTGCGTGTTCAAAATATGACGTCAGGTGATCTACACACTCCGGAAATTACCGAGCGATAAAATTGGTCCTATGTGTATTATTTTCGAAAACACACCTGAGCGTATTTCTCAGTTATTATGGCGAATTTTTTCATCGGGTTTATTTATACCGCTTCCAGACTTGATTTTCTATTCAAATAATATTGAATTGCATTTACTTTATATGCACTGGTATGACACTTTAAGTTTTCAACTTTTTCCAATATATTAGACGAATAATGCAAGAATATCTGCCGATTGAGAATCGCATGTTAAAGGCACAATAATTAATTTAATTACTGATTTTCTAAATCGCATTTGGATCTGGACGTGTATATTTAGGCTAAATACATTGCAAATTTATGTTCTGTGCTAAAATACTGTTCATTATTTTACACATTATGCTATTAAAGTAATTTTCATGATCTTCTCTCATCCTCAGTACACACACAATTTTTTGTGATGTTTCTTCTTCTTTCCCGACAAGATGCAAAACACAGCGGTATCTGTTTCAAGTCATCACCGAATCTCACAAATCCATGTATTGATAGCAGTTGATAAAAAGGCTTCTTTACTACTTTGATTGTGCCATCAATATAACAGGTTTTGGCCATTCCGAGTAGATCCAACTGCTTGTTCGTGGCAAAGGTCAGGTGAGGCTTCCTGTCAAGGACGACATCAAATCTTAAGAACGGTTCACTGATGGTCAAGTTCAGAAATCCCTCGTCAATCTGGAATGTGTGTATATATATATATATATATATATATATATATATATATATATATATATATATATAGAGAGAGAGAGAGAGAGAGAGAGAGAGAGAGAGAGAGAGAGAGAGTTATATGTATATATGTATGTATGTATGTAAGGACGAATTGATGACGAAATTGCTTTCATTATTGGCAGAGTATAATTGTTAAAAACTGCTTAGTTAATATAGCAGAAAGCTTGGAAGACGATGATCAACACAGTCTCGTTTAATGTACATTATAAAGCGACACTTCTGGATTTAGCAAACATTAATTATAAGTAAATGGATTGTAAGTAAATGGCTTACAATTTAACAAATATATACTGTTGATAACATATTGATAGAATAGACCCAGTATTTACATAGATTAATCATGTTTGTGAAAAATGCTTCGTTTGTGATTTTTACGGCTACTAACAACCCATAAGGGGCAGTATGACTATGGCTCTGATGACTTGGCAAAAAGTCTGCTTCTGTCTGTCGCACGGTTGCAGGCATTGCGTATTCTTCCCACGCACGCTACAACGCCATTTGATGTTTCCATTCATCAGCTCACGCTTATCAACAAAACTATATCCAGCACTAGATATTAACCTTCTTTTTCCTCAAGTGGATCATGTGGCTACTACTTCAGTGGTTCTACGATCTTCAGAATCCACTGTTACTTCACCATAAGCAGTTTCATTCATAACTGACCTGAAGAAAGGAGAAAAATCGTGATATGTGTAATTTAAAAAAAGAACAATATTTTACGTGAAAAAAATATGTACATTTATCAGTCTGTTTGTAAATTATTGAGTAATTTTCCCCAATTAACAAGACGTTCTAAACATAATACATCCTGTTCATTGTTGTTTCTCTTCCACATAATAGGTTAATCTTTATAAAATGTCCAACTTTACTAACGTTTTTACAAGATCGATTAAGTTTGCTTAATATCTCATGCCATTTCTTGTAATTTTTAAGTTGAGTTATGTAAAACTAGCTATAAACCTGACCGAGCTACTCGATTGAACTGCTGTCAGACACAGTCCAAAGTAACGTATTTCATTTCTCTAGCCCGATGGATAAACATTACATAATTTCAAAGCTGTGCGCAGAAAAGTCTGACATATCGCGGGTCAAGAAAACACGGGGATGGTATCCGGACATCCAAAATTAATATTATTTTCAACAGAATATTCTGGCGACAATTGCCTCTTTTCAAATGGTAAGCATTGCAATATTTTATTTTCGTCAGTCGATCGAATTCGGTACGCGTTTTGCTCCAGTATTGGTGACGGAAACCTTAGGTGCGCAGAAATGCCCGACAGCATTGTACTTGTGCAACTATTCAATGAGTTTAGAAATCCCTTGACCTACATACTCGTGCCTTATATAATCTTTGCAGAGGTAAGTAAATCAACTCCAGATGATTAACATTATTCTAAATTAAATGAAAGGCAGCACAATTTGTGAGAAAAATGACACTACTTAGATTGTTAACTTTAATTGTATTGTTAATAAACAAGTTATTTTTTTTTCTGAATACAAAAACTGAGAAGTTGCTAGGTACATAATTTTATGTATTACTATTTAAATGACAATACTGTTTTTCTTACACATCTACAACCAGTCTTAAAATGGTTGCATTATGATGTGGACATTAATGATAATTAATTTAAATTTTAAAAAAAATACTATAATTATAACTGCAATAATACGTAATCATATTGTCATAGTGAAGCTTTTGAAATATGCACTGTAATGTACATGTATGATGTATGTAATCAACTTATAAGACATTAGTATGATGAATATATGATCTATAAAAAAACTACATTAAAATCGCTTTATTTATTGCAGGTCACTATGAGGTTACCAAAGATAGGTTAAAAGAACCTGATGAGAAATATATTTGCAAACAAGTGAAGGATGGCTGGGTATATTTTTAGCCATTTACAAAATTATATAAAAGTAGAAAATCATTTATTGTTTTTAAAATTGTCATCTTCGACAAAAGGATATAAACATTATATCATGAATTAGTTATCAATTATGCTACTATTATAATATTTATCTAAAACAACTACTATTATACATTGTACGGAAGAAAAACATATTTTCCATAGTTTTTATGGCAGGTTTAATAAGTCATGATATATTATTTTCAAATGAACTAGTTTATTTACCATAGCTGAATTTTCAATCATTATTTTTGTTAGTAAGTGTCATTAAAAATATGCACAGTTCTTGTGTTATAAAGAATAAATAAAATAAATATAATTTTACCAAATATTTCAATAAAGATAATTTACTATTAACAATCTATGAATCTAATAAACATACATACATACATGTATGTGTCAATTGCATTTCTTAATAATTATTCACAGGTTGAGATTATCAAATAGAAAATTAGAGCACACCCAGCTCCAGTGGCAACAATTTTGCCAGTTTTGGTTGACTCCAAAGAGGTATGTTTCATGTTATTTTAGTCTGAGTTATTTTTTTTGCTAAATTGTAATAATAGATTGTTATTGTATTTCTTAAAAGCAAAATGTAAATTTTCATTATAAGTTTTATTAAGTTAATAACATTTCGATACACATTTAAATATAATATCCTTTTCAATTAAATGATCATCTTGTTTAAAACTTAAAATAAATTTATAATAATTGAAATGAAATTAATGTTTTAATGCAATTTTTACAGGTGTCAAATATAGACGATTTTGATGTGCAAAAAGGTATATACATACACATATATGACACTTGGTAGAAATCGCTTTAGGGCTGGTCACTGGTGATAGCGGTAGCTGAGGCTGTGTGGAAATTGCAGTGGAAGAAGATGAAAACATAAACGAAATTATTGGGTAAGAATGTACTTAGTTTACGAATTTTTGAAAGCATAATTAAAATTGTAAATTTGAAATAGTAACAATAAGATCATTTTGCATTATTCAATAGTTAGTTGTTTTTTTGTTTGTGTTTTGGACACATTATCTTGATGTCATTTGACATTTAAGGTATTAAAAATATAATGCAAAATGATTATGGGAATATTTGTCTAATTATTATAATTACAATCCTTATTTATTCTGCGCAAAAGTCCAGTCAATTGCATGTTATTGTGGATGAACATTATCAGGTAGATTGTCCAACAATGAGGTTGCATACAAAATAAATCTTCCATTCCTTGCTTATCACATGTTTTTCCAAACAAGAGCAATTTGGGAATAAAAAACCTCAGATACGGTAATCATTTTAGATGGTATGTGGAACAAAATATAATTAATCTATAGATGTAAGCTCTATGCTGTATGAAAGCCATAATGGGGATGGTCAGTTACACGTATACGTAATATATAATGATATAAATCAATATCTTTCTAGGTCCAATGATTATTTAAATAAATTATGCCACTTAAATATGCTGCAGAAATGAAAATAGTGACCGGCAGCTAGATGATGTAACACTTCATTACTGTATGCGACAATAAGCGACATAATAAGTGTATTTTGTTTCAGGAAAATACATGTTTTGGTTTATGCTGATCACCGATTAAACTGGTCGAGCTTTGGATTTTAAGGATGAGCAAGTCACTTTTGTCTACATTTACAGCACGTATAACTTGCTGAAGACATGTTTAGTGTGCAAGACGCATTTTTCTTAATGTCACCATAGGTTTCAACACCGGAGCTACCTAACGAAAGGCCGATGTCTACATATCTCCTAAACTCTGTCCTTTCTTTCGAACGACCCCTCGGTAAAGTGGATAGATGACTAACGTGTCTTTAGATAATCGTTTTCGAAAATGGAGTTTCACATTGACTTTCCCATTGGTGAATGCAATTTTTTGTCCCAGATCTCCTTTTACAGCAATGTTGACAGTGTCAAAATACGACTTGCTGACGGCTGGCGGAGTGATCAAGTGATAGGTCCACTTTTGAGTTTGTACGTTTTGTGTTTTTATTTTATAATTTACATGGGTATTCAAATACCTTTGCATTTGCTCGTCATGAACTACGACCGCAAAAAAAAAAAAAAAATGATTTGACTTGTGTCGGTTGAATGATTTCCACCAAAGCCTCTTCCCAATGGACTTCATGATCGAACTGGAGGGCCTAAGGTAATTTGACCTATTAGCAACATAACGCATTGTTGGGAAACACCTCCATGGAACTGTCACTGGTTATCGTCAAGTAATTTTCTTTTATTGTTGTTCATAATTCCAGAGCTCTTCTGTCCGAGGGGTCACTTGAAGTCAGACGAGTGTCTCCGCCAAAAATGTGGTTGTTGTTGGTGTGGTGACTGACACTGGGAACAAGATTTCCGTATTTCCCGTTAGTGGAGTATTTCAGGGACGATTGGGAAGAAGGTATCCGATGAAACTGCTTAATAAAATGGTCCACAATTGTTTGTCTCTTTCTTGCAAACTCAAATTGGCAATGACAACACAGATGACACAATGCACTACAAAGTTTTGGCAGAAAAAGACGATTTGTGTTTTAGGCACACGTTCTTCACCCCAACCATACAAGGGGTGCTTTTGTAGATCTTGCAGAGAAGAACTCGGTGAAGGACTGGTCACTGGTGGTAGCGGTAGCTGAGGCTGTGTGGAAAGACATGGTGGTCACTTATTATTATAGTCAATGACTTGATAAGTGTCGATCCAAGAATCAAAACTGGGTGGATATCCTTTCCAACGCATTTTGACTTCTTTGACATGGCATTTTTCCTCTTTTCAGGTTCTTCCTTTTGAGAATGTTTTGATGTCGTACACGTCGTTTTCCTTTTTGATCACACGTTGTAACTCGGGTAAGTAAAACTTTTCTTTTAACACTTCCTTGTTCATGTGTTCCAATTTATAGACGTTAGGATGACGGCCAAGCACTCGTCCAGTGACAAGGAATAATTCGGTGGTCCAGTTTGGTAAGTAACCTTTGTCGAACATGCGTTTGGTTTTGCCAATGCGCACCCAATCTCATACGGCCAACACTCCACATTTCATGGGTACAACCACTGTTGGGGACGTCCCAAACAGACGTTAAGTAACTATTACTTCATTGTCGGGATTCACTTTTTGGGGGTGGGGTGGGCGGGCACGACCAATGCTTCAATGGTAAGTTTGGCTGTTCGCTTGAACCAGGTGGGGTAAGGTGTCAATGTACTTGACAGTGTGGTGATGCATAAAGTATATACATGTGCGTTCTTTCAAGGTGCGTTGAAAACGTTCCACGATGATATAATTAGGTTTCGGGATTATTGGAAAGCTTGGTTCAGAAATTCGGTGCCTTTGTCTGCTTGCCATCGAAGAGGGTGCCGACCACTTTATTTCAACGCCAGTTTTAGTCCTCGCACCAACTCACTGTTTGATTTGGATGTCGATGGCACGACCCAGGAAAATTTGGAAAAGACGTCGGTGATAGAAAACAAATATTTGTAGCCACGAATGTAGTCGGCCAAATGAGAGACCTCGGCTAAATCGGCTTGCCATTGATGATCGATACCCTCCACTCGAATGCGACTTCTGGACAATTTGCATAAATCGGGTTTGTGTAAAGTGAAGGTGGCTTGTTCTTGCAACTTTCTTTGCACTTGAGGTAAACACAGACTTTTCAGTCGAGTTTTGGCAGCACGATACAATTATTGAACTCCTCCGTAACTTGCAGGATAGAAAGGATCGTAGTAAATGATGCCTAGCACCTTCTGCATTTTAATAAGTCACCCACTCTTCGTTGATGCTGCTTTGGATGGGGAGAAAGGTGGTTTAGAAAAGGATTTACGTGGCCGATGGGCCACGAGAGTAGAAGTCGAAGGTAGTGGTTGAGGTGGTAAAGAATGACTTTGGTCTTCTTGTCATTTTTCTCTACTGATTTCCCTTCTTTCTTTTTCACTTCTGTCGAAGGAGGAGTGGACATCATCTTTGTAATCGAAGCTTTCATTTCGTCCCGTTGGGGTGTGGGAGAAGGGGTCAACAAGGACGCTGCCATCCAAGTAGGAATGAGAGCTGCTGACGGTGTTTGAAGGACTTCTCGTATCTCTTCTTCCTCATGCTTTCTTGGGGTTGCGTCAGTCTTGACCGTTGAGGGTAGTGGTGGTGGTGGTGTGGGTGATGAACTTTTCCTCAAGGCCTTAAAATCTTTCAGTGTGGGTAGAGCTGTTTCGTCTAAAGATTTATGGTGAAAGAGTTGCACTGGTTGCATGAGTTAACCGTACTTTCGCGATCTTTTTGTTTCGGAAAAATCGTGGCGATCCATCAACGACTGCAGTTCGTGTTGTAACTGGGACATCTCGGTCAAATTCGGATTGGGAGGCAAATAGAGGGTTCGATGTTTTTGCCAACGATGGTATTCTATCCATCGTTTGTAAGGCACTAAAGATAGTTTTCGTCCTTCCATGCGATCACAAAAATCACGTCTGAGATGTTTGGACTCCAGCATCTTCCCAATACTCCTTTCAGCAGGAGTCCTAACAACAGAGGAAAAATTTCTCGCGTTGTACCAACATCTTCTAATTTTGACGAATGGGGACTTATTTTGAACAATTTAGCGAAAAACTTCACGATGCTTCGCTAAGCATTGTTTATGGTGTTTAAACAAAGGTACCACACCTTTCAAGACGTTCAAACAACATTCACACACGGTATCGATAACATCTTTGGGGACAGTTTTAATGAGGTTTTCTCGCATGGGTGGTGAAGCTTTAAACAGAACAGACAACATATCCCCATGTTTGACTAAGCCAGGAGGCAGTCCTTTCCTTTTCTTTCCTTTAAGTTTAGAAGAAGGATTATCTTTGGGCTGGCATCGTTGGGTCTTCAGGAGAACTAAACACTGATGCTTATGCTTTGTCTCAGGCCTTTTTAATATTGGAACGCATCGCCACTGATTGTCTTTACGTCTTATCATCTTGATGACAAGCTTCACGTGTCGTGGAAGGGTTAAAAATGGACTAAATCGGGACAGTTCTTGCTTGGACAAATCCAGTAAACTCTGTATCATACCCGATCTCTCCTTGACTTTGATTTTGGGAGCAGGTACTTTGTGAGCAGGTAACAGTGCAGCTAAAGAGGAGGAGAGTGTCACCGCTGGAGGAGAAGTTCTTGGAGACGTTGGTTTCCATTGTTTCATCACCGGAGGAAGAACGGGTGTCAAATTGGGTTGCGCTGGCATCACCAGTATCGAAGAGGTCGAAGAGACTGGAGCTAATGGAGACGCGGTCAGTCTCGCGGCAGGTAATGGTTTGCGAATGTAAGGTTGCGTCCTGGTCGAAGCTCATCTGCGGGTAGAAGCTGTTTTCTGAGGAGTTTTATGTTCTTGGATTGGGTTCTGGTCTTGACAATGTTGCTGTTTCTGTTCTTTGGGCATCATTTGTCATTTTTGGGAGTGGCTTTTTTCTTGGGGAGAACTTTGGGGGCATTAGTATCCCATTTTAAGAGGGAACGAATGATGACGCCTCCTAGAGTACCGAGCCGTCTAGGTTTGAAAATAATTTGATTTTTATGTTTGAGTGTCGATACGAGGATCGGTCAGTTGTATCAAGGCTACTTTGTTTCTGTCAAAAAACGTTTGGTTTGATGAGGAATCTGTATGATGCCTTGCAGTAGTTGACTTGCTGTCGCCGTAAGCCATCGTAAGACTTCTTGGAAACTGGCGTCTAAGGCACGATCTTGCATTTGTGGATTTTTTCATGACTCATGCCATACAAGGTACGAATCAATTTGACGGAAAGATGAGACTGAAACGACGTCATGTTGACACTGTATGATACAGCTTCAAAGTGTCTGAGGTTTTTATAGCTTTTTCGGTTAAGTCGACGACGGTACGTGTACAGGACAGCTTCTCCGTCTTGATACCAGTGGTGAAACAAATGGATACGAAATCGCAAATAATCGGTGTGTGTGTGTATTTTAAATCCACGAGTAGGTTGGCACGTGGGGATTGAGTGGCATCGTCATGAGTCAGCCAAGGCGTTCCTAACTGTTTGGTTAAGACTTGCACTTGCTATTTATCTGTAGGACTTTTAAACAAGACCATGTAATGAGCATTGAGACTGATGGTGTGATGGGCTTTACTTTGTTGAAACAAATTTTGAGTAATGGAAATGACACTGGCATTACGATGCTGCCCTTTGCGCCTAATCTACAATTTAATTCCTTCTTCGTCTTTTCCTTACATATTATCGAACATGACCAGACGGGATTAACTGGGGTCAGACACAATTCCATGGTCTTTGCTACGGCTATCTTCCACAAACACGATGGAATCGCCTTGACTTTCTCGCAAAAGGATGTACGCCTATTGCCACTCTTTGTAACTCCACACGATCCATTGAGGTGGACGATCGATCAGAGGATGTTTATGTGCGATCAAAAGTTTGAAAATGTGGTTTTGCCTGAACCGCTAGATCCAGAAATAAACATTGTTGTTGTTGTGGGGTTTAACGCCATTTTTCAGCACGATAGGCTATACATGGCGGCCAGTATTAATGGTGGAGGAAGAACCCGGAAAACCCCGGAAAGAACCATCAATCCACGAGAAGTTACTAGCAAGCTTTCTCACATGCCCACATTGGCTGAATCTTAGACTCGAACCGCCGCAGACAGAGGTGAGATGGCAGTGATCCGTAACGAAGAGCGCTTTAGACCACTCGGCCACTCGGGGCCCCTAGAAATAAACATGTTAAAGGGATGGCGAAGATACAAGGCCTCTCAACTGGCACGATCTAAGCGTTCGTCGATAACTTTGAAAATGGAGGAATAGGGAGTACAGGCAGCAGAGATAGCCATAGTGCAATGAATGTAACTTTTGACACGAAGACAGACAAGACAAGAAATTTTATCCTTTTTTACAAGTTTATTACAAGTTAATATGGAAAACACGAAAGACAAAATTACATAAAACCCAAATGGTTAAGTACAAAGATTAAATGCACATCAAAACGATCAAAGTGGAATATAAACAAGTCTCTCTACAACATACTTTTGGTAACCAAGATGTCCTAGGGACAGTGTGTAATGTTCTTACAGTCTCTACATCGCGTACGGTCACACAAGTATCCTGAAGGGAGTTCTTGTCCTCGTTGACGGGTTCTTCTAACATTGTCACTAACACAGGTTTAATAGTGACTTATTTCCTTGGATGTTTGAATGGAGGATCACAGCCTTTGAGCATAATGAACCATTTCTTTGGTCCAAGCCTCAAAACCCCAAAATTTGCCAGTCACGTACATCTGTCCAATGAGGGTGTAAGTCGCAAGCTACACACGCATCGTCATACACATCTTCGGTACCTAAAACTTGACGAATCTTTTTTTCTCGTAGTGGTAGATAAGTATCCAGATGAAAACGCAACGCTGTGAACAAAATGAGTCTCTCGTGGACATTTAAGTGAACCACTTTCATACTTTATTTGATGGTAAGTACTGTTCGTAAAGAGTCCACAAGGAATCTGCTTATAAACGAAATCCCAGAAAACAAGTCACTAAGACAACATCATTCGACGACCCCCAATTCAATGGAAACATTTCTTGTAATATGTGTTCATAATCGTCTACTGTCAGAATTGAGTCACTGATTTCCTTCCACGGAATCTCTTGTATCACTTCTGATAAAGGATGTAGTATGGTAGTCTGGTTTACACCCTCCATTGTCGGAGGAAATAAGTGTACTTTTCGCAAAAATTATGATTGCACTCCAGTAGCTAAACCAAATTTGTTAGTCCCTAGTTCATACACTACACATCGCAAATAATCTGGACACAAAATTCGATAGCGTAAAATATTTTGGTAATCCACTAACTCTTCCTCTAGTAGTCGTTGTAGCATGGCCAACATGTAACAAGTAGGATGAGTAGACACCAAAGTTGTCTTGTCCTCGTCCTGTTGAACAATGTCTGACAGTTGGGACGTTTTCAAATGAATCATTCCTATTATAGTATTCAAGTACCAGTGGTTTAAAGATCGGTGTCGCAACGGATGCAATTGTTCTTAACGTTTCGGTTGTATTTTGACCAGCTCTAGTTAAATGCATTCTCTCAACTCCACAGTCAAGCCACGGATATTGTCTTGAAAAGTGTCCATGATCATGATCATGTCAGTCAGTATCATTTTATTTGAAACCTTCCACTAGAGCGAAAGTAATGAACATATTATTTTCTGACCACTGGCGTTCAGAGTAATATTCAAGAATGTCAATAAAATCTTCAGGTGGAAACAGACCAAAGCGGAATAATAGGATGAATGAACACTTGATCCAGAATATATGATCCGTTTGTTGACTTCTTTCACCTTCGTCTTGTAAATTTCTAGACACAAAAATTATACATTCTGCGGTTGAGATTCTGCTCTGACAAGTCCCTGCTAAACTTTCTTGTAGATCTTCTCTTGTAGTTTGTTTGGTAATGTTTGTCACATAATTAGGCAAAGAAATAACTTGGTTTTTTCATAGAACTATTATTATGACCAATCTGGTTTTATTGTAGCTGATTGTGACTGTCGCTGTGATTGTGTCTGTCGCAGTGATTGTGTCTGTCGCTGTAATTGTGTCTGTCGCTGTGAAGTGTGACTGTGTCAATGTGACTGTGACTATGACTAGAGCTGTCTGAAGCTGTCTAAACTTGTTTAGAGCTGTCTGGAGTTTCCAGTATATTTAATGCTGCGTGCTGTCGATACGTATGCATGCACGTACGTATATCTGTGCCACGGACGTAGACGTAGCAAATTAAAAAAATGTGCTGTATGCTGTCTGTACGTGTGTACAAGTATGACTGTACACGTAGAGGATTCATAAAGGGTGCGAGCGGCCGATAAGAGCGTGGGCCAACCCAAGGATTCGCGCGACTGTACAAGGGGTCTAGAATCATACGTTTTGATCAATTGTTGTTCCATTGCATTTTTATATTCATAAGATTAGTTTGAATCTTAGTTGTGTTCATAAGATTATTTTGAATCTTAATAGAGTTCATATTCGAGATTATGTGAATCTCTCTTTTAGTGTAAAATACTGTTTGAAGCGTCTCTGCAGTCCATGAGGTTTCTTGGATCTGTACTTCATATTGATTTATTTTTTGGGTTTATTTTCAATGTGTGAATGTTGTGTAGAGTGATTTGAGTCAACCGTATGTTGAGAGCGTGAGAGAATCATTGCATTTTTACATCATATATTTTTATTTATTAATTCATTTCATAAATTTCCATCTTTCTCACATTGTGTTTGTCTTATTCATTTAGTCCAAAAACCCAATCGGTTTCTATTCTGCGACAATGCTTGAATATTATTATTTAATGGGGTTTAATAACTGGTCTCGTTGGTGTTCAGCGTTTGACTCGTAACCAATCTGGTTTCTTAAACGAAATTGTAAGTCACTTCAGTAACTCGGTCATACTAAAAGTAGGTAGTGACAATTCGGAGACCATCGAGCACATTCCAGGTATGCTGAATCCTGTTGTTCCGACTGGTGTAGTGACAGACCACAACTGAAGCACTTGAATTTATCCCCTTCGCACAAGTAGAAAATCCGGCTCTGGCTAATTCTTCGCGGATAGGTCCTCCCAGATATTGTGTCCATTTTCCTTATAACAATTGAAAACGATTTTCAAAGTCACATGATTCAAGCACACGCAAAGGGAACGAATATTCGTATTTCACAGGTTCCTGTTGATGAGGGCTTGATGATATCAACATGAGTTTGCTAAGTTTTGGATGACATTCGTAGGGTGATAGCTGCATGGTGTCACGTGAACGTGGCAATTGACGTTGAAAACCAGTAGAGTGTCTACGATCATGAATGTCATCACTTTCTATGGTAGGTGTAGTGCTAGTAGTTGTTGTGATAACAAAGTTCCCATAATGCTTTACTGCATCGCTCTCGTCGCAAGGCACAGCATCCCATTTCACTCGAGAATCACCGAACTTGAATGATGTCTGTCAAAACGATTCAACTTTCTCCCTTAGTCTTGTAGTGACAATGAACTGACGATCTTGGACGTTGTCCCTTTTTATATGCTGACCAATATCGACGTGACCATACGGGAGAGTAAAGTGATTAGCAAGTCGCACTCGCTTAAAGCACACAATTTGATAATGCTTTTCCAAGGGTCGACTGACGATTTGGTGAGTGGGTAAACGTACAATCTTTTTCGGTTCACAGGTGGTCACTTTAAAGTTTTCATCCTCTCCACACTGCAAGGCTTCCTTCAATACGCCAAAGTTCACCACTCGATTGTTGAGATAATTGAGAGTCCAATCCTTTTACTTTATACTCGGTGAGCACTTCTCCTTATGGGTCCCGGTATTCGTGTCCGTAATGTTTGGAACAGTCATTAGCAAAATTTAGAATCTTGTCGTCGGGGTGTTTGTCCGTCCAGGCTCCTAATCGGTCTCCTTCGATATCAGGGTGATTTTGACCCAGGCGATTGAGGTAGATGCAACTGTCCATGTCAAAGTACAGGACGCGATCTCCTAACAGTTCTGAAACTTCGTTCAATTTTAAGTGTGCATAGGCTGTCACGTAAGACGCAATGATGACACTTCCAAATTCGTAGACTTCTACAAAGTCCAGGTTTTCTTCGTAATTGACTAAGATCAATTCCCCATGAACGACGTCCACGTGTTTCGTGTATTTGGTTTTGTCATGAATTACCTAGAAGTAGCGGGAAGGTTCTATCAAATAATCCGTCTTGGGTAAACATGGCCGTTGTGTCATTTGGCCCCACAAGCAATTTAACATCACTTTACCAAACGATCGCCTGTCTTCATTTTTCTCGATGCGGTCTAAAGTGATGCCTTCCTGCTCCCAGTATTTATCTTTGAATTTCTTTTGGTCTTCGGGAATGTGATACCAGGGAGGATAGCCGCTGAATTCTTGTTTCAGTTTCAAAAAGGCATCTACGTAATCTGCAAAAATATCTTTCTGAATCTCGTCGCCCTTGTGGTATTGTTGTGTCTTGGGAAAGTGGTAAATTTCGTACACTTCTAACGGCTGGTATCCCAGGTCCAGAGCTTTGAACAATTCTACGCTGACACATGTTCCCATCAATGCGCGTTCTTCCTGAGTGGATTGACAAGAATGGTTTTGATTGCACGTTTTGGCACTTAATCAAACCTTCATATTCTCGAATGTAGTCTAGGTCAATGTATTCCGTCAGAAATTGCGGGTGACCTGTAGGAAAGCGACAATATTTGCACACGTACGGATACAATGAACACACGTACAAGTATCTGATTTCTTCTGAGTCCTCTTCGTTAGCGTGGTGGAGCAAACATGTGGCATTCGTCCCTCCTTCTTGTAAACTATCCATCGGGTTAAGTGGGCCCACCAGCTTGTAACTTTCCACGACGGGTTTAAACTCGGGATCGGTTTCTAATGGTGATCGAATTCGTGTTGCCACATTTCCACCACTTGGTATCCTTGCTGTACTAACTTCAAACGCCTCTGACAAGTGGCCTGGTACAAGTCTTCTAAAGTCCGTTGTAAAAAACTGAATGTAGTGCATCGTTTATGGTAACAAAGGGGACATCCGTGAAATAAGCAACCGTTAAATTCGTACACGATCTTGGGGTTTTCTAAGTCACAGCCATCCACTGAATACGTTCCGATGGTCTTTTCGTCTCCTCCGTTGCGGGCGTGCTAGATTCATTTATCTCCCTTGTCACGCAAGTAATGTAGCCAGCGTAGGGATTTGACTGAGTATTGACGTTAGACAAAGTTGGTCGTTTGAGGGCCGATGACTGACAGGGTGTTTTCTTGCACGAATCGTTGGCAGTACACTAAGGAACACACCTTGACTATGACGCAGACTTCTTTCAAAGGATCGATCTCTCCGTCTTCCATGAACAGTTCTCGAAATTTTCCACAGCGACATCGCAAAATGTCCACGTCGGAACGACAATACTTTAACATTTCTTCCTGAATGTCCAAGGGGTCCAATGCTTGAGCCTGATAACAACCTTCTCGTTGTTCGGTACGCATGATGTCGGCTCGCAATCGTGAGACTTGGGAAATGTGGTAGAAAGGTTTGTTGAATGGCTTGTGTATTTATAAAGTGCGGAAAATAACCTTTAGCCATTTCTGTCATTCCAAACGGTTTAGGCATTCGACTCAATGGCATGGCCAAGTAACTAGTCGCATCTTTAAACTGCACTTGTTCCACTTGCATGGAAATGATTTTGGGTCAGTTCAAAGTCACTTTCGGACGTTTGCTTCCTTTTCTGTATAGTCTCTCAAAAGAAACTGTCCGTTGTATCCCGAGAAATTGTGAGCCATCACTGTGGCATGGTGATGACAATCTCCATAACGTTCGATGTCCTCTTGGCTCCACGTTTCATCGATGGGGTCTAACATCCATCGGGCGAAATCGGCCAGCGTGTTAGGACCCCGAAAGACTTTTTCATGGCCTCCAGGAATCTTGCCGAAGTAAGGGCAATGACTAAAGATATGTTCTTGGATGAAATTCTCGCATGCTCGATGAGCCAAGCAGAAATTAGGACTGTGAATACCTGTCTCTTGCATGCATTCGAGATCAAAAATGATAAAATTCCCTTTCTTCTGGCCATCTTCCTTATCTTGTTGATTGGAAAGGTGTCTTTCACTGCAACATTCGTGTTCCAAGTCCACGATTTGGTGACAAATGTGACATCATTTTTTCCTGAAAATACGTGTGCCTTGGCATTATTGCTACGTATACATTGTCCACAAGTAGGGAACAATCTGAGGGGTTGACATGCATCTTCAGATGTTGTTGGTAACAGGTTGGGTGGTATCCCATGTAGGAGAAGGTAAACTCAGATTTCAAACCTTCGCTGCTTCCGACTATACCCTCTCATGGGAAATGCTAACGGTGTAAACCCCCAACAGAAAATCCAGAGACGGAGTCCTTAAGGCGACTTGGCATTGCTTTCATGTCATCTCGGCATCTCCTGCGACGCAGCTGGTGCCATGACGTAACGGCTTGCCCCTTCCCTTGGATCCATCAGCTGCGTGGAGAGGGGGGATCAGCTATATGGACAACGGTTGATTCTCCATATTACCCCGCCCAAGCTTGCGCCCTGGAGAGGACATTCCAGCTTCGATCCACAGCGTCGACATAACGCGTGAAGCAACAGTTTACTGGTTTTAAGTCAGTGCTCGATTGGCGCAGAGCCAGACGCCTTAGGCTTGCTCCTTTCGGTGGTAGAGACAAACATGTTTCACTTGACAGCTACTACCCGCCTGAAACTGGGCAGCCCCTGGGCAGTAAGGTGCTGTCCCGCCCCAGTTCGCCTGCCTTGCTGGGTGCGTAAGGCTTAAGGTACGTGAGGAACTGACAAGAGGACTGCAACCCTGCACCAATAAATAACAAACGAAAGCCTGCAAGGAAATTTCCAATCCTCATGCTAGGTACCTGAAATCTCTGGACCATGCTGAATGGACTTTCAGATGATCTCCAGACAATCAATGATGTTTGAAGGACTTCAGTCATCAACAACGAACTTGCAAGACTCCAGGTCAACATCGCCTCACTACAGGAGACACGACTACCAGATTCCGGATCCCTCGGAGAAAAGAACTACACGTTCATCTGGCATAGAAAGAGCACCGACGCAACCAGATAGGTTAGTGTTGGATTCGCTATCAGGAACACTCTGCTTTGGATGATAGAACCCTACCAACAAGGAAATAGAAGACTGTTATCGGTAAAACCTCCACACCACAACTAGGCCTGTCAACCTGATTAGCGTTTACGCTCCCACACTAAGCGCCTCCACAGATACCAAGGTTAATTTATACGATGAGTTAGACTCGCTCATCGCTAAATTTCCAATGAAAGAGACCTTGATTTTGCTGGGCGACTTCAATGCAAGGGTGGGTACCGAAGATGACTCTTGGCCTTCCTGTCTTACAACGACCTCACCGTCACCAATTCATTCTTTCAGACAGAACAACAGCATAAAATGTCTTGGAGGCATCCTCGGTCTACACACTGGCACCAGCTGCACTTGATCATTACAAGACGGTTGGCCATGAATGGTGTGCTTCTTACCTGTACCTTCCACAGCGCTGACTGAGACACCGACCACTCGCTGATGTGCTGAAAAATGAAGCTTCAGCCGAAGACGATCCGCCGCTCAAGGAAGAGGGTAAACCATGCATTGAAGTGAGCAAAATATCATATGCAGACAATTATGAGGAATTCACCTATGCTCTTTCCAAGACGTTTGATTCAACACCTCCCATCGGCAGTGCCAAACAAAGATGAGATCACATCAGAGACAATGTGTACAGCACAGCCACGCGGATTTTTGGTAAGCAGCATTCATAGAACAATGACTGGATTGAGGTTAACTCCGCCACGGTCATGCCATACATAGAAGAGCGTGGCAGTGCTCACCTGGAATACAAGCTATCCCCATGCCAGAAAAGACTACTGTCATACAGGTCTAGCAGAAGCAAAGTGCAGAGATTAGCAAGGCAGTGTGCCGATGAACACTGGCTTCAGCTCTGAAAGTGCATCCAGTTAGTATCAGATATCGGAAACATCAGAGGCACGAAAGATAGCATAAAGAAAGCAATGGATCCCACGAAGAACGTGACAGCATCATTGAAGTCTACCGCAGGCGATACCATCCAAAACAAGGGCAAGCAGATGGAGCGTTGGGTGGGAATACAACTCTGAACTGTACTCCAGGGAGAACCACGTGACCATGAATGCTCTCAACGCCATTGAAAACCTCCCTCTCATGGCCGAACCGGAAAAGAAACCTACTGTAGCCGAACTAAAGAAGGCCTTAAAGTAACTGTCTTTAGGTAAAGCCCCAAGAAGGATGGCATCACAGCAGAAGTCATCAAGTGCGGCTGAATCGTACTGCTCACACACCTGCACGACCTCCTCTGCCTTTAATGTGATGAAGTTGCAGTGCCTCATGACATGAGAGACGCCAGCATCGTAAACCTGTACAAAAACAAGGTCGACAGAAGCTACTGCAACAAGCGACAGAAGCAACTGTAACAACTACAGGGGCATATCGCTTCACAGCATAGTGCTTCAAGATTCTGCATGCATCATCCTGAAGAGACTGCAGACGCTTTCTCACAGAGTGTATCCAGATTCACAGTACGGGCTCCGCGCAGAGAGGTCCATAATCGACATGATCTTCTCCATCAGGCAACTGCAGAAGTAATTCAGAGAACAACACATATCCCTCTTCCTGGCTTTTATATACCTCACCAAGGCATTGATCTGGTCAGCAGAGACGGACTCTTCACAACCCTGGCGAAAATTGGATGCCGTCCAAAGATACTAAGCATGATCCAGTTTTCCATGAAGACATGAGAGACACAGTGCAGTACGTTGGCTCAACATCCGGCCCATTTGACATCCGTAGTGGAGTGAAACAGGGCTGCGTCCTTGCCCCCACGCTATTTGGCATATTCTTCACAGTACTGCTCAAGCAAGCCTTTGGGACTGTTCAACCTGGCACGACTTAAGGCAAAGAGCAAAGTGCGTAAAGCAACCATCAGACACATGCTATTCGCAGACGATACAGCTCTAGCCACCCACACAAAAGCTGAGCTGCAGCTTCTGGTGGACCGCTTTGCTAAAGCATGCAATGAGTTTGGGTTGACAATTCTCCTAAAGAAAACAAACGTGATGGTTCAGGACGCGGACCTCCCAAACATCATCATCAGCAACTACCTCGGTTCTACCATCACCAACAACATATCGCTCGATACTGAGTTCAACAAACGGATCAGAAAGGCATCAACAACTCTCTCCATAATGTCACAGAGAGTGTGGAACAACAGGATGATGACTCTGAACAGTAAGATCGCTGTGTACCGTGCCTGCGCGCTAAACACTCTCCTGTACTCCAGCGAAACCTGGACTCTGTACGCCTCACAAGGGAAAAGACATAGCGCCTTTCACATGCAATGCCTCCGACGCATACTCGGGATCACCTGAAGCGATAGAGTAACAAAACGAGGTGCTTGAACGTGCCACGTTTCCCAGCATGGTCATACTCCTCCGCCAACGTCTCATCAGATGCCTGGGTCATGTACGTCAGATGGATGACGACCAGATCCCCAAAGACATTCTTTATTCGAAACTAGCCTCTGGCAACAGGTCAATCGGACGACCACATCTCCGCTTCAAGGATATCTTCAAGCGCGACATGAAAGCCCTTGACATCGATCCCATCACCTGGGAAGAGTTTGCTCTAAACATGTCCAGCTGGCGACATGATCTGATCACTGGTCTGAAAGCTGGCGAGGACAAGCTACGCTTGCCAGCTGATGAAACAAGATCACAAATAAAGAAGAAGCAGCTCCAACCAACACCAGACGTAACCTACAAGTGCTGCTAGTGGAGCAAGGACTGCCATTCCCGTGTTGGGCTTCATAGCCACAGCAGACGCTGCACAACCATGAACGGAGAAATCTCTCATTGGAGCACTTCCATCGTCTCTCGAGACTAACGGATGTCAATACATCATTCTCAACAGCGTTAATATTTGTGAAGACCCGTTCAGTGATCTAGTGTCAAATGAAAAGTAACTACTCACACAGTTACATTTATGCAGCAACTTCATACTTTAAATCTTAGGCAATGGCTACCCGTGGTGTCAGCACATTTATCTTTATATAAAAAAGAAGTCGTTTTGATTTTAGTATGTCCTCTGCAGGAATAACATGTTATATCTTTTTCATCAGCGTTAATACTTAACAAGACCTTTTAGGTTATCTAATGTGAAATTAAATGTGCAGTTGTTAAATGTAGCGTTGCTGGAAAAAAAACGGCCATATGTTTTATTTGGTTGCAGTTGAGTGCTAGAGTGCTGGAAAGAACTAATGTCTACACATCCAAAATAAATTATCAAAACAATTACCTTTATGGATTATGATATATATTTTACAACGGTGTTAAGTCAAATTGGTGGAGATGGTAATTTTATAAACTTGAATCAGTCTTTGAATAACGGTCTCATAAATATTTGTTTTTATTTTTTTGTAAGTGATCATATCCACCATGTCACTAATATCAACACAATTTTATTTTTGTTTTTGTAAAACATACAATGGAAAACGTCAATGACCCATTTTGTGTTTCGTTTAATAGCATCTGAGAATTGATTTACTTCAATAGCTTTTAAGTCCTCCTCATATATCCCTCAGGGGCTTCAAAATTGACTGGCCCAGTTATCACGCAGTTATTGTTGCTGTTGTGTATAGCTAGGGTGACTGGGGTCATGTGGTACTGTGTGATGTAAGTTATCATACTCTGTTGTTCTGTTTCATTTTCAGCGTTTGTAACATTCATCGTCAAATCCATATTCATCTGCTTCAATCGCTGATATTATTTCTTTGAACTAGTGTCATCTAATTGTTCAAAAAACTCCGCAGAAAATTGTAGTGAAAAATCACCGCAATCTACAATTTTGCGCGAATAAGTAGCAGAGGAACGCCAAACTGTAAACTATGCATTTCAATCAAAGAATATTTGAAAAAGAATAAAATGGGTAAAATTTATATTTATTTGCTGATGAAACAATTGTTTCACAATGACGTCTGTGCAATGTTTATTTATAATTCAAAAAGTACAAAAACCGAAAGTAGTCTCAGAATGTATCGATGTGTAAAAAATTCCAGATCAGTATCACGTGACCGTTAATATGTTTTGTGTTTAGGCTCAAAAAAACAGTAACACAAGAATGAGTGAAAACAACAAGCTTTGAAAAATATAGCAAAGAATTTAATTTCCTAGAAAAATACTGTAAAAATGACAAAGCACGAGAACTTACAGTTTCCAGAATCAAATCCAATAATACAAGAATAATCCACGAATATAATTTTTGAAGTCCTAATATTGAAGAGTTCTAATGATTCCATGTTCGAGTCCCGACGAAGAATCCACGATGGAAGGCAACGACTATGCTGTAGCTTGTATTGTGTTGACATCGACAGTTCCTTGTAGAAACATAATAATTAATCCCCCGGTCTTGGAAATCCAAAATTTTTTTTAAAGCAATGTCTTTGTCAAAGAGTGCTGCTTGAATACAATAATATTTCCAGAGAAAGGAACTAATCTTCAAGAGTCCAAAAAATCTGAAGGAAAATATAAAACTGAAAAACTATGAAATTTCAATACTTAAATACTCGTCACAGCATAAGAAAACAACTTGATATCAAGTGTTTAAAAGCCCCGGACTCTGAGATCTTTATCTCTAGACATCACTATTACTACTAAATATTTCGCAATTTCGGAAATGCCTAATTGCGAAACAGAGGATGACGTGATTATGTTTACATGTAAAAGTAACATTTTTTCACAATGATCTTGATAAGAAACAATCATTTTACCCCTATAAAATAAGATGTTTACTTGACCCTCAATAAAGGCCAGGAACTAAGTCAAAAATAGAAACAAGTATTTATATTATTAGGCATATATGAAAGACTCGGGTCAAACTAAATTTTCTGGAACATATCAAATACCTAGTCAACAAAATTATATTACACTGACATATAAAGAAAATTACGAAACTCCAAAACCCACAAACAATCAAAGCAAACACAAATGAAATCAAGTAGATGTAACACTTGCCTCCATAAATAAAAATAAAGATTTATATGATAAAGCTTTCTTTGTACCACAGATTAAAGAAAACAAGAAAAAAAATTCTGATGAAATACACACATTGTACATGAAATAATGCATTGTTATACACGGGGAAAGTGCATCTGCTATTCAATTATCTTTTTCCTTGATGTGCCTGATATCAAGATTATATTCCTGTAACAACAAAATCTATCTTTACAGTCTTTTATTGTTATTTTTCATCTTATTTAAGGAGAAAGTAAAAGGGTCGTGGTTACTACAAACAATAATCAAAGAAGGAGGTGAAATAAGGTAAACTTCAAAATGTTATAATGCCAATATCAAAGCTAAACATTCCTTCTCGATTGTTGAATAATTTCTTTGGTGCTTATTTAGTTTCTTAGAAAAATAGCACACTCGTCCAGATCTTTAATAATTTCTGGAATCCAAAGATTTGTCACTCTAATATCAGTAGAATCCGATGATATTCATTCACTTATATCTTCACTGAGTGGGACAGGTACAACTAAATTAATTGTGCGTTTAACCTGGCTATTTCCTTCAACATACTGGTACACCTATAATTTATTTAGATGACAGGAGCACTAATATTAAACTTAACTCATTCATTTTCTTCTTAACCTTGTAAGAGCTGTAATATCTAACCTGAAGAAAAATTTGAAGAATGAGCAAGAGAGACAGAACTCCATTATTACCAAACTCAAAACTTCTCTCCACTGAAGTTATGTCGAGCCATAATTTCACTTTTGAGTTGAATTGCTCAATGCCAAGCATAATAGGCTGGAACGTTCCAGACCTAAAATTTGACATTTGACCCGACTGGATAGATTTGGGTAGGCCAAACTGAGTAATAGACTTTATCAAAGCTTTTACTATTATTTTAGATATTATATTCCTAAAGGGAATTGCCTATGGAAACCTTGTTGACACACACATAATGGTCATCAGGTATTTGTTACTTGACATGGCCTTAGATAAGGGACCAAAACAATATACCAGAATTCTACTAAATGGTTCGTCAAAGACAGGAACTGGTTATAGATGAGCCTTAAGTATTTTCTGAGTAGGTTTTCCTACCATTTGACAGGTATGACAATATCTACAGTATTTACAAATATAACTCTTAATTTTTGACCAACAGAAGTGAGTCAAGATCTTGTGATAAATTATATTGATCCCTAAATGGCCAGCCAAGGGAGTTTCATGTGCCAGACTAAGTTGTTCCTGTCTATAAGGTTTTGGAACTGATAGTTCACTGACCATTCATCATCAGCAGGTACCTCGGGAGGTCTCCATTTTCTCATAAGATTTCCATTTTTAATGAAATGACAGACAGGAACTTCAGTAGCTTCGGGTTCACTAGTGGACCTTTGAAACAAACAGGGGATCTCAGGATCTTTTTCCTGTTCGACTACAAGTGATTATCGTGTAACATGCTGACTTGAATAAAGAAAATGAGTCGTTAAAAGAGGATCACTGTGATCAATACCTTCTGATTGATCCAAGCAAGAAGTGAAGGTGACCTCATCGAATGCCGGACCAATATATCTGTCAGCTAAAGGAATACTTTCCTTATCAACATCATTCTCAAGAGCTTTCTTTGATATAGCTCTGGCAACTGCACAAGCTGGAAATAAATCAGGGAATTTTATTCAACTGGATTTATTTCTGGTCCAAGCAAGGCTTGTCAGTTACAAGTGGATTAACCACAACCTTGTCTCCAGCTAGGTCGTTGCCAGTAATTAATGAATGCCCTCAACGGGCAAAACAGAAACTGTTATGACTGTCACGGGTCCTGAGACAAAGTCTGATAACAAATTTACACAATGGGGAGGAACATTAATAAAGCCGCACTCTACTCCCTAAATAAGAATGCCCTCATTAGAAGACATCTCAGAAAAAGCAATTTACCTAACAATCAAAGATTATGAGAAGCTGTCTCTTAAAATATTAATAGGGATAGGATTGGCCGAATCAGAAAAGAGTGGTATAGAACCCTTCGATATGAATGGTTTATGATTCTCTATAATAAAATCAGACTGGGGTTTATTAGACCCAACAGATGTATTGCTTTCAATACATGACTGTGACCGTTACGTCTTAGAAACAAGAGCATTTGGAATATGTCCGTCTTGATTCTGATGCATAGTTTTCCATTTGTAGCAATCAGAAATAACGTGTCCATTTTTCTTGCAATAAGTACACGTAGGAAGAGACAAGCATTTTGAATCAAGCTTTTCTAAAGTTTGATTTTTAGAAGTTGTGACAGTTTGAGTTTTAGAAGGGCTTGTATTAGGCTGAAATACTTTTCTGCCAGAAGACTGTTGAGTATAAGTCTTAATTGCAAAAGGAACTTTATGGGTTAAATAATACTCATCAGCAGCTCGAGCAGTATATTCCAAGGTTTCAATCTGATGGTTTTCAAGATAAGACTTAATGTCACCAATGAAAGAGTTTTTGAACTCTTTAAATAACTTAAGTTGTTTGCGATTTCAATAATCTCATTCAACTTTCTTGGCTAATCACCAACTATCAAGCAACTGCTCTTTTTTCTAGCAAATTCGACAAGAGTCTGTCCAGCTTCTTTTCTTTAGTTTTTAAATTATTGCCGATAAGCTTCAGGGACTAAGTCATAACCCCTTAACTTGCATTCTTTGACCATATCATAGTCACCACTTTGTTAAACTGAAAGTGAATGGTAAATATCACTAGCTTTACCAGTGAGTAAACAATGTAATACACGAGTCCAATGTTACCTTGGCCACTTCAAATTTTCAGCAAGTTTTTCAAACTAAGGAAAATATTTGTCTACTTCTTTTTCTATGAAAGGAGGCACTAATCTAATATTCTTTGCAAAATCAAAACTTGAATTTGCATTTTACATATGAATGTGCTTTTCACTTGTCAATTCCATTTCTTCAATTCTACATTGCTAATCCCCTCTATTTCTCGTCTCTGTCTCCTCTTTCCCATATTATAACTGCATTTGATTTTCATGTGAATGCATCTGTCTTTTTCATTTTCTTTACCTACAATTGCATTTGTTTTCCATCATCTCTTTCCACATTCTCAAGTTCCAGCTTCCTCTAATTCCATCCTGTAGTTTAATTTGAATTCCTTCATTTTTATATTAGAGTCTGATGCAGACTTACTGATCGAAACCAAAGCACTTTTATCCAAAACATTCTTTTCTACCAAAAGCTGAACTAAAATATTTCTTATTTCTTGCTTTGTTAAGGAAGCCTTTACCTCAGAAATATTGTATTTTCTGGCAAGTTGCATTAATTCATCTTTTTTGAAAAGATCTAATTGTTCCTGGGTGGAACTGAAAGAAAGATTTCTATTTTTGATGACAATTTAGAAAAAGCTTGCTGATTTCAATAAAAATGTCCAAAACTAGGGTAATTTAAAAAAAATCTCAAAAAACCCAAAGTTTCCTGAAATACCCTATCCAAATCTCAAAATTATCCTTAGGACGAGCTACCCAATTCTTATGTAACATCTTTTGGGTGGAATAAACAGTAACACAAGAAAGAGTGAAAATAACAAGCTTTGAAAAATATAACAAATAACTTATTTCCTTATAAAAATACTGTAAAAATGAAAAAATAAGAGAACTTATGGTTTCCAGAATCAAATAAAAAAATAGTATAAGAATAATCCATGAATAAAATTGTTGAAGTCTTAATAATGAAATGTTCTAATGATTACAAATTCGAGTCCAGGCAAAGAATCCAAGATGGAAGGCGATGACGTATGCTGTAGCCTCTACTGTGTTAACGTTTACAGTTCCTTGTAGAAACACAATAATTAATCCTCCATTCTTGGAAAACCAAATCAAATTTTAAAGCAATGTCCTTGTTCAAGAGTTCTGCATGAATACAATAATATTTTCAGAGAAACAAATTAATCTTCTAGAATCCAAATAATCTGAAGAAAAATTAACATATAACTCAAAAACTCCAAAATTTCAATACTTTGATACTGATCACAACAGAAGAAAACAAATTGACATCAAGTTTTTAAAAGCCCTGGACTCTGATCTATCTCTCTCTCTAAGCATCACTATTAATACTAAGTATTTTGCAATTTCGGAAATGCCTAATTGCAAAACAGATGATGACGTGATCATGTTTGCATGTAAAAGTCACACAGATCCTGTATGCCCTTGATAAGAACCAATCATTTTACTCCTAGAAAAAAAGTTGCTTACTTGACCCTCAATCAAGGTCAGGAACTAAGTAAAAAATAGAAACAAGTGTTTCTCTTATTAGGTATCTAAGGAAAACTCAGGTCAAACTAAATTTTCTGGAAAATATCAAATACCTAGTCAACAAAATTACATTACATTCACATGTAAAGAAAATGAAAAGACTCCAAAACAAACAAACACTCAAACCAAATCAAACAGAAATTAAAAAATATAAATTAAATCAAACACCGTTTACAGCCAATTGTATTGCAGAAAATCTGTATCATTGTTAAATATTGTAATTATTACTATGTGCAAACATTTTATTAGAAATGTATCTTCATGCTTTATCTTCTGTATGCATCCTTGAGTAACACACCAGATGACTAAGCAGGTAAAAATGTACCCATGCCATAACATACTCAAGTCTGAATTTTGCCAAACAAAACGTACCCAAATGAATCAAGGCCCAACATAGGGAAGTACTACTATATGCAAACGTTTTATACTAAACTTCACATGTGAATGCCTTATCTTCCATATGAATCTTCGTGTGACTTCTGGTGACCAGGACTGGAAGCCGGTCAAAAGGCACTGAAATCAAAACATACCCATGTCTAAGCATGCAAAGACAAAACGTGCTCAAGAAGTCAATATGTACCCAAGTCAAAACTTACTCAAGCAAATAGTGTACCCAAGTCAACAAATACCCTAGTGAAAAAATCCCCAGATAAATTAAGGCCTAATACATTGCGATTCAGACATTTATTGTTGTTTAAGTCGACGCATATCGTTAGATACTTTTCTTAGTAAATTGTGAATGGCAGGATTTAGATACCTTTTGTCTGATAGTCTTAAAAAAGATAACTCGATTAATGTAACAACATCTCAGTTCTTTGAAATTACGGTTGATAAATTTAATGTTGATGTATTCAACACCATAATCTATGGAGTGCATATAAAATCCGTCTGTACATGATGGAAATAAAGATGACAAATAAAATGTATTGATTCACGGATCAGTCTATTCACTACAACAATATATATATATATATATATATATATATATATATATATATATATATATATATATATATAATTCCCTGTATATAGGTAGCGGTGGGTTGGGGATCCTTCCCACTTAAAACATACCAATATTTTACTTTCCACTTCTTTTACATACTAAACATATATAGAATTTCAAAAAATACTCCTCGAATTAAAAAGAAAAAGCTGATATTATGGCATGCTTATTACATGACCCCTACACTTCTGGACGAATTGATTGTTTTGGGTAAAAAGACGAAGAAAAACATGGTCATATGTTTAAATATATAGAGTATTTACTTTACTAAGGCTTCTAGGTAAACCTGTAAAGGAAATATTTGTTGAAGTTGCCGTACAAACTCAATAATCTGCAACATTAAATATTAACTTGATTATTACAAGAAACACAACAATAACATCTAGAAATCTGTTCCTGTTACTAGTTGAGCATTTTTTATTATTATTAAAAACGAAAGTAAATGGGGATCATAAAAGGGAAACCAGAAAATCCATGTGGCCATCTATTTAAAAGAAAATCAATTAGTCGTTTGAGCATGAATATGTTTCCACAAGCTCTTAAATGTTGTTCTTTAGTTTTTGTGCCACTTGATATTGATCCCAGTACTGAAATATCTTCTCTTTTGATTTCTGGCCTATTTTCTTCACTGGTATTTCCTTAGTTTCGTTTCAAATATCTGACTCTTCAGAATACTGACAGAGGATGAATTATGGTGTAGCTTCCAGATCAGAAGGTAGAATGCCAGTGTTCCAAAACATTTGACATTCAACTTTCTATGCCAGCCTGGGCAGGTCGGAGGAAAAAAGCAATACATGTTTTGTCAATAATGAAACTGATCTCAATACTTTCTTCTATTCTAAATATAGATTATATACTTTACAATGCCTGTATTAGGGCAAAATGTAACAACTGGATATAGTTCCACTAACATCATGACTAGCAGTACGGAGCTTTTATTGGCATCAGTGACCACTGTTCCTATTTTGACTAGTACTTGATCAGATTAAGTAAATTTATTCCCGACTAAAGCCAATTGAAAACTCAGGTATTCATGATTTTTCTTTGCATGCAGTGTGAATCTTTGATTCGCTATTGAGAGTCATGAAATTCATGCTAAAATCATGAAGGTTGGCAGGTCTTCACATTAACTTTCAGCCCCATAATGTTGCCCTATTTTGGCAGAGAATTCCTGATTATTAAACTATGTCTACCAATTTAAATTAAACATTGCTGATGTAAATTTATGAAGATTTGTTTTACCCATATATCCATACTAATTTAAAAAAAATAAATGATAACAATAAAGTTGTTAGCAATTAGTTTAAATCCAAAGAATGATCACTATGAATGCTGTCTAATTGTGTCTGCAAGCACATTAGCATCAAAATACACCAGAACATATGCGCGCCCCCAAAAGCTAACAAAGTTAATATGTTATTTAGAAAACAGTGTTAAATGCCTGAAAAACTGACAATAAGGAAATAAGGTGGAAATAAATGAATGCACACACTTTAAGCACCATTACTGACAACAAAAAAGAGCATCATTTACTTGCTAATCAATTCCTGGCACTTGCCATGTGTAGAAGGTGATTTCTTTTAGGTATGTCCTTTTCACAAGAGCAATGAAAAGGATTAACTATTAATTAGTCTAACTGGCCTCATTGCTTGTTTACTCAGATCTAATCTTTAGCTATTCTGCAGTTTGTTCACAACTGACCAAAATATAAAAATGGGGCACATCCTGGGAAAAATAAGGAACATCACAGTGAGAGACTCCATGTCCTCTGAGAATTCCATACTACTGGACCCAGAAGATCAGTCATATTTGCTGAAAACAAAGCTTTAAAAATGCTGCACAAGAAAATGCTTGATTTTAGGTCCAAATCAACTTATTGTTTTATTCAATCTCTGAACTTGGCATTTTAAAAGCTGACACAGGTTGAGAATTTCATTTTGGTACAAAGATACTTCATATTTCTTTTGTCTTTATCTTAAAGATAGTCATATTCAAATCTAATGTACTTAGAAATGTATGTTATAATTTTCAAACCACACCACAAAAAAATATTGAGAATAATGCAAGGATGTATCCAAGTATCTTTCAGATCGTATTCTTTTATGTTGATCTTATAAATTGTAACAAAATTCTTGTGAATATCAAGGTAGTGACCATTTTAGGTGTTTGTGATTCAGTTTTCTTGTCTTCATGTTCACATTATATGTATGTTTTCTTCATAGTTTATATTTCATATAAACCGATTTTGTTTTTATTGTGAAGAATTCTACCAAGCTCAAATTGAAATCAATACATTTAACAGATCAACTTTAGCAAGTCATCACAACTAAAAACGTAAAGGGGCCATGAGTTATAAATCTATTTTGTGTTGGCCATGCTGGTCTGTGTGGGCATAATATCCAAAATTGTATGGTAAATCACATGTGACAATGGCGCTTACTTAGTAGCACTGTTGCAGAGATAGATAAAGCAATTACAAAAGCTACAAGCAAATCTACTGTACTGATGGCAACTAAAATTATAGCACACAAACTTGACTGAAAACCAGAACAGGACATCCTATATTGTTTATTCTCCAGGATGCATCAGTACCTTTTAAAAATACTACTTTGCCAAAATGTTTATCACTAATGTCAGATTTCAATGGTTTACCTGTAGTGTAAGTTCAAGCAATCACTCTGAACTGTATGTTATTTCTTGAATTGGAAAATTTTAAATTAGTACTATGCTTTAATGTTTCATTACAAACTTCACATTTGAATGATTTATCTGCAATACATCATCCAGTGGCTACTCTGTCCAAAAATTTCATTACAAACTTCACATATAAATGATTTATCTGCAATACATCATCCTGTGGCTACTCTATCCAAAAATTTCACTTCACATTTAAATGCTTTATCTACAATACATCATAATGCGGCTACTCTGTCCAAGCATTTCGTTACAAACTTCACATTTTATTGATTTATCTATAATGCATTATCCTGTGGCTCTCTGTCCAATCATTTTATTACAAACTTCACATTTGAATACTTTATTTGCATCATCCTGTGGCTACTCTGTCTAAGCATTTCATTACAAACTTCACATTTGAATGATTAATCTACAATACATCATTCCAGTGTCTACTCTGTCCAAGGATTTCATTACAAACTTCACATTTGAATGGCTAATGTCCTGTATGTACAGTATTCTCATGTCCACTCTACATTTAAACATTCTATCAAAAACGTAAAGGTTTGTCTCATGAATGCAATGTCATGTGTCTCCTCAAATTACCACGTTTACTAAACGTTTTATTACAAGTTTCACATTTGAATGTTTTATCTCCAGAATGTACTGTCATGTGTCTCTTCAACTTCCAGCTATCAATAAACAGTTTATCACAAACTTGACATTTGAATGGTTTATCTCCAGAATGCCTCCTTGTATGGGTCTTAAAATTACTAAGTTGTCGAAACATTTTATCACAAATTTGACATTTGAATGGTTTATCACCACTGTGTATCATCATATGTTTCTGGAAATTACCACTGATACTAAATGATTTATGGCAAGCTGCACATTTGTATGGTTTATCTCCAGTATGTTTCCGCATGTGCACCTTCAAATGACACCTGTGTCTAAACATTTTATCACAATGTTCACATTTGAATGGTTTATCTCCAGCATGAAATCTTACGTGTTCCTTCAAACTGCTACTTCTTCGAAACACTGTATTACAAAGTTCACATCTGAATATTTTATCTCCAGTATGTATCACCATGTGGCACTTCAAATGGTGTCTCATTCCAAACATTTTATCACACACTTCACACTTGAAAGGTTTATGTCCAATATGCATCGTCATGTGGGTCTTTAAACTACCTCTATGTCTAAACATTTTCTGACAAAGTTCACATTTGAATGGTTTACTTCCAGAATGTATCATCATATGTTCCCGTAGATGAGCTCTTCGTCCAAACATTTTCCTACAAACTTCACATTTGAATGGTTTATCTCCAGTATGTATCTTCATATGACACTGCAAATGATATATTTGTCCAAACATTTTATCACAAATTTCACACTTGAACGGTTTATCTCCAGTGTGCATCTGTATGTGTCTTTTCAACTTACTACTATATGGAAACATTTTATTACAAACATCACAGCTTAAAGCTTTATCTTCAGTACTGGTGTGCATCCTCGAGTAACCCTGCAGCTGACTGGGCCCGGAAGCAGGTCAAAACGTATTCAAGTCTAAATTTTCCCAATCAAAACGTACCCAAAGAAATCAAGACCCAACACAATGAAGTCCTATTATATGCAAACGTTTTATCCCAAACTTCACATGTGAATGCATTATCTTCCGTACAAATCCTCGTGTGACTTCTGCTGACCAGATCCGGTGTAGCAGGCCAAATTAATCTCTGTCCAGATTAAACCCGGGTATAGTTTGG
This sequence comes from Sinohyriopsis cumingii, assembly GCA_028554795.2. NCBI lineage: Eukaryota > Metazoa > Mollusca > Bivalvia > Unionida > Unionidae > Sinohyriopsis > Sinohyriopsis cumingii. Next base: position 70,123,655 of record CM068837.1, on the reverse strand, counting down.
CCCAGGCCAGAGTATACTCCGGAGGATAAAGTGTCCTAGGCTAAACTATGCCCGGGGGTGTAAAATAGCCTGGGCCAGACCATATCCCTTCAGGCCAGAATATGCCCCACTTGTAGTATATTAAATTAATATTTGCTTTTGAGTTTTCAACCATGGAATAGTGCCAAGTCTCAGTTCATTTATACCGAGGCATCCAAAACTGATATTGATGACCGTGCCTTTTCTTCTCCTTTTTTTTTTTTGCGGGGTGGGGTGGTGGTGGGTTGCTTTGGGGTTGTTTTTTTTTTTTTTTGGGGGGGGTGTGGGGCATTTTGGCTAATATTCGGATGATTGTTTAATGTAAGTGCAAATTAGCAAAACAAAAGTCTCTTCAGCTAAAATCTTTAGAAAAAATATGAGACTTTAGCAATACGATGTTGTTACTTCTTGAGTGTTACTAGCTGCGATGTCGTAGCCTCAACTTGATTTATCTATATCTATACATACGTTGACGCAGTCACACTTGACTATTAAGCAACGGGTGGTACGTGGTCAAAGATAAAGTAAAGCTGGAAGTGATAGAACAGTCAGAAGAGTAATGATAGGAAAGGAAGAAATAAGTAAAAGTGTGTCAGTGTACGTTTTCGTCCCTTCATACTCAGACCAATCCCGCTACCATAGCGGCAATGAGATATGGAACCTCAACCGACATAGCCCTGAGAATCACTAGGTCTTACTTGTAGCTGATTAGTTCATTAGACTGTGATTTTGGAAAGCTCCTGCTTGTGAGATACCAAGTAAGGAGCTTCTGCAATTATTGATGGTAATTTGTTCTAAGTCCCTATTGTACATGGGAAGAAGCTGAACTTGAAACAATTTGTCGATGCTGACTTTAATTGGAACTTTTTCCTGTGGTTTGCCCTAGTTTGGCTATATGCCAGGGTCAGGTATTTGTCTGCTGGTATGTCCACTAGGTTGTTCGCAATCTTGTACATCATTTGTTGTGGTTGAGGCTACGAACTGATCACATATCATGTAATGGAGCAAAAAAAAAAAAAAAAAAAAAAAAAAAAAAAAAATCATCACTAAAGTCAGAAAAACAAACAGTGTAGAAATCAGCTACATAAGTATATTCATGTTGTGAAAGAAGTTTGGCTTATTTTGAATTCATTAAGCCCTTACACGATAAAATAAATTGGCATGGTTACTCTAACATTATCCTGTCCGCCATGACAGATAACGCGAGACTCTCGCCGTGACCCCTTTTCTACGTAAGGCTTGCCAGACCATATATTGGATATTCTACGCTATATTATTATCAATCAAGTGCGAATAATCGCTTCTTGGTGGAATTTCAAAGTTGCCGATAAACCGTATTTACTTTCAATGCGCATAATTTCTGACCCAAAAGGCGCCAATCTTTTTACTACGATTTGTTTACATTTCCAAATAAGGCGTCAATGTCCTTATATGGTACACAAACAAACGAGGCTGAGAACGGAAGTAATCATTATTTGAAATAATATGGCGGACGATCTAAACAAAAATATCGGCTAAAAAAGGTACACGAGATTTTACAACTATTTCTACAATGATTTTCGATACTTCCGGTATTAAATAAGAGGACTACTCAATTTATTGGATTATATGCAAGGAATATGTTTAACGTATTATTATTATTTTAAAAGAGCGCCGGGTGTGAATCACACTCGGCTTGCTCCATTAACACGTATATGCTCATGTTAGTACCCTGTCCACGAGGTATTAGTAAGGGTACTAATATTAGTACTAGGGTGTTACCATCTGAAGATGTAAATGTTTTGCCACTAACTGGATACGACCGTCAGAAGTTATAAATGTTTTGCTAAAAACTGAAGATATAAATATTTTGCAGCTGATGTTGTACTTCTGCAAATAAATAACACTTCTATTTATGCGAAATGTCTAATTCATTCTTTTAGCTATGCAGGATAATAAAAGCTTGATCTTTTTCAAATTAATTGATAATAGTATACAATTGGCGTATGTAAATTCACCGATGACACTTTGCATGCATTGTGGGTATGCTAATTAAGTGAAGACATTAAGTTCAAAACTTTTGGGTATCCATAATTAAGTGAGTGAAAATATTATGTTAGCGACATGTGAATGTAACTTAATTGAGGACATTAAGTATACAACGTGTGTACATGCAGATTGAAAAAGATATTATGTAGGCGATGTGCGACTGTAAATAAGAAAGGATATTGTGTAGTCGATGTAGGTATGTTAAATAGGCGAAGACATTATGTAGGTAATGAAGGTACGTAAAATATGTGAGGACATAATGCAGGTGATGTAAGTATGTACAGTAAGTGAGGATATTATGTGGGTGATGTAGGTATGTTCTATAAATGAGGACATTATGTAAGCGATGTATGTTTGTAAAACAAGTTAGGACATTACGTAGGCGATAATTCATACGAGCAGCTAGTATCAACCCTTACACTCTGGGATGTAACCGGTTAGGGGTTCAAACACTGGGGAGGGTATCAAAACATGTAAGCCCAGGAATACGTAGTTTTATTGCAGTTTTCTCTATATTATTACTGGTAATTTCTTATCGTTCTGGTCTTTACTTGTAGCAGGGAAACATAAGCAACAATCACTACTACCTTTTCTGAGTTTATTGAGGTATGTTTTAGCTTCAGCTTAAAGAAATAAGAATTTCATTGTGATTTAAAAACTAGAACATATTGATGGGAGTGTTGGAAATATAATAGTTAATTAATACAATTGAACTGGAAGAATGTGAGGTATTTATTTTATCATGATTCTTGATTCCTTCTTCAAGTTTTCCACAAAAAGCTCAAATTGTTCTGCAATGACACTACCACAGTAGTGTACCACAGGATTACCACTCTATGTATGTATGTATGTATGTATGTATGCATGCATGATCATTCCTTCTTCGAGGTTTCAAGATAAATGGCGGGGCCCCGAGTGGCCGAGTGGTCTAAAGCGCTCACCGTTACGGATCACTGCCATCTCACCTCTGTCTGCATGGGTTCGAGTCTCTGATTCAGCCAATGTGGATATGTGAGAAAGCTTGCCAGTAGCTTCTTGTGGGTCGGTGGTTCTTTCCGGGGTTTTCCCGGGTTCTTCCTCCACCATTAATACTGGCCGCCATGTATAGCCTATCGTGTGCTGAAAAATGGCGTTAAACCCTACAACAAAAACAACAAGATAAATGGCTACGTATTGACACTACCTTATCGTGTACCACATGATTAACACTGTCTCTGGACATGAAGAGTATGTATGTATGTATGTATGTAATCTTATCTTGTATGTATATACCTTGACAGACTGCGAGTACGACTGAAACATGTCACTAAACTTGGTACGCCGTTAATGTGTAATATACGGCATATGAGAAACAACGATTGATTAAAGAATTAAACTGGCAAGTCACTAACCCAAAATTATTACAATTTTAAGTTAATGTACATGTAATGGCACGTGCGCTGCTGCATTTATCCTCCTTAAGGTTTATTTCTAAATTTTGGCCTGTACACACGTTTTTGGTCATGTGACTTTTAGTGAGCAAAAACTGCAAATTTTAATTAATTCTAGCCACTTGATTATTGTCGCTTCTAGTTGGTACAAATATTTAACAAATTAACTCGATAATTGTCGTTGTTAATAGGTAAAACATATTTAATAATAATTTACTTTTTGTTAGCTTCTAAATCCTCACCAAAACATTGATTAAATCAAAAGTATTCACATATATGTTTTAATTGAACCTTTAAACATATGGCTACGAAAGGTAAGATTACTCACCCGTAACATCAGCTATTACAATGATTTGAATACATGACCACTGGGTATACAAAATTTTGTCATTGAGCTCTCGTTTACAGTTATAGTGGTTGTAAAAGCTATTAAACGTTTATGAGTAAGTCAAATTTAGTGAATTTCTAGAAATTAACAATAAATAAACTGTTTTTTCTAGTGACAGCTTAATAAATATTTGATCTATTAGCAACTGCCCAAATGTAATCCGCCTATTACTGTCCGTCAGACATAAAAACAGTATATGGGTTTTTGTCGTGTTCGTTTGAAGTCATAAAAGCTTGACTTGACAGTGGTGTAAAGACCAAAGCATAGAAACAAAACCTAAAACAGTCAACTATAAACAAGCCACTGTCTTTAAAAGAGGTATTTTTTACGGCTGAAATATATTAAGGAAAGCATATCCTACATAATCGTGACTTGACGAAAATTTACAACCCTGATAACTATGACTAGAATGCATATTACAATACATAAAACACTTGGAGGTAATCTGACCAGTTGTTTAATCTAACGGATTTATGCGTCCTCTGTTTGATCTGCAGGGAACTTTGTTATCATCTTTAGAAAGAGAGTCCTATAATTTATGTGCATCTGATATTGGTAGGATTAAGTTTTTTTATTATTATTATTATTATTTTTTTATTTTTAAAGAAGAGGGGTACGGACAGGTAAATTTAATGCAAATTCAAGAAAGTGAGACATCGATCTATATAAAAATGTGTACGTTACAGTCGGCTGATTGATACTGATCAAAGTTGTCTATTTTGATGCAAATGCTGATATTTAATAGCTATATATTGGTCCATAACTGCGATATTAGAGTGGTTAAAATGACATCACCAAGTAGATATAATCATGTCCACTAATTATCACAAAAATACTTCTATTCGACAAATTCTCCAATATAAATAATTAATAAATAGTCCCGGATCTATAGCTGAACTAACCTCATTGTAATAAAACAAATGTTTTTTTAAGCAAGCCCCACTTGTATATTAAATTAATATTTACTTTTCAGTTTTCAACGATGGAAGACCAACTGTATGACCAGCTTTTGAGATTCTACAATGCAACACAACAAAAGTACCCCCAGTGGATTTACGATCTATCTCCAGAGAAACGTGTGAATGCCAAGTCTCAGTTCAGACAAACAGCTAAGCATTATCGAGCAGAAGGAGGGATTCTTTACCATGGGGAAAAGGATGTTCTCACTAAAAGCCGACTGCCAAATATTTTGAAGGCCTTTCATGACAACCTAATTTCTGGTGGTCATTTTGGCAGAGATAAGACGTTAGCCAAAATCTCTGACCGTTATTACTGGAAAGGAATGAAGAACGACGTTCACCAACATGTCAAAGCCTGTCAAAAATGTTTGTCATAAATCCTAAAATCAGCAAGGAGGCTCCACCACTCAACAGTATACCACTGCCTGGAAAAGTATGGAGCCTAGTCATGTATGGACGGAAGGCCAAGCTTCCTATAGACCTCAAACCCTCAGAAGATGACAATGTGGGTCCCATGTTCCTTTCAGATGATGCCAACCCTGATGTGCTGGATACGTTGACAACCATCCATAAAAAGCTCCGTTCAACAGCCAGTACCAACATCCACACTGCCCAGGAACACCAAAAGCGTACCTTTGATCGCCGCCACAACAGCAACAAAGACATCACTGCTGGTTCCACCGTTTATATCAAGAATCAACGCCGTATTCATCTCATGGGTTCAAAGATGGAACCACGCTGGATTGGACCCTACATAGTTGTGGAATCCTTGACCAATACGATTTTTATACACTGAAGATGGATCTTCTTTGAACGGTTCATGTTTGCATTCAGTATCATCACACATCAGTCACATCCACTACAAATACAATATTTGATCATGCTAATTACTATTGGTCTGTCAGCTAACTTTGGCACAAGCACTTCAATTCGCGAAAAGTATTTTGTACCTTTAGGTTCTGAAAGTGTGAACAAATGTTTCAAAGGGACTCCAAGTGGCGTCGCAATGTGTACACGCGTTGCGTTGTGGGTATTTGCATGCACAGTCGTGAAGTCTGTGAAAACAACCCATTTATACCAACATGTAAACTCAAAATGGCACAAAATTAACACTGTGTGTGCAGTAATTAAAGATATACAAGATACACGGTCTACATAAATTCCGTATGTTCATTATCATCATTACAGAGCCCAGCGCTTAAATTAAAGCATAAAGAAGACCACGATATACGTGACAAAATACATCATTTCAAAGTCTTTGAACTAACGATTTAAGTTGTAAAAAGGATAAAAGTGTTGGTTACTTTAACATATCATTATTGATAATTCAATGCTTTGTATAATTATTGAGATACATTTTGGTCTGCCTAATGTTGCAAATTTAGGATGTTCCACTTAAAGTTGCTTTTCGAAATATATATACTTCAATTCTAGCCTAATGAAGACGGTTATATATATATATATATATGCCAAACTGTATCATTTGGGAGAGCATAAACTGAAGATTTAACATGTAAAAAGCATATAAATGTTGGTTACTTTTAACAATCTTTGGAGATATTTTTTTGATGCTTTGTATAATTACTAAGGTACATTTTGGTCTACCTAATGCTGCAAAAGTAGTGAAGTGGGATACTATAGCCTCAATGGAAATCAGCATTGCAGACCCCATGGGACACTACAGCCTCAAAGTTTATAGTCTCAATGGGAATTAGCATTGCAGACCCCCTTGGGACATTTTAGCCTCAAAACAGGTCCCGGCACTATAGCCTCAAGGGGAATTGAACATGGGAAATATTTGGTCTGTTTACAGAAAAGGAGTTTGTATAGCGTCTGACGTCACGGCAAGGGAGATGGCTAACAATGTTGCAAATAGGGGGAGGTGACGTAACAGTACTGAACAAAGAGCGGGTGTACAGAGATAACACACACAAGAGAAAAACACTTATACAACATTTTAAAAAAGAAAATTTGGGAGGCAAGAAAGAAATTATTTTCGAAGTATATGAGTGGCCCTGTAAAGGGCCTTTGGGTTTATATTAATATTATTCCGTTAACATAGAGGCCATCGCATAGCTCGTCTTGTTTTCTTTAAACTTCTTTTGACTTCTGGTCCGCAGAGAAGGATCCTCTTCATACAGCCTTATCTTTCGACATAAATTCTTCTTTTCCAAACGCTTGTATCCGTGATCCTGACAATGGTCCATGATGAATTGACATAATCTGTAGGTCCGTACGGAACAGCATTGACGAAACAAGGGTAGAGGATTCTACGTTGGTCCACATCTTGCGACGAGAACAGGTGAAGGGAATGCAGTGAACTACGGTTATTTATAGGGGAAGGGAGGATCGAAACGGATTGAGTTCATTCTCCAATCCAAACACGCGTTGCAAAATTCAGTCACAACACGGAGTCAGTCGTCCAATCTGAAGAGAGCAGTCTGTGACGTCACATTCCTTATATAGATGCGCTAGCGTCTGTGCACAGTCAATCCATGCGACACAGCCTTTAATCATGACTGAAACTAAGAAGACGTTTAATTGGTGTGCACCGGCCATGGAGACAAGAAGCGATGGAATAGCTGGGACTACTCAAGTCAACACTAAACCTACTTCCAGAAGAGGTCGATATTAGCTGGGATTTTGTCGATTTTCTTTCTTCTTTGCAAGAATTTGTTCCGGTACCAGTACCATCGCCACCTTCTCCGTCTTTACCACACGTGGATAATTTCAAAAAGAGACAGAAAGAAGAATTGGAGAAATTTTTACAGCAGCAGAAGGAAGTAGAACAAGCTTTTCTTCTTCAAAAGCAGCAAGAAGAAGAGGCAAGAAGGAAACGACAGGAAGAAGATGAAGCAGCGAAGAAACAAGGTCTAAAAGAGAATGGTGAAGGTCAAACGGTCACGGTACTTTTAGACATTTTTGCAGAGTGAAGGAGTCCGAAACAAATGTGTCAGACTTCTTTATTACGACTAAAGAGAAAAAGACCTTCTCCCGGGCTAAACAACCCAACCCTGTGACAACGCCTGCCATACCACCCTTAGTGATTTCTACCAAATCATCATCGATAGGAGGCAGTCCAGAAGTAGGCCTTGGCCTTGGCAAAGGCTTAAGGCAGTTAAAGATGATTTCGTTCCATTCCTAAGTTTGTTGTTTAAAACAAAATACCCAAAGGCCCTTTTCAGGACCACCCACTTTACTATTTCAATTGCCAAAATCAAATAAATTTATAAAAAACAAACAATCTTTTTACCCATATTGTACGTGTGTGATTGCGTGAGTGTAGGTCCATATTCTACAAATCAAAACCAAGAGACACTTAAGTTTTATGCCTGGTCTATTCTGGTACAAATTTTACAATCCAATTCACAACACAACACTTTAAAAAGTTCATTAGCTTATTCTGTGTCTGTGTTCACTCTCTCTGCTTCTGTGTCTGTTCAGTCAATGTTTTTAATTTTTTCATTTTTTACAGTTTTTTCCTCCATTTCTTCCTCACATTCTACTCTTCTTCCTTTCTTCTCATTTTTATCTTTCTGCACTTGTCTGGGTTCTTCCTTTGGGTACGTTACCTCTTCTTCCTGTCTAGAATCCTTCTCTTCTTCTTGCTCCTGTTGTTTCTTAGAGCAATTTGAAGACCATTGTAATTTTTCTTGACAAAGATAACAGTTATCTTGACTTTTGTCTCTTCTAGCACCTGTTTTGCTTTTTTGACGGTCTGGACACTCTGAAGACCAATGCCCTTTCTTCTTACAGATGTAGCAAGTATCTGGGCTTTTATCTTGAAAGGAGGGTGAGTAGTCCGTCGGCTTGTTTGAAGAAAATTTTCTTATGACACCTCGCAAGGATTTGATCAAAGGTTCGATCTGTGTAGGCTCTTCCGTCGTTCTGGTAGGTTGGAGAGTGAAATGAATATTGTTAGGCAAGACACACACCCTTTATATACGCTGGTCTACCATGGATATAAAGTGATATATGGTGTTTAAAATGTGGTCATTTCACTTTTTGCAGTCAAGATAAAACGATCGCATCAATTCGTGAAGAAAGAAGAAAGTAAGAGGCAGAAACGTGATTTATTTTGGTGCAAATTCATGAAAGTGATTTTGAAGATGACATGAGTGAACCAGAATCCAGACCCATCGTTTCTACACCTAACCAAAGTTCACCCCATTAGTAAACCCTGAAAATTACTATCACATTCGAGAGACGGAAAAGCGCTCCTCTAGAAAATTTAGAACGGCCGCTTACCCCTACACAGTGAAGTTTAATGATTTTAAGTCCAACTTACCACTGGAGAAAGCAGAGGGTGTCATCACTGATGTGTGGAATTCTTTGTTAACCACTCTGAAATGCCAATGTCAACCCAAAGAAGACGATCGCTTGAGACTTTATATTCAACACGAAAGTCTGAAATCCCCAGCAGAAGTTACATCCTCCAAAGTCATAGACTAGATTCAACAGGTACAACAATCCAACGAGAAGCTTCACATCACCGATGGAAAAGCCACACTGCTCTTGAATCTCCCCAAAGGGACCGGACGGGAAAACGTGTTATTGGTGGATGACCTACGTATCATTAAGCGTAGCCTCGTTCGAATTAACAACTCGCAAGACCATACGTGTTTAGCTCGTGCCGTCGTGGTGGGACGAACGTATGCCAACAAGAACGATACGGTAGAATGGAAAAGAGCAAGGAAAACTATTCGACAATAGGACCGTGCCAAACAACGAAATGAAGCAGAACTCCTGTTACAGCAAGCTGGCCTGTCCAAAGACACACCCTGTGGCATTCCGGAAATACAAAAATTGCAAGATGTCCTAGCTCCACGCTATACCTTGAAAGTTCTCCCTCAAGAAGTGCGTGGACCTTCGTTGTTTCGAGGCAAAGATTTCCAAGTATGACCTGACCATCTTTGTTAGAGTAACATCAATTTTCATGTTCACCAAGTCATGGTACTTTATAAACATGTTTTCATTACATGATTATTTGTTGCCTAGCTTTCTTTTATTTATTTATAAAGCTATGCACGAGACATGCTCCAAGCATGTACATTCTTGTGCAAATGACTTTGAAACATTATATAGATGGTTTGGAAGGATATTTGATATAATATCAGCATGCATTCTGTAACTATCTGAAACTGATATGCCAATACACCAATATCTTGGGCCCTATATATGGATCAATGGTGAAATCATTGCATAAATGATTGACAGGACCTGGTGAAAAATCAAAACTGAGCAAGTAAGACAAATTATACCCACCGGTCAGGAATTTACACAACTATGCATCTGTTAGTCACCCATGTTTCCGATATAGTTCCGAAAGATTCTTCTTGTTACTTGTATTTAAAATTGAGTACTTTGAAGGGTAAATTATACACCCGGCCCATATCGTTTTTTTTTTCACCCAGGCGTTTGACCTTTTCAGCCCCAAATGTTTCTCCCTTCACCCAATAAAGTTTGGATATGGTATGTGGTCAAAAAGCACAGTGATAATGCAAACATAAAGTTTCTTCATTAGGTAAATATGATCTTGACCTTTGACCTTAAAATCCCCATATGGACAAGTTTCTTCCTTGCCTCAAGTGCAAATGTCACAAAAGCCAAGTTAAAGATCCTGCCATTTTGTATCAATCTATTTTCTGGACCTTACATCAATGTGACCTGAAAATTTAAATTTTGTGACTACAAAGTTTTTCCTTCCCAAAGTGCTCGCAACTGACAATGTTTAGCTAACGCATACTGTATGTGGTGTTGAGCTCCTCTTATATGGAAACTGTTTTCTTTATTCCGTCACTGTGATGTTGGATTATCACCTTTCAGCTTCTGATTAAAAATAAATAGATTTCTTACTTGTCTCACATGTAAGCAAAAGAGTCTTGATAAAGAACGTGTTATTCAACAAGTTAGTTTATAAATATTATCCTCCTTCTTTCTGTCCCTGCAACTTCCATTTTTCTGTACATGACCTATCAACCTTTCATCACAATAAAACTAGGTTTCTTCTTTCTCTAAACTGCCAACTACCTCCATACCTGGCATTTTTATACCGCATATACCAACGATAATTACCATTGTTAAATTAAAAGAAGAAATTATAATGGATACCACGAAGCAAATGTGCCCTCAAAAAACTAATTCAGAATAAATGTTTGAAAATAAAAGATACTAAATGCGTTTCGAGTTGAAAATAAGGGAGTTAGGTCGGATATGCAAAGAGGGGAAAATAGTTGCGACATGTACAGTACATGAGACTGGCTATTTTGGTACCATTAATTCAACAAACTTGGGAATCATTCATTTTCCAATCAATTGCAGGTGCATGTACAGCACAATATAGTGTAGAATGTGGTTTCTTAGAAATACGGCGGAGGGCCAATAGTTTGCAGAAAATAGTTGTATCTATAAGGATTAACTTTTGACTTTCTTGCTTGTTTATTTAAGACTAATGTTTAGTTAATTTGCAGTTTGACCACAGCTGAGCAGAATATGACGATTTATTTTTTTAATTCAGACTCCCTACCTGGTTTTCAAAAAGTTCATACGTATGCCTTTGACCACGTTTTACAAAACTACTGTAATCGTGCTAATATTAAGGAATAAAAGGCAATTACACAGCAATGTTCTTGTATAGTTACCGGTCACAATTTCCTCTCATCGCAAGCTAGTTTCAGGGTTTTAATGATTTACTGGCATGCACTTCAATCGCAAAACGAAAGAAATTCGCCAACTATCAACATAGGAGACGCCGAAACATCAAGCTTTCCATTTTGTAGAATGTTATGCTTGTTCAGCTAAAACACAAAATTAAAACTGATTGATGATGATCTTAGTTGAATTACATGAAAATGGTAGCTTTATTGTTACCACTCTTGGTAAACATGTAAATTATGATGGTTATGTGCCTTGCACAACTAAGCGTGCGTACCTTTTTAAAAAATATTATCTAAATTTGTAGGATCGCTTGTGTCATTAAAAATGAGTAACTCGTGAGCAGTTGGTTCAACGTAAACGAAACAGCCATTAAGAACTTTCTGAAATGTTATCTGGAAGAATGTAATTTGGTAGAAACAATGAATAAAGCAAACTCTGCATCTGTGTTTGGGAATAACTAAGGATTTAAGTGACGCTATGCTTGCTTTGCACTGTGTAAGTACCGTACATAATAGTTCAGCATGGTCTCCCTGGTAAACCCAACTTGCTCGCGAATTATGATGTCTGTATTTACCTTTATTTAACTTCGTGTTGGAGAAATCAGACAATATGCACATGCCAACTAATATCAAAGTCAATCATAGTACATTAAAACAGAATAATAATTGTCGTGTTACCGAAAGTTACTCTTTTTTACAAAGCCTTTGTCTTAGGAAACGGAAAAAATAGTGTTTCCTGTCCCAAGACTTACAGCCATTGCAATATGCTTTCAAACTGGCAAAACATAATTCTTTTTTGGTTTTCAAAAAGATTTTAAATTCCTATATTTGAAAACGAACAGGGAAGATAAATGTGTCCCCTTCCCCCTTTGTAACGGTGTTACCGTTAGCTCATATGATGAAGTTTGCAGACAGTTGTATGTGCTTAGATGGTTATTGGCAGGTCATGTGACACTTCATCAACTGTCGGTCGAAGGATCCTTTATGCGATATTATTTCTAGCACAGATCCTATGTTGGACGGCATATACACCACGTAGAAAAACACAGCCATACGTCATCTGGCCGTCTTAAATTTTGTGGCTACAAACGGGTTTTATAAAATAAGGGTTATCATCAAAACTGTACGCTGATGTGCTCCAGACAGATTAGTATGCTGCAGAATTGCAAATTTTAATGAACACACAACATCAGTCCCACAAAATGTCCGTTATAATCAACAAAATTTGCTGCACTGATCTAACAGGAGAGTATTTGTATATGGTGATAGGGTCTAGGAAGTATGTATGTGTCGTGCTAAGGTGTAGGAAATACATACGTCTGGTGATACTATGTAGGACTCATTGACGTCTGGTGCTTGGGGCTTGGAAGTACATGTGTCTGGTGCTATTGTGTAGGTCGCATATACGTCTGGTGCTAGGGTCTGAGAAGTATATACGTCTGGTGCCAACGTCTCAGAATTATACATGTCTCGTGCCAGGGACTAGGAAGTTTGTATGTCTGGTGATAAGGTCTAGGAAATACATAATTATGGTGCTATGGTCCAGTAGGTATGTACGTCTGGTGCTAACTTCTATGAAATACGTAGATCTGGTGCTAATGTCTAGGAAGTACTTATGTCAAGTGCTACGGTCTAAAATGATACGGTCTAGTAATTACATATCTCTGATCTTAGGGTCTAAAAAATAAATTCGTCTGATTCAAGGGACTAGGAAGTATATACGACTGGTGCTAAGGTCCTGGATTTATATTCAACTGGTACTAGTGCCATTGATATAAATATGTTGGTGCTTTGGGTTTCCACCAGCCTCACTATTCATAAACAAATCTATGAAGCCGCCAAGAAGAATGTCACAAATATAGTCCATGCCGCGAAATCAGCCCACTCTACTACTAAGATCATGGAAAGTTCCAGCTGCAAAGAGATCTTCGAGATTAATAACAAGCTAATGTCAAGGAACAAATCTACACCACTTCCAACTACTTTCTCTCCAGTCGACCTTCTAGACATTTTTGTAAATTTCTTCCGTGACAAAGTACAAACCATTAGAGATAAGCTTGACATCACATCTGCAACTGACTCGTCATCACCATACAGTTGGGATACAGAATTTGAGCGGGAACCATTAGCAGCATTTGAACCCGTCTCTATGGATTTCGTACGTACAATCGTGATGAAGAGTGCACCAAAGTCATGTGAACTTGACCCAATTCCAACATCACTGCTGCTTCAGTGCTTAGATCCAGCATTGCCTTCACTAACTGATGTTATTAATACCTCTCTCTCATCCGGGGAATTTCCATCATTTTTTCAAAATTGCCATTGTAAAGCCTCTGCTGAAGAAACCAACATTAAACCATAACGATTTAAAGCACTACCGCCCAGCTTCTAATCTCCCATTCATATAAAAATCTTAGAAAAGGTTCTTTCCCAGCTTGTATCTCATCTAAATTCAGTCTTTTTAGCAATGTACAATCTGAATATCGCAATTGCCACAGTATTGAAACTACTGTTCTAAAAGTAATTAATGACATTCTCTCTGCGTTGGATAGCGGAAAGATTACAGTTCTCACCCTCCTTGATTTGTCTGCAGCATTTGACACAATAGGCCATGACATATTACTTCACCGTCTCCAGCATGTATTTGGCATTCATGATACAGCCTTACTGTGGTTCAAGTCCTACTTGGTCAACAGGACTCAAATTGTATCTGACAAATGGAATAAAGTCCAGCCCAGTTGATCTATGTTGTGGTATTCCACAGAGGTCTGTTCTTGGACCTGTTCTCTTCATTATGTACACTCATTCGCTCTCAAGTATCATATATCCTCATCCAGTGTGTCACCGCTTGTACGCTGATGACACGCAGATATACAAATCTAGCCACCCAACTGAAGTTGATGCTACCATCCAAGGTGTAGAGAGGTGCATTTATGATGTGATATCATTGATGACATGTAACAACCTGCGGATGAATGATGATAAAACTGAGGCCATTATGATCACAACTCAAAGACTTTCTTATTCACATCCTTTACCTCAAACAATAAATATCAGCAACACCAACATTAAATTCACACAATCAGTACGAAACCTAGGTGTTACACTGGACATTTCTCTCATATTGCACCAACATATCATGAACATATGCAAGGTTGCATATCTTGAGCTGAGACGCAGCAGCTCAGTTCGCAAATATCTTTCAGTTGATGCCACTAAAACACTTGTGTGTTTATTAGTACTTTCAAGACTGGACTATTGTAAGTCAATTCCTTATGGTTCATCTTAAAATCTGCTCCAGAAACTTCAAATGATTCAAAACACAGCAGCTCGGATCATACTTTGAGTACCACGATCGGAGTGCACCTACCCGCTGTTCTGTACCCTACAGTGGCTATCCATTCGATCTAGAATCAAAGACAAAATTTGTTCTCTGTGCTACTTTTCACTGTCTGACTCTAGTCCAACATACCTATCCGACCTCACCCATGTGTACACACCAGCAAGATACTTACGCTCCTCTTATGACAATCGTATACTCATTATTCCAAGCATGAAAATAAAGTCATATGGACAGCGTTCTTTTGCATACCAGGGTCCAGCAACGTGGAATGAATTGCCCACTGAACTTAGACACAAAGACACAGTGCTCACATTAAAGAGAGCTCTCAAAACTCACTTATTTCGACTGCAAGAACAAACTTAAAGACCTAATAATGTTTCCTACCTTAAATATTCTCAGCATGTCTTTTTAATGTTTTCTAATTTCACGGTGTATGTTTTTGTAATCATATCATTATATGCTTTTTATCTTATAGGTGTTGTCTAATGTTGTAAAACGCTTAGAGCTTCTAAAGATTATGAGCTCTACAAAGTCATTATTATTATTATTATTATTATTATTATCATCAGACGGAATCATCATTATTTATTATTATTATTATTATTATCGTCAGACGGAATTGATGTGGTTGATACATTTCTTCAACTAATCACTTTATTTTGTTAGTGAGAGGTTTATATACTTCATTGGTTGCCGGTGCAGCTGTTATTACTATATGTTATGTAATGTTGCAATCATATTGACGAGTAATATTATTGCAGCATCCGGGTTTCGAATGATACAATTGTATTGCAGCAAGTATTTGGCTAAAACGATTAAAGATGAATATGTTTTAAATAAGAGTATAAAAATAAATGACTAGGAAACACGCTTGAATTTTTATTTAAATTTAAATGACAAATGCTTTGTTTTCTATATTGTAGATAAACAAAGTTAAGTTTTGTTGTAACGCTAGGTATAAGACTGTGCAAGAGATTTTTTCCACCATCTATGGAATATCATAAACATCGACTATAATTGGATTGGGTCACACAAAGATGTCCATATCTCCAATGACTCTGATGTTGCGTTCGTTGAGGGCATACATTGAACTCTGGTATATTTTATAAAGTTGTTAGAGGTCTTCCCTTTTTTGAAGATTTTATTAACGGTTGAGTTTAAATATTGTTACTGTACATACGACCCATCTATATTTCATGTTGATATATAGCGGCGACAATGCAAATTGACCATGTTTATTACGTATTCAGTAAAATGCTAGTGTAGTCATTTGAGGAAAATATTTCCTCAGCAGTGTTACATTCACCTCCAGCAAATAACTATGCGACCAGAACATATATTCCCCTGGTTCTAAATTAAGGAAAGTACATAAATATGGTGCTAAAATCTAGGAAATAAATAAGCTGGTACCACCAAGGTGAAGCTATGTGTCAGGTGATAGATTGAAGGGTCAGGAAAGGATATTTGTCTAGTGATAAGGTCAGGGATTATAAAATTGTGTGAATAAATTTCACGATCATTTTAATGGGCATTAGTTTTATTCCACTTTTACATTAAACTTAACCACATCCATACATTGTTGTTTTTGTTTGTCCTCTTTTGGTCAAGGGTTATCCTGAAATATATGAACTTGGTCAAAGTTATAGTCAGTAGTAAACTAAAGAAAGGAACATTAATCTGTGTTATGTCTTTCTCCCTGTTAATCTCAAGTCAGTCTGTTATTTATTAAAACAATGTAAAATAGGAAATTATAAATGATCAGTCATACTGACAGTATTGGAAAGAAGTTGTAGAATATGATGGATAGTTATCAGTGGTTTGAAAATAAAGTGCAATTTTTACAGACCTTTATAACGCTATAGCACATATCCATTTTAATTATACATAACACCATGTTACTTGGAAACCAAGTAATTATCAAGCAGAGGATAAATTTATATCCTTACACCTATGAAATCCTTATTGAATGGAAACCTTCTCGAAACATAAAATACTTTTGATTTATATTTTTAAGTGTTTTACTGTATCAACCAGAGTGTAAAGATTGTACAAAATGTGAAGATTTATGTTCATTTTTATGTAAATATACTTTAGGGACTCTATTAAAAACCAAATTAATAATGGAAGAAACTGAAAGCATTTATATTGAAAACGTGACCTTATTATTAGTAATCAAAACATAAAAAACAAAAGCATGAAAAGGCAGACAGTGTACAGCAGAGGAATAAACTGAAAAATGGAAAGACATAAAATGGAAATGATCACCCAGTTTTGTAATAACCATAATAGTCAAAGTTATTAGTTTCTTGTTTTCTTGAGATGCTAATTTTATCAGGAATGGAAATGGTTTATTTTTTGTACAAAGTATATATAAACAAAATGATTGTAAAATAACTTGTTACATAATTATTGTGCCTTTAGACTCTGGGACCTCATAAAATGTATCCCAAATCACAATACATATTATTTCATTTTTAATTAAGAAGAAAGCAGCAGAATACAGATTAGGAAAAATAGAATTGCAGAACAATTATTATACCATTCAAGTTACAAAGTTATATAATGAACAGACATGTGTGGAATTAAATATAATTTTATTTCTAATACTAAAAATTAGGCAAGCTTATATTTCTGACAATTTTTCTTTGACCTTGAAAACTGGTCTGACATATTTGCAACTGAGACACACAAGTATATAACCAGCTTCATCATGCTATCACTATTTCACATTTCACAAGCTACAGCCACTATAAGAACGAAATAAAAAATAATGGTAATGTTGACGATTTTTGTATCACTCTTTGGGAAAATGTAGGTGTCAAAACACTTGTTGCTAGCTACATTAAAACACTAGTATGTATCCCCACCCAACCACTCTCTAGCCATCACACACCTAAGTAATGATTGGGTTTGCTGTTAATCTGGACTCTTCTTGCAATATAAATGTTAACAATTCTTCTGGATTGCTGGCATCTGGACAGTTCTGTCGGTCGCACTTCTTCCGGGCATAAGCACTCAAGCAGCATCCTTACATCATTAACTGATGAGAAACCTTTTAAAATGAGCTAAGAAGCATGGAAATAAAGATAAAATACATTAGTGAATATACATATATTGATAAAACTTTACATAAATGTATAGCTATATTAGCTATATTAACTGATCATTGTGATAAAAAAGTGCATCAAGAACATGTTTCCGTCACGAAAATTAATGATTGCAATGTGCCACAGATACAGGGAGTGAAGAGCTGCTCTGAACATGATTCAAGACAATGGCTTGTTAAAAGGCGGCCGACAAAGATGAGATGAGCATCACTTGTATGATATGTATCATAAACTGTTGATTAAAATTAAACTATGACGAGTGCTTAAAGTTGAACAAGGTTGGCAATAAAGTTGGTGACTTCAATTGTAGTTGATAGCCTCAGTGAGTTGACAAATCATTGTATCAACAAAAAGTATGCCTTTTTTACACAAATATAAATTTTCAAGTTCTTTTTGTATTACTGATAAATGCTGGATACACACTTAACATAAACATCACATACAACAGTCAGTGCTCTGATTTCCCTATACCAATATTAT
Organism: Sinohyriopsis cumingii; assembly: GCA_028554795.2. Classification (NCBI taxonomy): domain Eukaryota; kingdom Metazoa; phylum Mollusca; class Bivalvia; order Unionida; family Unionidae; genus Sinohyriopsis; species Sinohyriopsis cumingii. Next base: position 70,105,246 of record CM068837.1, on the reverse strand, counting down.
TAGGGATTCCAAATTTTCGAGTAAAAATGTTTCTTTGACAATACTTGTCTAATGAAAATACCTTAGGATCACAACCACTAACACACAAATATTGCCAGTCACCCATCTCCCAGGCAAAACATTTTAGTTATGAAAGCTAAAATTTGTCTACCTAGGTGGTAGTCAAACACAGTGATCATTAGACCAACTGATATGTGTCATTAAACAACTTCCATTACAAACTGCAGATGGTCTTGACATTCTGAGAGCTGCAATATCTCTACTGCTTCAATAATTTAAACGATGTTCATGCAAATGTTAATAGGTGATGCAATATATCACAAAGAAGAACAAATGTTGTGATTGTCTGAAACTTTTATCATATCCGATACATATGTATATCAACATGTCTACATAATTTAATTAAGCCATTTACAATACTTGCTAAGTGTATTCAAGAAGGAATATTTCCAAAAAGTAATAGTAAAAGAAATGTTGTAAAACCTTTAGAAAATATATAAAATTAATGGATTTGCCTAAGAATATAACAGAGACACTTATATATGCATGCCAAATTGCATTTGTCTGTGTTAGGCATGTTTTGAGCAATCACGTTCACAAAGTATGTGTATATGAGGATGTACACACCTCATGATGCATTGTACAGTGGGTATATATATATATATATATATATATATATATATATATATATATATATATCACCAATGATCAGATTTTTCAGGCTGTTATTATATAAGAAAACAGATAAAATTACTGAACAAAATGTTTACCTTCAAATTCCTTATGAACTCCAAACAAATATAATTATCCTCAGCAATAATCTTTATGAATAATTGTATGTTATGAGCAACATTTAACAAAAAAATTACAATCTTGAATAAATAATAAAACAAGTAAAAGTATATTTTTAAAATAAAAACTAAATAACAGATACCAAAAATATCATCAGTATAATTTCTCAAACCTTTCTTAAATGATGCTCATTATCTAACGCTGCATGTGCTACAGTCACTATTCCTAACACCCGAACCATCTGGCTCATATCTCCTGTACACAAGTATGATAATAAAGAATATACACAAACAATATCCATATGTGAGACTGTATCCTAGAATATGGACATTTCTGAAATGAATTAATTCATTAAAGAAAGGAAACTTATTGGAAGCGGGCAAGTGTATTCAACTTTTGACAAGTCAAGCATCACAAAATGAATGCTTTTCATAAAAAGAGAAACAATCAGACCTTGGGTTACCTAATTAACTTCCATACTGCGGTTGTTTAAGCCATGTCGAGAGAAATTTCATCTGCTTGATATGTCTAAACATCTATATATCTGCATAAATTATACTTTTATTGAATACATCAGTGGTCTAAAAATTAGCACAGGCTATCTTTAGCAGCTATTAGTTCCTATAATTCTCTATGGACAATACTGCACTTGAAGTCCAAAACCTATAGCTAGTAAAAGACTTTTGTGCACTAAATAATCATTGTTTTTTAATTCATCAAACATATTAAACATTGAAAAAATAGCTTATTAGCTTTACTGCCGAACATGACAAATTACAATAAACGTATTACACAGTTTTACAGCCACTTTGTGAGAAATATTACGTTTCATAGCATCCTAAAAATGTGATAAGATATATGTCCCATGAAGAGTTGTGAATTGACAGCTTTAACTACAAACATGTCTTGCCTATATTACATTTCATTTTGAATTTGAAGATGATACTATCAAAACACCACACTGAGCAGACACTATATGACATATTAACTTTATATATAATACTAGCTAAAAGCAATAAAGTAATTAGGCTATCAATATTTGCAACTCAATGACTTTTATGAAGTCTTATTTCCAAACGATAGTCATATGAATATGATTAAATGTGTAGCATGACAACTGGGATTTTTGAAAGAAGCATTACCTGATATCAATACAACATATGTCATCTAAAAAATCCAGAACTATTATTATTATTATTATTATTATTATAACAATCTCCTAGTTCTGATACTGTGATTGTGTAGATTAGGGGCTGTTATCTTTAAACATATATGCTACCATGAAAAGAATGTTTAAATACTCATTACTCAGAAGTTCAGATGAAAATGACACAAAACTAAATCGCATCCTGGTAACTCCTACGTGCTGAAAGTCACTTCCTCGCATCCCATCTACGTTTCAAGGAACAGCTGTAAGAAGTAATTGCAACCTATAGCAAACAATATTACTTTGTATAAAAAAGACTGTAAACAAATAACTTACACAAAGGCATCTTGCTCCCAGCTATTCCTAGGTCTTGCAGGAGCCTTTAGCAGCATTGTGAAAATAAGCTGGGCTAAATTAAATAAAAAAAATCAATAAATATAAGCGAAGCCTGTTAGTCTGACATATTTTCATTTTTATTTTTAAAAAAAATCTATTATTGATATTTATTGAAGTACGGGTTTTATAAGAAAATGTGAAAAAATTAAACATATTCTAAAACAAGCGGAAAAAGTTCTTTTGATATAATCAGAATATATATATATATATATATATATATATATATGAAAACAAGTATAGAAAATTGTCTTTGTTCATTGGTTTTAGCTTAAACGTATGACATTATTCACCTGCTACACCCCAAAAGTTGCCAAACAACATGCAACAAGTATAAACAAAATTCACAAAAATCAGTAACTTTATTCGCCAAAATATGCTTTCAAACCTGATTTTCATCAGGAAGTCTTCAAGACTGTTATCCTGTTTGTGTTTCAAACCAAATGGGAGTTCTTCAGTAACACTGATGCAATATATTTTTTGTGATGACCGCAATGATGTAGTTTTTTTGTCGTCAACAAACTCCAAATAATTCTGAAAATTTTCCTAACTTTGGTACTTTATTCTTATCACTGTACCTTTAATTTTGTTTACTTTTGTTTGAGAAATATAAAACCATACATTGCACATGTTGTATGTAAACGACAGTGTTTTTACCTTTTATGTACGTGTAGTGAACAGTGAACCTCATCCCTTCACTGAAAATTGACTTCTTCCGGAACCGGAAAAGGAAAGTAAACAAGATGACAGTACTAAGGACTCGTGTGTGATAATCCAGCTAGAAATGCTCAATTCATGAATGACATGACTAAGTATTGTGAAATTTTATATCCTTAATTATTTTCAACTTTGAGGAAGATCGCAACAGGTGTGTAAAGTACTGGGGGGAAGGCAAATATTAATTGCTCATTATAACTTTCTTATAATAAACTATAGTAACGATCTTATTTTGAATTGCAATTGTACATTACAAACTTGTAAAAATTCCTTTATGTCTATTGTCTTGGATCGTGATTGGACACAGTTATGTTTTTTTTTTTTGCGTCAACTTTCTCAAAGCATCATTATGCTGCTGTATTTGGATTTGGCCATAAGCTCCTGAATCATCACTATTTAGTATTCCCACTATGAAAACAAAGTCATATGGACAGCGTTCTTTTGCAAACCAGGCCCCAGCAACGTGGAATGAATTACCCACTGAACTTAGACACAAAGACATAGTGATCACATTTAAGACGGCTCTCAAAACTCACTTATTTAGGCGCTATACAAAGTCCTCATTATTATTATTATTATTATTATTTTGCTGCTGCTGGTCATTGGTGAGGCATCGATAATTTTTTCAAGATTATCGTGATATAAACTGCATCCTAACTACTAAAAGATAAAAATACCAAATTTACTTTACTAAAATATATTTGATTTAAATAGGTAACAAATAACATGTTAGGAAATGTATCTCTGCATCTGTCAAGTCTTACCTGTCCATACATACTGATTTCAGGAGAAAGCCTAGATGATTTCTTAAAAATGTGAGAAAAACAGTTGGTACCAATTTTTAATTTAATTTGGAAAAGAACATAGATGTCATTGTCATTAGAAAAAAATATATCTCCCACTACTGAAAACAAATAAAATCACAAATAAGCTACCAGGACAAATGATAAGATAAAGCTAACTTATACACAACCTATTAAAAGTATATCTGATAATTTAGGATAAAATTGGGTTACAATTTTCAGTGAACTATGAACACTAAATTATGAACATCAATGATGTGAACATCTGTAAGTCAATGAAATGTGAGTGTGTGCTTGTGTGTCTGAGATTTGGATTTTTGACGTAGCCTTAAAAAATTTTCAGTCGTATGGTTACGATGTCTGCATTGTGGCAGTTTAAGGCTGACAGGCCCTAAGACTAACCTCTTAATGCCGAGCGCTTAGCAAGGCCGCTGTTAGTACAATTTTATAAGTCTTTGGTATGACTCAGCAGGGGTTCAAACCCATGACCTCATACATCTGAGGTGGTCGCTCGAACCCCTAGGCCAGTAAGTCAATGAAGTTAAGAACACTGAAAGAATAGGAATAAAACCCACAAAGCATCATGCTTTTATTGCACAGAAAAACAAAGCTTTTAGAATCCTTATTTTAGTTTGATCCGCACTTTAAGTATCATCAAGAAACTTCCTGGTGAAAATGATTGATCACTACGTATTTTTTATATATTTTTTTTTACAATTGTGTCCATGTACTAAATTTAGGTCAAAAAAGAGAGCACTTTGAGTGGAATTATCACAATATAGGGTAATACGGTTTTTTTTTTCTTCATCAATATGTACAGCGTTCATTGTGACATCACAACACGTGACATTCAATCCAGATTGTCCTGGATCACACCTTCAGGTTCATTTCGTCCAAATATGTCTACGTACTTTGATTTTGCCGTGTGCACTTCTAGGAGAGTCTAAATAATGACCTTCCAAAGTAATGTGGGTGTATACGAATCCAAATTCAGTGAACACTTGCCACTTAAAGGTATGTATAATCAAATTTTACTATACCAGAAAACAAGTGTTTGAAAAACCCAGGGGACCACGAAATATTATTTTGAGCTTTAGATTAGGAAGGGGCCTATCAATTTGATTTGCATAGGTGCACAAATTTCATAGCTTTGCCAGTGATTGTAAGGCTCTAATTTGTCAAGAAAATGATGTACCAGTAACACAGCAATTTAATATTAAAGAATTCAACCAATGTCATATTATGCCTAAACCTGTATTATACAAGGCAGAGCGGTGGTTTGTGTGGATTTGTGAAGCGACCATTCATATTTTCCTATGAACTTGTCCATCGTGCAAGTCATCTGAAAAACTGGAATAACAGTACATTAGACATACCTTTACATTGCTCCCTCACAGACATAATAACACATCAAATACGTTAAGCAATATGGAAGACAACATATTTTAGCTATTTAGAGATAACAAAACAAATTTGATAGCTAAGTTTTCTGTTACCACTTTATGCTAGAAATTAGAATTATTTTAGGCTAAAAAATATTAACATATTATCAAAACGAAAAAAAATAAAAAAATACTTCGGTACATTCTTCTCCAAAGCTCTATAAAATCTATCCTCCAGAGTTTCCATAGTAATATTTATGAAACTAAATGAAATAGTCACAAATAACACATCCACTGCTTAGGATCTTAATTTATTTATTTGCACGGCTATTTCTTGAACTCTTATCTCCCAATGTGACCTTTACAAACAGACAAAGGAAAAGTATGAAAAAAATAAATAACGTGTCTTTCAAGTACATAAGCGGCTATGCCAGTCAAGTTCCTGCGAACGAGCCAATGAGAATCCTGGGCTTGTCCAGTGCTTGATTTGGCATTTGTTTAATATTATACCTCAGTGTGTTGCAGTTTGGAGAGTCGCATGAAGATACATACTTATGATACTGTAGATAAAACATATATATGTAAATTTAGTGATAAAATGTTTAGACAGAATAGTAATTTGAAGAGCCATATGAGGATACATACTCGAGTTAAACCATTCAAATGTGAAGTTTTTGAATGTTTGAACATAGTGTAGTTATTTCAAATTCCACATGAGGACATACTTGAGATAAACCATTTAAATGTGAAATTTGTGAACTTTGTAAGAAAACGTTTGGACACAGTAGTAATTTGAAGAGCCAATGAGGATACATTCTGGAGTTAAACCATTCAAATGTATTGTTTTTGACAAAATGTTAGCACAAAATAGTAATTTGAAGGACCACATCCAAAATGGAGATAAACTGTTCAAATGTGAAGCTTGTGATAAAATGTTTGGATACAGTCGTAATTTGAAGAGCCACATGAGGATACATACTGGAGATGAACCATTCAAATGTGAAGCTTGTGATAAAATGTTTGGATATAGTAGTCAATTGAAGAAACACATGATATTCCATACTGGAGATAAACCATTTAAATGTGAAGTGTGCAGGAAAATGTTTAGACTAAGTTGTAATTTGAAGAGCCACATGAGGATACATACTGGAGATAAACCATTCAAATGTAAAGTTTGTGACAATGTATTTAGACATAGTAGTCATTTGAAGAACCACATTAGAGTCCATACTGGAGATAAACCATTCAAATGTGACATTTGTGGAAAAAAGTTTGTACAGAATGGTTTTTTCAAGATCCACATGAGGATACACACTGGAGATAAACTATTCAAATGTGAAGTTTGTCATAAATTGTTTGGACACAGTAGTCCTTTGAAAAGCCACATGAGGATACATACTGGAGATAAACCATTTAAATGTGAAGTTTGTGATAATAAATTTGCACATAGTAGTACTTTGAAGAATCACATGAGAATCCATACTGGAGATAAACCATTTAAATGTGATTATTGTGATACAACATTTGCATACAGTAGTCTTTTGAAGAATCACTTGAGAATCCATACTGGAGATAAACCATTTAAATGTGAATATTGTGATAAAACATTTGCATTCAGTGGTCTTTTGAAGAGCCACACAAGGATACATACTGGCATTAAACCATTCAAATGTGAAGTTTGTGAGAAAATGTTTGCACATAGTAGTACTTTGAAAGGCCACATGAGAATCCATTCTGAAGATAAACCATTTAAATGTGAAGTTTGTAATAAACTGTTTCGACATGGTAGTCTTTTGAAGAACCACATGAGAGTCCATACTAGAGATAAACCATTTAAATGTGTACTTTGTAATAAAATGTTTGGACAAAGTAATAATTTGAATAGGCACATGAAGATACATACTGGAATTAAACCATTCAAATGTGATATTTGTAATAAAATGTTTAAAGAAAATTATAATTTGAAGAAACACACAAGAATTCATACTGGAGATGAACCATTCAAATGTGAAGTTTGTGATAAAATGTTTGGACAGATTAGTAATTTGAAGATGCACATGAGGATTCATACTGGAGATAAACCATTCAAATGTCAAGTATGTGAGAAAATGTTTAGTCAGAGTAGTAATGTAAAGAGGCACATGATGATACATATTGATGATAAACCATTCAGATGTAAAGTTTTGGAATAAAATGTTTAAAGAAAATTGTCATTTGAAGAAACACATGAGAATTCATACTGGAGATATACAAACACAATTCAAAGGTCAAGTACATGATTAAAGGTTTAGACAGAATGCTGTTTAAAGAGGCACCTGAGATAAACCATTCATATGTGAAGTTGGTGAAAGCATTTTGGGGCAAAATACTGTTAGTAAATCAATCCGAGTTCCACCTTGGTGACTTGTCCGGTCCAGGGTAAAACCCGACATTATTTCTGCCATGATAGACACAGATTAATTCTTTAGTTTCCATATCTGAAATTGCTTTCCTAAGTTGAAGTCTATAGGATAAATATTTTGTTTGTGATTTTTACCCCTTAGGGGTCTTAGTGAATCAATCCTAGGTCCACCTTGCTGACCTGTGCGGTCCAGGGCAAAACCCGACATCATGTCCACTATGATATACACAGATTAACTCAGGTATCACTAAAGTAGACCTCTAGCAGACAAGATGTTCTGTAATCTGTGGATTTAGCCTTACAGTCAGGCATTTATACACAGAATAAGTCATCTGTGCGCTGGAAGCATTCGGCTTTCCCCATTGAATGCACTTTGTGCGCTGGAAGCATTCAGCTTTCCCCATTGAATGCACTTTGCATGTGTGGCATAGGATGAACCAAACTCACTATTTTGAAATATTGTACAATATACATAAATCACCATTTGTTATCTCGTTTACACAAAAAAACGAAACCCGAGTACATGTATTTAATAAATATATGGTTTAATACATTTCAGTGATGTAAAGTTTCATTACACAAAAATACCACCCAGTGATGGTATTGAAGATTTGAAATACTATATTAATAAAGATGAAACTACATGCAGACAATCATTTTGGAGGGTGAACTTACGTCAACAGTTTTTAAACAAATTAACGAATGAATATCATTATTGTTGCTTTTAAAAACAGGTATCTTCCCTTACACAACTTGATTCACTAAAATGTAAAATAAATGATAAAGAAGACTATTATATCGCTTGGCTTATAAATGTAATATTATAAATAAATATTATGATATTTTGCATAAGCACTAAAAAACTTCAAAAAAGCAGATCGGCATGTAACTATAAAAAAAACCGAAGACTTGTCAACTAAATGTCAATGGGCTCTAATGCAAACAGTTTGAAAAAATACATTAAGTTTGTCTTCTTTCTGTTGATTGAAAATATAGAAACATTTTGAAATTAAGGTCATTTTTACACTAATAACGCTAAAAATCACATTTAATAATGGCCGAACTTGGACGTATGTAGGGGATTCCGTATCTATAATCATGGATGACATGTACCAAGCTGCACATGAATGATGATAAAACTGAGGCCAACCTGATCATAACACAAACACTTTCTCTTTCACATCCTTTACCTCGTTCAATAAATATCAGCAACACCAACATTAAATTCACACAATCAGTATGAAACCTAGGTGTTACACTGGGCAGTACTCTCACATTGCACATTATGCTTGGTTCATCTCAATATCTGCTCCAGAAACTTCAAAATGTTCAGAACACAGCTGCTTGGATCATACTTACAGTACCACGATCAGAGCACACATCCCCGCTGCTCTGTATCCTATACTGGCTGTCCATTCAATCCAGGATGAAGAACAAAATTTGTTCTCTCTGCTATGTTTCACTGATGGACTCTAGTCCAACATACCTATCTTACCTCACCGATGTGTATACACCAGCAAGATACTTATGCTCCTCTTCTGGCAATCGTATACACATTATTCCCACTATGAAAACAAAGTCATATAGACAGCGTTCTTTTGCATAACAGGGCCCAGCAACGTGGAATGAATTGCCCACTGAACTTAGTGATTCCATTCAAGAGTGCTCTCAAAACTCACTTATTTCGACTACAAGAACAAACTTATAGACCTAATAATGTTTCTCACCTTAAATATTCTCAGTATGTTTTTTATGTTTTCTAATTTCATGGTGTTTGTTTTTGTAATCATATCATTATATATGTTTTTTTATCTTATAGGTGTTGTCTAATGTTGTAAAGTGCTTAGAGCTTCTATGATTAGGCGTGATACAAAGCCCTCATTATTATTATAAACAGAGATCAAATTCGCTATTGTGATCACATGTCAAATACAAATAGTAATCTATGGTGTGAGAATATGTGTTATTACTTTCAAACTATGGACCGGTAGTGCAGATGGAATAGTTTTGTTACATAGTAATGTGCTCTTCCTTTAAAATAGTAGTTTTAGCATACAGTTTTAGAGCAGTGGATCAACTACTTAGCTTGTTGTGTAATGGGATCACTTGGGACATCTCAAGTTGCTACGTACTGAAAGTGTTTGGTGTAGAAGCTCTCTCACTGTCTCTCTCTCTCTCTGTTGTAAAATATAATAGTCTAGGGATGATACCCGGCAGAGATCTCGGGAAAGGCTTAATTACGCGTATTTGGATGCCAGCTTTTGATCTGGGATGCAGAAAATCAATGGGGAGGGATTCCTCCGTACGCAAGTAATAGGTGTGCTGCAAAATTCAAAGACTTGCCAGTCCTGCTTCAGCCACCTGCTTTGTGGGAAAATGGGTTGATCAAGTAGCTGTGCTGATATTTACAATTACAGAATTCAGTGACTGAAAGACCCCTTGATGTACTTACAAGTTGCCATTAAAAGAGTACATCATGAAGAACACGATACAATAGCTGGGCGACAAGTTCAAAGGGTTTGACTGGTGGCCGGGTGGGAAGATGTACATAAATTTACAGTGATTGAATTCAGAGTCCGAAAGAACCAGATATGTACATTCGGTAACTTTTAAAGGTACATCGAATAAACAACTTTAGCTTTCATTATTGTGTTCATTTCCGAATGTATCGGAATAAATAGTGCAAGTGACCTCAGAATAAAAATTTACGAATGGCTTTTTGTGTAAGCCTGAACATGTTTTGATTCTCAGAATCAAAACATGTTGAGACTTACACAAAAAGCCATTCGTAAATTTGGATAAGCATTTTGGGGTTAAAAGGCAAATTTAAGAAGATTGTAATGAGATTCAGAAGTGTGCTAAAGCTGCTAGAATTGATAGTTCGGATAGGACAGTAGCTAAGTGTAAGAAAGTGTGTGATGCCTAGCTTAGTGTTTGGAATAAGTCCTTATTTGGATAGACAAAATTCAGTACACTCTGATGGACGAACAAGAGCTATTTAAGATTTTTTTTTTCTTTTGGGGCACCAGACAGATGCCACCCCCCCCCCTCCTAATTACCTTGTTTATTTATGTGTTTTTGTATTCCCCCAGATTTGTTGTAATGTATTGTTTCATCGTTTTTATAACGTGAATTAGGAGTTCGGGTATTTTTCCAGCCCCTAGTGTATCTATAGGGGAGTATCTCCGAGAGTGATTTCACTTATCCTCTCGGTTAAACTTCCCCTAGTTTATTTTTCCTGTGACCTTGCTAGGGTCTCCTACATCCCGTGTTTGTTATATGTTTGTGCTATGGGTTATGTATGCTATATTGTGTTTCTGTTGGGATAGCTTGTTGGATCAAATTCTTGTAGTGTATAAGTTTATCTAATATATACAACGGAAGATCGTTATTATATTTTTATGAATTTGGAAGAGAGGTGATGTCCCCTTAATTTTGAATCTTATTGATTCTTATGAATGTGTTAATCACCTTTCTTAATAAGATTAGACTGATCTCCAGGAAGGGTTCACATTTTTTTTTAATTATTATGCTTCTCCCCCATGGAGCTGGTCTATCTTTTAATTATAAATATTCCTAAATTGGTCCAAAAAAAAAAAATTTTTTTTTTCCTTGTGAAATTAAATTGAAATTTAAATGTAAATTTATTTTAAATTTTAAAATGTATGCAATCACAAGTTCGGATTGCAACTCAAATCAAGTTAAATTTAACGGATTTTTTTCTTTTTTTTTCTTGTTTTTTCCTCTTCCTTTTATTTATTTTTTTTTTTTTTTATAAAGGTTAGAGGCAGAAAAGATAGATATTCGGTTTAAATTATTTTCAAGAGGGTTCCTTTCTAGACTCTTCCATGGGCCTGTTCACTTCGCGTAGCGCCATGTGACATAGCCCCATGGCATCATTATCTGTACTTTCCCTCTTGAGATATTTCCTAAGTTAAAATTTTATTGGGCCACAATTTTTAATCATCTTGACTATAAAACTTGTTATTTTATATAATGTTTTCTTATTGAAATCTCCGTCAAGATATAGTATACTTTCTGGTTGGAAATTGCTATTTATGTTAATTTCATCCACTATAATTTTCCTATCATTTTGTGTATTTCTACAAGTTAACATAACATGTCTCTTACTAAATATATTTAATTTGCACAGCGGACATTTTGGCGGTATTCTGACCATATGCCGTCTCGCTGCAACCTCTCCTGTCAACCACGCATCATGCATGTATTTGAAGGTGAGGCTTTGTATTTTCAGGGACCCTAGTTGTGACCAGTGCCCCCATGCATTTTTCCAATTTACATACAAGTTTTCAATTTCTACTTTACTTAGTATATTTTTGGTTATGTCATTTCTAATCCAATTATATGAGAGTTTTTCGTCTAAGTCCCAAAATTCTATTTTACCCCTATATTTCATTAATAAGTCTTTTATACCTTTAAACTTCCTAGGTGTTTCCAATATTTCATAACATTATTATTTTTATATATCCCCTCCCTGTTCCGTAAAACGAAACCAAACCAATATATATAAATCCCTTCCCATGGTAATTTAGGATCGTCACTCAGTCGTTTAAATCTGTTTAAAATGTTAGTAGTTTTTAAAAGTATGGGACTTGGTATCCCTATCCCCCCCCCCAATTCTATTGCTTTGTACAAAATTCTTTTATTACATAATGCAGTTTGAAATCCCATATATAATTAATTATAAGTTTATCAGTATTATTTAATATTACGTTACTTATATTGGTGGACTTCATTATATAATTAAGGTTAACATACATGTACGTTTTGGCCACTTGGACTCGTTCCATTAGACATAATGGCGTAAGTGCCCAGATATCAACGTTCCGTTTAATCTCACTTTCCATTTTTTTACAGTTATCTTTCTCTTCGTTTTTGCCAAAGCACACTCCAGTGCTTTAACGGTATCCTTGAATACATGGGCTGGTATGGTTGAGTTCCTACCACGCCAGTTGCCTATCTCTAATATTTCCGTTTTGTCCTGATTTATTTTGGATCCCGATGCTCTTCCGAATTTTTCATATTCCTTTATAAGGTTCTCAAAGGATTTCGGATACTCTAAAAAGTTAGTGCAATCGTCTGCATGTTGTAGCATTTTCACTTCCTCTTTAATATTTGGAACTTTTATACCTTTAATTTCTTTGTTTAGTTTCACACTGATACTTAGCATTTCAATTGCTATTACGTATAATAGCATCTTTTTATGTCAAATTGTTCTGTCATTGCTCCGTTATTTTGAACTCTTGAAGTTATTTTATTATATAATATTTTTGTCTATTTTCGGAAAGATTCTCCGAAACCAAGTTTTTCCAAGACTTTCTGTATATAGTTGTGCTCAATTCTATCAAAGGCTTTTTCCTGATCAAAAAGTACCATAGCAGCTTTCTGTCCCTTATTTTGTATATAATCTATAATGGCGGTTATACTTAAAATATTGCTTTGTATGTCCCTATTTTTTGGCCCACAAGTTTGATTTACATTGATTATTTCTCCTATCCCCTTTTTAAGTCTATTTCTCAAAATCCTACTCAATATTTTATAATCTGTGTTAAGGAGGGAGATGGGCCTCCAGTTTTTAAGTTCTTCCCTATTCCCTTTCCCTTTGTATATTAAAATAATTATCCATTCCTTCATTGTTTCCGACATTTCCTTATTTTTTTAAAAATATATTATTGTATAACCATTCGAGAATGGGCAACAACTCTCTACAAAATGTCATGTAGAATTCTGCAGAGAGTCCATCTCCTCCTGGCGATTTTCCCTTATTCATTGTATTTATACTTTCAAATATCTCTTCTTGTGTAATAAAGTCATCGCAAATATTTTTAAAATCCTGTTTGATTTTCCCACATGGAATGTTTTTTAAATAATCGTCAATTTCGCTATCTGTTATATTTTGTGTTTCGTAAAGTGTAGCATAATAGTTTTTTATATGTTCCATAATTTCCTCTTTTTTTGTTATTGTTGTTGTTGTTGTTGTACTTATTTTAATTTTATCTAGTGTTTTATCTCCCCCCATTCTTTTTTCTTCCCTTTTATACAATCCCTCTGCTTTCCTGTATATCCCCGTATATTTCCCTGCCCTGATTTCTCTACCCCTACTTTCTATTTTATTTATTTCTTCCAATCTGTTTTTTAAATGGTTTTCCATATCATTATTGTTCTGTTTTTGCAGTAGGTTTCTAATCGCTTCTCTTTCCATTTTTAGTTTCCTACTTTTTAACTTACAGTGTCCTTATCGTTATTTCTTTAAATTTACTTTTTAAGTTTTCCCATTCTAATACTATATTTAAATTTTCCCTACTTTTAAATTTATCTATCTCCTTTTCAATATCTTGTATAAAATCCGTATCTTTTAAAATCGAGTTATTCAGCATCCACCTTCCTTGCCCCCATTTTATTCTATTTTTAATTGTAACAGTCATATTTATGAGTTTGTGATCAGATACTTTAAAATCAGTAATATTAGTTTCTCTATGTACATTTGCATAGTAATCATTGCAATAAAACTTATCTAAACGGCTTCCTTTATTTATTTTATAATCAAAAGTAAATTGCTTCCTTAGTAAGTTTTGTACTCTATAAACATCTATAAAGTTATATTTCCTAATAAAATTTTCCATATCTGATTTAATCCTAATGTCATTTGATGATAGTTTCCCCTCTCTATCTATGTTATCTCCCACCCAGTTAATATCGCCCCCTAAAATAATACTTTCTGTTGCATATTTCCCAATATATTTATCTAAATGTTCTAAAAAAATTTTCTTCTGTTCTCTATTCGCTGGCATATATATATTAATTATGTTCATTTCCTCAATTTTGATGTGCATCATTCTGCCTTTAAATATATCTCCTACTTCTATTCTATCCCATGATAGTCCCCTTTTGTTTTTAATTAGAGTTGCTACCCCACCCACTTTGATATCTATGTTGATAATCATTAATTAATAAGATACCATCTAAGTGACTTTCCATTGTTATTTTTATATTATTATTAAATCCATTATGTGTTTCCTGTATAAACAGCACGTCATACTTTAGGTCTTTTGGAAATTTATATATTTTATCCTTATCAATTCCATTTACATTAACAGACAGGATTTGTAAGTTCTTTCCTTCCATTCCTGTCTTCCATTCCTGTCTCTTACCAGGGTGTTGTCTTTTTGTTCCATTACTTCTATTTTTAGTATAGATTATAAGTATTTATGTATTTAAATTATGTGTTTAATTTGAAATGTCCGGGGGGGGGGGGGGCACTGGTTTCCCCACCCCCCTCTGTTGGCCTAATAGTACTTCCATTCTCTGTATTATTTGTAACTATCGTTTCCTGTTCAGCATTGATCGTTCCCGTTGTGTTGGATTGGTATGTTTCTGTTTCCGTTGTTTCCTTTCCGGCTTCCGTTGTATCTTTTTCTGTTTCCATGTCTATACCAGTTTCATACTCTGATTCGGTGCATTTTTCTTTTTCTATCTTCTTTTCACTCTCTTGGTCTGATTCTTCCGGTATTTCCCGTCTTATATCAGTCTTTTTCCTTCTTGTCGCCATGCTTTGATCTTGGGGAGATATTGAACTTTCCTTCCTCCTTTTTCTGTTCCTTCTGGGAAGTGGCGTTGAGGTGAGGGGTAAGTTGGCTTCATCATTCTGGCTATCTTCCAAGCTTCCGAATCTGTTCTCCGTTATTATTCCTCCTTCAGTTTGCAAATTGTGTATTCTGCTTGTTTTGTTGGGACTCGAGAAGCCTTCCCACTCAAGTGTTTTATGCCCCTCAATTTGCGTAATGTCCAATTCTGGCAAGTTTTGGAAGCTTTCTTTATCTTTTTCCTCTCTGACCTGCTTGATGAGTTCTAGAATTGCCTTCGCGTGTGCTTCCTCTTGTTGCTTTGGTTGTTGTTGTTGTTGTTGCCCTTGTGATTGCATACTTGGCTGAGCTGCTACTCCGCTTGCGTATGTTCCTGTTGATGTTTCTGGTGGAAATGTACCTCCCTTACAATCCCTTGGTCCATGTCCTTTCTGGTGACACATTGGACAACATCTGTCGTTCTCACTCCCTCTATACCATGTCTTTAGCTTAAAACCAAGTACATAAAAGAATATGGGGATTTTTTTGGCATCCTCCCTGCTGACATAAATCAGTCTGTTTCCTGATTTTATAGGAGCAAAGCCCCATATTGTGGCCATTTTATGGGTTATTTTTTTAATCCCCATTTTTTTCTCTATCTTTTCTGTCAATTCTCGGCTATCTACTTCTCGCGGTAAACTCATGACCTGAACCTCTGTTGCCCGGGGTTCGAAACTTCTTATGAAAGGGGCGGTTTTGGAGATCGTCGCCTTCATTCCTTTAATTTCAATTTCCTCTGTGTTCAATAGTGGCACATTTCCCTTTGGGTACAGCACGTACATATTTATACCTCCGTTTTGCAGGGCTTCCACCTTTCCAATGTCCACTCCAATGGTGTGCAACGCCATTAACACCTCACTCTGTCTTGGTGCAGGGGCCGTTCCCCCAAAGTCTATGGTTTGGCAGCCGTCAGGGTGGTTCACCACCATTCTTGTCTCTTCTACGATTGTTCGGAAGTACTTTTTTATTCTGGACCTCCCCCCCCCCCGGGTCCTCCTTGTACGTCTTCCGCTCCTAGATTCATTCCGTCTTTTGTAGAGATATGATCCAATGCTGCAGGTCTCACTCTACTATTTCCTAGCCTTGCACTTTGGGGATCAATTTATCTCTAATTCTAGGCGGTCAGTCCTTCTACTTTTGGGTAATTTTGATTTGTTATTTACTTTATCACTCAGTACTATTAGTTTAAATCTATAAATGTACAAGACTTCCTAAGGAACCTATAAAACGTTTTCACGTATATATGGTGAATAACACTCACTCGGTGTTACTTCAAGCGAATCCCAGCCGGGATTATTAGCCTGGAGTAGTATCGGTTGAGTTAATATGTTATGGATAAATTCTACTAAATATTAGTATCAAATATACAACCTTTTTTCCACCACAGTATCAAAATCCTCGTTGCTTTGTACGCGCCATTGCTATAACTGACTGTACTTTTCAACAAGGATTGTAAGAATCAATTTACCAATTTAAGCTATTTAAGAAGTACATTGACCATACTTTGTTTTTAAATGCCCCTTGCCGTAACCCGGTTAGTTCTAGTATTGTAGCGAAATGTGTTCATTAAGACTTCAGTAGCTAGGCCTAGTTTTGATATCAATTACGTTGACAAACAAACTTTTGCCCATTCACAAGCATATGTTTTGATAGCTGACTGACCATTAACCCTTTTCCAAGTAAGGTAGCAACTATCAATTTCCTGCATGATATCCTTTGATGATAAAACATACCAACATGTGTTTTAAGATCAGAATCGGTGATCTGGATATATATTTACTGCCTCTTGTACACTATTTCGTCATAAAATTAGTTTGAAACTGTAAGTGAACCAGTAGGCTTAACGGGAAATAATGGCGGACTTCGCTAAGTCTGGGATGTACCAGTTTATTAGATTGTCTGTTTTCGTAAATTATCGGGCAAATATTTTCAGAACAATATACAAATCATTGAAAGCAAAGCCAAGGTAATATTTTATTAAAGATTTAACTTTAAAATGCAAATTATGTAGGTCAGAAACGTATGGGTCAATGCTATGATGTGGAAGTTGCGAGATGCGCTTTAAGGTATAAGCTGTTTTCCGACTTGACACGTATTTGCGAAAATACGGGGAAAAAAAGAGCAAATCAGATACTATTTAGCCATTGCCTAAAATTACTACATGGACGTAAACAAATACATACACCATAAATTGGCAATTCTGTCGATGGACTGTTGTAATGAAGCTATATTAAAGCGAGCGATTGCATTATGAAAACCTATCCATCAAAATAGATGCACTCACGTCTGTGTTGATTCTGTAGGAAAGAAGGGACTGCACCTTTTGATGCTTGGACTCCTATTTGTAACAAAATAGGAGTCATGGACTCCTAATTTTAAACTCCTTGCGAGACCTCTGTATTTACCTATATCTGCTTAGTTATACAGTACACAACTATACTTCTCCCACACACTACAAGTTTAATATTAATAAGTGAAGCGTTAGATATTATAAACAAAACTGTTTATAACAGGATGTAACTCGTGACTCATTCTAAACATTCCAGAGAATTATCAGGGTATGAACGATATGTATGTCATAAGAACAATGTTTCAATTATGGCCATGTACTAAACTTGGGTCAAGCGAAGAGTACTTTGAGTGAAATCATTACAATATAGAGTAGTATGAATTTGTTTATCAATATGCGTAGCGTTGATTATAGTAGCATAGTGTGTGACATTCAATCTGGATTGAACTGGATTACAACTTTAGGTTCATTTCATCCAAAAATGTCTACGTAATGTAACATTGATTTTGCCATATGCACATTTTTGGGCGTCTAAATAATGACTATCGAAAAGAATGTGAATGTATCATAATCCAAATGAAGTGAACACTTGGCACTTAAGGTAGGTAGAATCAAATTCTATAAGATGACATCCATTTCTGAAATAATCGATGTTAAATGCCTGCACACATGAACTGTGTGACTTTTACTATGCCATAAAACAATAGTATGAAAGCCCAGGGGACCACGAAATATTATTTTGGGCTTTTAGATTAGGAAGGAGCCCATCAGTATGATTTGCATAAGTGCCCAAATTTCCTAGCTGTGCCAATGATTTTAAGGCTCGAATTTGCCAAGAAAATGACGCATTAGATACACAGCAATTTAATATAAACAAATTCAACCAATGTCATTTTATGCCTAAACCTGAACTATACAAGGTACAACAATGTTCTGTGGGGATCTGTGAAGGGACCATTAATATTTGCCTATGAACTTGTCCCTCGTGCACGTTATGTGAAAAACTGGAATAACAGTATATTGGACAGATACCTATACATATGCTCCCTGACAGGCATAAAAACAAGAAATAAGCAAAACGGAAAACAACATATTTGAGTTATTTCAATCATATAGCAGTATGTAGAGATAAACATAAATTGATAGTTAAGTTTTCTGCAGCCATTTCATGCTACAAAATATAACTGTTATATCCTTAACATTATAAGATATTATCGAGAAGAAGAAATACTACTGTACCTCCTTCTCCAACCTCTCCTAAACCTAGCGTCACGGGTTTCCATAGTAATAGTTCTGAAATACTATCACATACAGCACATCCACCGCTATTATCTTAATATAATTGTTATTTGCACATATTTTTCTGGAACACTTATCTTTGAACATGGCCTTTGGCATACAGACAAAGGAAATATTGGAAAATTTAAACCAATGTGTTTTTCAAGTACAGAAGCGGCTTTGCCAGTCAACTTCCTGCGGACGAGCCAGTGAGAATCCCGTTTTCTATCCGGTGCTTGTAATGGAATTTATTTAATATTATACTTCGTTCTAGATCAATAAGGGTAATCTGGTGATATTCTAACCATTGTGGTCGTTGACATGACATTGACAACTTCGAAGCCGACTACTGTGTACCTGGCTACGATACTATAAGCAGTCAGTCGGGCTACTTGCAGCAAGTTTTAAAATTAAAAAAAGCATATAATATTAGTTCTTCTTACTGAAAAGTGATTTTATTATGATTCAATATACAGGGGTAAATCCGACCGTGTTGTGGCTTATTCTGACCTCTGTAATTCCGACCACCATATATGGACCGTACATATAAAAGTTTCATCTATAAAATGTAAAAATTTTGTTTTTCTTAACAGATTTAAATGCTTTAAATTGTTTTTATTTTATTTTCAGATAGAGATATAGAAAGCGATTTTCTTATATAGATAATTATGGATGCTGTTATAGAGATAATTGTGGAGAGAATTAATATTTTCTTTTTATTTTGAATTATGACTTTATTTTTTTATTTATTTTTCTTAAATTACACTTTTATTCCTGTTTTTTTCTTCAAAGTTCATTGCAAACTCATTATAATTCTTCATTTTCCTTAATCTTGCATTCTTGGTCGGAATTTCCCTCTTATAAAAAAACCTGGGGTAAATCCGACCGCTATACAGAACATTGTTTATTATTGTTATTTGTCATAAAACTGGTGCAACTTTTGAATTTTTAGAGAGACAAAGTATTATTTTAAAGCTACGAGAACATAATTTTTATGTTATTTGAAAGCTATACAAATCTTGGAAGAGTGATGCCTGACTAGGGTCCGGAATATAATTTTTTTTATGAATGCCGCTTCTGAACTCGAGCGAAGAGAGAATACTGAGGCGACTTCGTCATTTTGTCACGCGATGCCCACGTAGCCTGTAAAATCGTTAGTAATTTGCATACGCATGTGAACAGATAAAAACAAACAACACAGCAAGTTATTTGCATATCTATGTTGCAAACAGCAAAACGTAGATCCACGGTCGGAATTACCACAGTGGTCGGAATATGACCATGTCACACAAGTAGGTCTCCACTGTTTTCCTGACACAGAGTCGTCACTTCAGTTTTGTCAGGGGAAGCGGGCAAATCATGATGGGCATGTTAATTTACGTATATAGGCTACATCAATTTTACAGCACATGCAAATATAGGGGTGATGTCAAAGCCCCAATGCTTCCCCCCACATGATGTCCCTCTTCTGACAGCAGATACCAATGTTGTCGGGCAGTAGTCGATATTGAAGATTTATATTGTGCTAACCTCCACATCAGTTTTGACCCATCGGACGCTCGCTAGTAATTAATAAATTTATTTCGACTTATGCTGACGATAACTAAAAGCCCTCTTCTTTTGACCTATGGCGTTAAATCCTTCAGAGCACTCACTTTTTAGGAATAATCCCTGTCAGAACAGATCACCTATGTATACATCTATGACTGACCTTATTTTTAAATTGCTGATGCATGCGTTGAAAGCAGCATCACCCCAAAGTAAGAACAACAGATGGAAACCTTATAGCGAGGAATATATCACACAGAACTGGCTAACGCTTTGGACTGAAGTGCGGTTATGTCTGGCCGCCACGGCAGAATTTTGAGAGAGAGAGAGAGAAACAGATACAGACGTATCGGAAATTTGAGATTGAGAAAACGATAAATAAACTTTTTAAAAAAAAAGAAAATTGAACTGTAATTAGCTGCAAATATATGAAAAGCATAATAATAATAATAATAATACATACATGCATACATACATGCATACACACATAACTGTTTTATGTGCGGAGTGTTAATGTCAGTATTCCTTATTATAGCTACTGCTCTGAAATGCTGAAAGACCCTATGGTATCTCACTGGGATTCGCCATAAGAGCTCATCATTTTTAAGTAATCTAACAAATGTTTCAATATCACATTTCCTTGAAAATTTTGATTTTCTGCCTGAAAAGTTTAAAATTGTGTCACAGTCTTACAGTAAGTTTTGACCAGAACATGGTCAACTTAACCGGCCAACCTGCTAGGACTATCCAAGGTGGCGTCTGCCGATCGTGAGCTTTCCGTAAAGATAATAATAATCAACATGAACTGATCTGTAATATTGTATAAATTTACAGTTGAAGGAAAATACACACACACACACACACACACACACACACACACACACACACAGATGTATATATATATATATGTTGACAGAAGGTATTTACTACCACTTACTGATCACACGAGGTACATAACCATTTTCTTCATAATATTTGACAGTTGCAAATTCTGATAATGGCTTATCTGCTTTCAGTTCCTTGGTGCAAAATTATATTAAACAATAATGACCTTTACTTTAGAAATGAACTTATGCAAACTTTACATCTAAAACGTGTGCTAAATCCAAATAAACACTTGCCAAAATTTTATAACGTATAAAAAACCAATTTTGTTTTCCATGATCATTAAATCAAACACTAACGACATGAAAAAGAAGCGAAATATTTCCTTTTGTTCTTTATGAAGAAAATAGCATTTGCTGGAACATTTTAGCACGTGCTTTTGTATGGATTATATTTGTGAATTTTTTTTTAAACATTATGTCACCAGTAAGATTTTTAAAAACAAAGTCATGGTCTTTCATAGATAGTAGCTGGAGTTTGTTAGATTCAAATAGATATACGATTACAGTAATGCCCTGAAACAAACATTAATTGGCTTGCATGCAGTTAGATTAAGACCAATGCCAAAGCACATCCTATGAATGTTGTTGTGAAATTTCACTAGATCTTGTTTCCAAAATGATACCATGGATAGTCCATCATCTTCTCTCACACCATCTCGTCTTATTTGTATCCGCCATCCCTCTGAGAAGAATGGTCTTGGTGTATTCAAACTTGTTGTCAGTCAAAGGATACTGCTTACTCTTCCTTTTCTTAGATTACCTTCTTGACTTCTTTTACACTCTTTAAAGCGGAACTATTCTCCATCTGGAAAGAAAACGACATGTATATTGATTTCCTTCTAATTGAAAAAGTACACTATGAAAAATTCCAAACTACACCTTTACATAACAGTTGGGCCTTGATTTTAATGTTCTTTAATATTGATAAAGTTTCATGAGATGAACACTAATTAAGAGATACATTAAGTTATTACCACTGTCCTTAATCCTTCGACATGAAACATGAAACTTTTAATATGTAATTTTTTGGGTATTATTTGTTGGCTTTTCTTTGCAATCATATGTTATGTATATTTGTATTTTGTACTTGACCATGTGCATATTTATTATTTCATATGATTAATAATATTGGGACATATAAAATACAACTGATATTTCACAAATTTTCAGATCAGTGCATAAGTTATATATAGCAATGATACCAAAATGAAAAGCCATTTTATTTTTGAACTTCTTTTTTCAGTATTTCTTCATATTGTCTAATAATCATGTTACAGTGTATCACAGACATACATTACATAGCTAGTTTCTTAAATTTCATTCCATAATTAGGTTATAGTATTTGCTGGAACAATGTTGGCCGTCACCTAAAGGCAAGACATCATTCTAGAAACCATGGCAACAGGCATATAATTTAGGCCTTATCATATGTAATAAACAATATAGTGAATACCATGATGCATACGGAGACCTCTGGTGTGAAGAGAGCTGTAGATTTGCCAATATCCACTTACTTCCCTACACGGGAGGAAATAAAGGCTACTAGGGATAGAATGGAAACTGTATTATCTAGAATCCTGACTGAAAATATCCCATGCCTCCAAACATTGTCGGACATTGTTTGTCATCATATTAAACACAAATATTGGAAGGAATCAAGACAAAGAAGTGAAGTTGTATGTACTTGTCAAATATTTGCACTTAATCGCGATTATATAAATGACAATCTCATTTAACCTATTCACTGTCAATTAATATTAATGTATACTTAACGTTGTTATCCTGTGCACACAAGTTATTAATGTTTTATGTATTCGAAATTTCACGAAGCAGCTCGAAACAATTTTACTTTTAAGACGGGATGATGTGTTCCCAGTTTTACATTTTCAGTCCATACTCATGATATATTAAGAGGTTGAAAGAAAGACGGGGTGTGCATTTATTTTGTGACCAAAGCAAAAAAAAAAAAAACCCCAAAAAAACAACAAAACAAAAAGTGTTTATTAAACTCTGAAGTATATTGTTTTTGCTGCTTAACACTTACATACTCTCTTTGCGTATGCGTAAAGTATAGTAATACAGTTGTGTTACATTTCTACAGTTCAATGTTGGCGTGATCCCAGAAAATTCTTTAACAACTGCAGATGCCGTTAGGATATTAGAACGGATGCATGACTATGTTCCAGGACGGGATGATGATCATGTATATCCCATAGTGTGCTGGGGGGACGGTCTGTCTTGCGGAAAACATATATATGCTCAAAATACAAGAGATAATGCTGGAAATCCTT
Source organism: Sinohyriopsis cumingii (assembly GCA_028554795.2). NCBI lineage: Eukaryota > Metazoa > Mollusca > Bivalvia > Unionida > Unionidae > Sinohyriopsis > Sinohyriopsis cumingii. The sequence continues at coordinate 70,081,674 of CM068837.1, read as the reverse complement.
TAAAAATATTGGAAAGGTTGGTGCCATCACCTGGTGAATTTCACAACAGAATGCAACTGATTCAGGTAATATATTACATGTAGATAGCTTTGTTTTGTTTTATAATTTCCAGATTATCACGATTCTTATTTTTATTACATACACAGTGTTCAGCACGGGGTCGTTTTCTACGCTCAATATATTTTGCACACCCTCCCCCCCAGAATCAACCACTGGAGGACGCAAACGGTCCTCCAACGTGTTGACATGGCGGGAAGATGTATTTATTTGTTGAGTTTCGAAAACCCCAATAAAGAAAACGTGTCCTATAGTATATAAGCTGGACTGATACTTGAAAATTCAAAGATAAGCGTGACTTATATTCTTAATTTTTCTTAATTATAATCGCAGAAAAAATGTAGTACTACCAGAAAACCATACGGATTAAGTAAAATATATATATTGTTTTTGAAAAAAGTATTTATACCAATAATCATTTACACCTGTCTGTGCTGACATTCCTTGATAAACATCTACGGGAAGTAATCGGAAATAACTGTTAGTGCTTGAAATAGAACTGATACCATATAGACCGTAGTTATTTTACTTCCGTGTTAACTGTTACCACAAAAAAAAAATACTTCTTACATGTATTCTGATAGGACAGAGAAAAAATAAAGATAGGACAGAATAATTTACCTTTCAGTCTATTGTACGTTGAGAAACTGTAAGCGGCTCATTGATTTGGTGCATGTGTATTCAACTATGCGATAGTGAAACTATTATGCGGTTAATCAGTACAGAAAACAAGGATAACTCTGTCAACCACGTTACATATCATCGGTAGAGTTATCTCCTTTCATTACCCGAACATAAGGAAATGAGACCCAATTTTCGTACTTGTTTGGAAAAGCTGATTTGTATAATTTAATTGCGACTTTTCGTATGGAAGGCACGCAGATGTCAAAGTACTTGGCAGTTGCGTTCATTGACTGAAATATTTCTTCTTTGCCGGTCTCTATATTAAAATATTTAACTGCCTTAGGCTTTCTGTTTCCCACCTTCCATCCACGTGTAATAGTCTCGCTCTGTGTGATAGCCTGTAAATTTTCAAGAGAATTATCGAGCTTGTCGCTGTTGATATGATCGATCAAAAGACGTCTTTGATCTCACGGTGACAAACCTCGAATATAAATCCGTGATTGTATTTACTCTTTTCCCAGCGGTGAATCTAAGATAACCAGCATTATTAACAAAACAGACTTTTTTTTGACCGAAAGTGTCTTACTACACCATCACGAGATCCTTCATAATTTTTAATGGTGGGATGTCTGGCAATTTTTTTTTTGCTCCACTTATTCATAATATTATTTGTCTAAATTATACCTTATCTTCAAATCTAGCTATATAGTCATCAGGGGATCTTATAACATTATCAATGACATTTTTTTTAAATATCGCTTTAACTATATATATCGTTTACCACCACAACACGCACACAGCTGTATTTTTCTCTAGATCCAACATCACACCGTAAACATGGCTGTTGACCAAGACTCCCCCTCCTCACACTTTGCAAATGTTGACTGCAGAATTCCTTCTCGCAAATTTATTACAAGGAGTTGAAGACCCTACCATCAACCACCTACTCTGTTTTCTTATTTAAACTATAGGATATATATATAATTTAAATACTTGTCTGAAATCTAATATGGAATAGCTTGACAGATTATCTACAATCGATCTTTGGAAAACTTCCAGATTCGATCTTGACAGAAGAACCCCTGACTTGCGGAGGCTAACTCTGACTGATCCGACTAATAATATGATTAATATTTTCAGGGATGCTAGAAAAGAATTTCGTGATGATGGAGCATCAAACACGTGGTCGACATTTACATTTGTAATCGATGACAAAGTCATCGACGAAGGATTGATGCTACAATGAACGAAAAGCGGGCGAAAACGATTATCGATTTAATAAACGATCAGAAATATTTTTTTCAGAATAATGTTTATCATGCTAGCAGAAATAGATTCCGCTGAGTGGATTATCCGTGACAAACGTGACCATGTTCTTGCTAATGGAGAAAACGCTGTTTTAAGTAAAAATTCCAAGCCAGGATTACTGACTGGTACTAACAAACCATATTACGAACGAGCATATCCTATAACAGCGATTGTTTATGGAATTTATCATGTAAATGATAACCCGAACATTAATGATATTGCACCAATGAGATTTTCAAAGTTGAATTGTGCAGCAGAACGAGTAATTTACAAATGCGATACTTGGAAACGGATTAACAAATCTACGACTTTCTCGGGCAAACACATGGGCTGGGTCGATTAAGGATACCGGAGCTTCAATAAATGATATTGCCGAGTTATCAAGTAAATTAAAATTTCCAATAGAGATTTTATATGAATCAAAGATTAAGTCGATGGGAGCTCCAATTGAAATTATTGATCATAATGCGCATACGTGTACCAGCACAGTCACAATATTTCCACGAGAACGAATTGTAAGATTTTACTGAGACTATGGAAGAAACATGTTTGATTTTATTCACGAAATAAGTAGAAACTATCCTGTGCCAGTATGGTTATTTAAAAGTTCAGACGTTGAAAAATATGATCAATTTGTACGACCTAAGGGCGAAATATATCGTCGTGAATCTCTTCATGAAACGATGAGAAATCTTACGCAGAAATTTTCAACAGACATTACTGAGAAATTACTAAATAACTGTTGTACGGTTGCGTCAGTTGCTGCCTCTGCTGCCAGAGAGAGAAATTAGTGGAAGCCAACACGATTTGAATTTCTCGAAGAAGTACATCTTAGTTGCTATAATTACGGACATGGAGATTTATGGAATGCAGTGACGCTATTTCCGTGGAAATGGTAGCGTGTTATCCGGGAAGTTTTCTTGGGCCGCGTGAGTGTGTTGGATATTTCAAGCGATTTGGAAACCCCACAAATGATATGACAAGATTATCGATATATGGACCACTTCCTGATTTTTATCTAACCGGATTTCCTCATATTGTATCATTCGAAATAGCTAAGGTTCTTCATTCGATCTGCTATGTTTTGATTGGTAGGCACTTTCGAGAAAACGCTGGGCAACAATAGTTTTATTAGATATCTGATTGATTGTAAAATATTATAGTCGCTAATTGTAAGTGAGGTAATTATATCATATCGGGCGCAGACCAATGTTTGGTTACCATCACCTGGTGATGATAGCGCCGCAAAGGATCTCGGTAGAAGAATAAGTGGCAAGTTTACTCAAGGTGGAGCATATGATCATAAACGACATTATGCACGATTAATTCTAGATGATACTGAATATGATTTTATTATCGCTGATGCAACAGCGAGAAATATATTTGTCAGTCGAGAAAACGCTTATTTATCTGACGGAAAAAGGTTGGGTACTATTGTAAGTGATACCGATGGTGAATCTCCCCAGTTTACTCATTTAAGATCTTCGATGCTCGCTTATGTTTCTATAAATTTAGTATCAATGATAAATATATTCCCTGACACTGCAGCCAGAGTTGCAACGGATTGATTGTAAATCGATGAAAAATACACATCATTGGTAACTGGTTTTACAAACACTGATGCATCAAGGGGTTCGTGGAGAATAAAACAGGAAATGTTGCATAATTATTCCGAATCCGCAGATGTTACGATTAAATATATTTATCGCATCAATCAGATATCAGAATTATCGTCTGCAACATTTGTGTATGATCCAGTATCCAGACACAAGACGGTCTATCTAAACGGACCGGGGGGTTCTGCTAAGATGACTCGGATGATCGAATTATTTCGACAGAATTCAGATGATATGATTGTGCTAACACCTACACACAGACTAGCAAGAGAAAAGATACAATAAGGAGTGCAATCATGTACTTATCACAGCTTTTTTCGACACAACGGTGACACATGGACTCCTGAACGAATGGGAGCGAACTATATTCCAAAAATTATTATCTTGGATGAAGTGTTCACAGTATCTAAAGATAAATTAATTTTTTTTTCTAGATTAGCTGTTATTGAAAAATACAGTTGTGATAATGTGCGGTGATCACGGTCAACCACCACCGTTTGTTGGACCAGCTCCACATGATTGGTTTGGCTAAAGAATTGTGAAGATTATTACTCGGATATAACTGATGATCACAGATCTCTTGAAGCAGAATTAAGAGAAGTTAAAAAATGAATCAGACTACAAGCAAATAAAATTCAATGTGAAATAATGCGTAAAATAATTTCAGAAACTTCAATGAACGATTTTCTGCAAACGTGGAGACCAAATGGTTTGATAGTGGCAAGTAGAAAGATAGTTCGTGATACACTTCAACGGGGGTTGTTTTAAGTGCATAAAGAAAACTTCTCAGCGTTACGTGTACCATTGTGCTATAGACCAGCTTATACACGACGACAGAATATCGAAGCTGATATACCAGGACAGCCAAGGAAACAAAATATGGTATTAAATGATGTTGTCTCAGTTGATGTCAGTGTTGTTGAGAATGCGCTGAGTGTGGACAAATCCCCGTGAACGCTCGGATAGGGAATGACAATTCACTCATCTCAGGGGTTAACCATCTCTGATACGCTAGTTTGGATTGTAGATGATCTTGTCGAATGGTCAAATTTAGTTTATCTCGCAGTGTCTCGAGTCAGAAGAATATCTCAGCTACGTAGAATTTTCATAGACGCTACAGAAACCTTCAATGATGTTAGTGACAGCTATATAGTAAGAAAACAAATTAGCCGGTTATAAACAAAGTGACCAAAAAAAAACAAAAAAACAACGCAACTTTGATCTAGATGTTGAATTTGTCATAGCGCTGAAGCAGCAGTAAAATGATCACTGTGCGAGCTGTAATTGTGTAATGTTGTATGATGGTACTCGAGTAAACACCCAGGACAATTTACCGTAGAAAGAAAAGATAGTAGTCACGATCATACACGTGAAAATGTGATGCTGACCTGTCATGAGTGTAATCGATGTAACGACGCTAGTTAAGTAATTGCTAAGTAATTGCGTGTCTTTAGGAATTACTTGTAATTGTTCACGTGCAAATCCATGTTGAGAATCAGTTGAATCTAATCTGTAGATTGCAGGTCTGCCCGAGGACCTTCACGTTCACTGGGTTCATATAACTATCTTACAGTGACAGTACCCAGCACTGGCTGCGCTGGAAAAATCACGTTGTTGTACTGGTATATGCGCGCTTGTAATTGCATTAATAGGTTTCATGTTGGTTGTTCGAGTAATTTCATTATTTAACGCAGCTATCACACTTGGCAATCTTGCAAACCACTCCCGAGATCTTGTATCTTGAATCATTTCGTTTGCGTATTGATATCCAAAAAACTGCTCAGCATGTGTTCGATTAAATCGTTCAACAATTGCCTGATCGCGGTGAATTGCAATATATCCTCGTCGTATTTTGACGTTATGTTGTTTCATCAGCGATGATACTGCGCCTTGAAATTCTTTGCCAGGATCAACATGTAGCAGCTGTGACAATTGTAGACCGCCTTGTGGTTTAGTATCATGTGGTAAAAATAGAAAATCAGCCAGATGAACTTCATAAGGAACGCTGACATTTTTCAGCAGTAGAACGTCTGACACACCCCGCTTAGGCGAGTTTACTAATCGCTGATCTACCTTTCCTGTATCCTCTTGGGGAATAATAAATCGACTCCATTGTATCAATAATCGGTTGATTAATTATCTTGTTTCCAATACAAGCTTACCCTTCGTTGCAGATCTCACCAACCAATTAGCTAGTGATTCTTTGAAAGATTTAATTTTTATGTGATTTAGCGCGTGAATTATTTTCACATTTGCGACATGCCGCTGCTGTAGATCTTTACTATTATAAGCTACATCATGAGTATTACACACTTCATTTCTTGGATACTCTCCTGGCTTTGATTGATCTTGGCTGTCAAGTCTGATATGAAGTCGGGTTCCATGTCCACAGTAATTATATCCTGGGAGGTGTTTTTCTCCTGGGTACTTAGCCCACGGAGTTCCTGGTAGTTTGGCTAACTGGGCGGCAATATCACCTCCTCTTTTTATATTGTTTGGATCAGAAATGAACTTAAATATGTTTGTTCCGCATCGTTCACAATTACCTGTAACTGCTGACCTGTTATTTTTTGTTGTAATAATTGTTAGTTCACCTGTAGGGGTACGCGTCCTGCATTTTACACAATATAAATCCATATTATAATTATATGTATGCAATTGATTCTTCAGCGACAAGAGTGCGGGAACCGGTCAACCATCATGCTGCTTTACCAAATTATTTCCGAATGATTATCATAGGTCCATCTGGGTCTGGTAAAACACAGCTATTACTTAAGTTGGTTAAAATGGGATAAGTTGTACTTAGTTGTTCCATCTGTAGATTATCAGATATGCTACGAAGCATTAAAATACTTTAATGAAAACGCAAGGTTGCTGGATGAGCGCGGTGATGATGTTATTGAAGTTATCACTGACATCAGTGAAGCACCGTCTGTAGATGATATTGATGGGTTTATTAACACTTTAGTTGTGTACGATGATGTGATGCTGGATAAACAGGCAAACCCTGCTAGGATATTTTCTCGAGGACGACATAAAAAAAAACACAGATGTGATTTATGTTACTCAACTGTACGGTACACACAGATACCGAAAGTGATCAGGGATAGTTGTAATATTTTTGCTGTGTACAACGGAGTGGACACGCATACATTGAAATATTCATCGGACCTGATGTGATGGGGACATGGATTATACTCGTTTTAAAAATGTATTTAGTCATGCTCGGGAAACGATAAATTTACATGATTCGCGAACGCGTTATCGAATTGATAAAATTTTAATTAATGGCAGCAGAGAGGGCGAAGTCTCCTACTTGACACTCAGTCACCGCATTCCCTTTTTTCTTTACGATTTTCAAGAAGTAAGTTCATTTCTAACCCTTTTTGCGATTTCCAGGAAGGTTTATTATATAAAATAGTAAGTCAGTTAGAAGGTGTTCGCTTTTTCTGCTGCTCATGGATTCTCATTGGCTTTTCGAAGGGAGTTGACTGGCATAGCCACTTATGTACTTGTAAAACACGTTATTTATTTTTTCATACTTTTCCTTTGTCTGTTTGTAAAGGCCATATTGGGAGATAAGAGTTCAAGAAATAGCCGTGCAAATAATTAAATTAAGATCATAAGCCGTGGATGTGCTGTGACACTATTTCATTTAGTTTTAGAAATATTAATATGGAAACCGGGGTGGAGAGCTTTTATGGAGCTTTGCAAAAGATGTGATTTGGATTTTTAACGGAGCTTTAACAGCTTTTCAGTCATATCGCTACGATATCTGTAATGTGTCAGTTCATAGTGATGTCTAGCACTAGGGCATCATGCCGCAGAGCAGCAGAGATGGTTAACTCACCTCATTTTAGAAGCGTTATTTTGGTAAAATAAGGCTTACAACAACAAAAAATAAAAAATAAAATAAAAAACTAACCCAGTAACGTGAAACCAAAGTCTCTAAATTTCGAGAGATTCTTCCAGAGTCTCACTTGGCGTTAGCTTTTTTGTTACTTTTTTTTCGCATTGTCGTTATCGAAATATATACTTGAGTTTTACTACGTTGACCCCTCATGGTGGTCACACCCTCTCTGCTGCTATCACTTAAAATCACTGTTATATCAAATAATGTCAGATATTGGAGAATCATACACAGCTAGATTAGATCGAGAGCGACTAGAAGCAATCAAAACATATATACCACTGAGAGATTCAGTTATAGAAAAACTTCAAGCGCGACAAGAATCGCAAGTTGAATTTGCAGACAGAGCCGAACAGTTATTTAAACCCGTCACAATAGCTCCTGAAAGTCTTCTTCCATCAGTCAAACAAACTGCTGAACAAACTGAAAAGATAGCAGAAAGAACTAAAAAAATCTTCCAACTGATATAGCTGCAGCACAACCTCCACCCGTCGATGAAGAAATATCTTGAAATTATTGGCAAAGTTCGAACTGAAATCGCTGACGTGAAAAAGAACCTACACCTAAACCTAAATCAAGAAAGGAAAATGTTGAATTGATTAAAAAAAATTAAAGAAGGTTTTTTGCTGAAGAAATAAAAAATACTAAAGACGATGAATTGCCTGGAAAAATAGTACTTGGTGTGTATAATATATCTGAAATATTAAAACTTGGTTATGAAACCGAAACTGATGAAAATGCTATTAAGTGGATATATCGTATATATTATAACAAAAACCAAGTAAAAAATAATGATGAAAACCATCTTTTTAAAAGGACTCAATACAAAGTTGAGTGAACAATATTTGCAGAAACCTTCCACATTTACTTCACAGCCGTCTTATCAACTTCCTATACCGCAGCAACAGGTAGAACTGCAACCAAAAAAAAAAACTACCGCTAAACATAGAAGGTAACCGACCTAGAGGTTTATTTACTACTAATGGTTTTGAGGAATTTAACAATCTGGGTGATTTAGTCGATATTGCTGCAATGGATATGAAACACTTCAAAGTTATTTAAAATCTCTTAAAACGGTAACACCTAGTAATAGGATTCCTGTGGTATATTTTGCCGCTAAAAGCTCACCGACTAATTTTCAAGATCCGGGCTACATTGAATTTAAACAACGACTAAAACCCAGGAGAGAAGAACAAAAACAGCTACCTTTTCGACCACAATCTCCAGATATATTTTTTTGATAAACCTACTGAACATCCGAAAACTGGCAGTGGTCTTACTGAGTGTCCCAACATGAACCATGCCTTGATAATGTTGATAATGACACTACGATACTTGGTCTTGCAAGATACTCCGATGACTATACGAGATCGACTGGTCCAACGATGATGTTTGCAAATGATACAATGGATCATCCAGAAAACAGAGCCTTAACGATGAATGCAGCTGGAACCGAAGTTGTATCAAAAAATGAAAATTATAACACGGGTTGTCTCATATTTTTGAATTTTGCAGAAATGTTAGAAAGGTTATATTCGACGCTAAACACACAGTAGTACTCATCAGAAAACCTACTGACAATGATGCAATATGGCGTGCTAATGGAGTTGATGATGGTAAAATAACATTAACAAAACTGTTACTGTGGATGCCAGTAATGACTCCATCACTTGCTGAAGAACAGCGATTACTTTCGTTTATAGACACAGGTGGTACATCTATGATATCATGGTTTACAATGACCACATATAGTGCCCCAGTTAACGCCGCCGGTTTGTCCACGTGGCAAATAGCTACACAGCAGTGAATATCAGCCCCACAATATATATCTGTTTTACTTCAGGCAAATACCAGAGTAGAAGACAAGAAGGAAATCTAATGGTATTTTTGCTTATTGGGAGTTTCTGAAGTTGCTTTGAGGATAAACGAACATCAAGAACCTTCTGAAGAAATATTGCTAGATGTTGAACACAATCATGTTGCACGTGCTTATCATCGATTAATGTCGTATTTTTGACTTGTTCAAAACGTAGATACCGGCGTACAAATCTCACAGCGTGATTTCGCAACGCTGTATCCAATCTATTACTTTTCGCTGAACACTTGGATTTAGTCAGGCAATCCGTCGTTGATATAACATTTTGGGCTCGTGTAGCTCGAATACCAGCGTCAGTAGCTTGTCCACTGGCTCTTCCAGGTGGTGCTAGAGCAATCGCGGTCATACTCAGTGACAAAGCAATGTTACTTGAAGGTGTTGGTGGCGGAATGAAAGTCGTTGATGCACCAGTAGAAAATATGTAATTTAAAAATACAAGTATAATCATAAAATGTCAACATATTATCATGTTAGTGTCTTTCTGACTTCTGGTCAGACTAAAAAGCTTCAGTCCTCATCAGTAAAAAACAGGAACCGCAATAACACTAAAACACAACCAAATTACAGGTGGTCAAAATAAACTTTCCTTGATAACACGATAGTTTAATCATTCAATCAAAAAGTGGAGTTCGACTAGACTCGCCGCTGGTGTTATCAGTGATGCTTTTAAGACCGGTGGTATATTTCCAATTATTGCTGTGTTACCAGCGTTGATAGCTGCTGCTGCCCCAGCCATTGCAAGATCAGCCGCGTTAGATGTTGTTAGTGCTGCTAGTGGAATGGCATTAAAAAACAATGGGAAAGGGTAAAGACTTACAGGAACTCATCGAAGAAAAGGTTTGAGACTTCCAGGAACACTGCGATAAAAAACAACAGTTTTACACCGATGTCATTTTTGATTTAATCGATGCTGCTACGCAACTTAAAATAAAAAATCTCCAGAGCTGATTTTATGCGCGATCAGTTACCACAAGGACCAAACAGCACCGAGACGTGTATCATTAATCTCGATAATTCCACTGGACCAAGAACTGGGTAGCATGTGCAATTGATCCTGTATCAAAATCATCGGTGCCACCTCACAAAATTGTGCATAATTATACTAGACAATAGTTTGAGCAATCATTGATTTAGATCACAATTTGAAAAGTGGGCGAAGAAGATCATTGTAGATATTTATGGAAGATCTCGCGGTGATACTACTAAAAGTATAAAAAATTGACGAAATAGATCAGTCGAATTACGCGGCAAAAGATGAACTCGCTTCTATTATGAACCTCTCTGGAGTTGACCGGGATCAATTTGTTGTTTTTCAGGATAAATACGGTGTTTTAAAAACAAGCATTATCAAACGGAGTGATATAGTTTATTGAGTTCTGGTGCTACCCCGGATAGCATTCCAAGATATACTGACGGTGGTTGAGTCAGAGATTCAAATATATCATTTACAACCATCAGCGATGAAAATGCATGAAGTGCTGCTAATCTTTTACAGAAAAACGGTGATACAATGACAGGTGAACTTAACATGAACGGAAATAGAATAATAGTTTTGAAGGGATCCTACATCCGACGAAGATGTCGCAACGAAAAGATACGTCGATACCGTGGTCGATAAATTATAACACGTTGCAGGTCGATTATGACATTCATGTAAATATGTTCACGAATATTCGTCGAAAATTTTGAAAAGTTAATCAAACCACAGAGGAATTATTTAGCACTTCGTTGACCGCTGACGTGAAACTCTCTGATATCAAGACAAGTATTGATTCGATTAAGAGAAGACAATAAGACATATAAGTGGAATTCCTGTTATCTTAAATAAAAATTAATGTGACTAAAATCCCACATAAACAGTTTGTCAAAATATTATGCACGGTGTTATCGGGATTCTCGACATGGTCACAGGAAAAATAATACTATCAAACATAACGAGGAAGTGAATGGTGTGTACAGACTGTGTTAAGCGATGCAAATGTTTTTAATAGTATATACACTACATATCCCTGGTGTCATTGAAACGATAAGTTTTCCGGATTTTCGTCTTTTGTGTTAAGTAGCGGAGATGATGAAACATTTATACTGGAAGCAGCTGATGAGAAATTAACCGCAGTATCTTATTGGTGGTGCCTAGAATTTGTTGCTGGGACACCTCTATTGGTAATTGTGTAAAATATAATGAACACTGATGTCCAAACTTCAGATACGATCAAGTATGTGATTGGCAAACAACTTTAAACCCATCGTTGACAAATATGCAACAAAAGAAAGAAAAGAAATACCAGCTACGGTATTTCTGCGGTTCTCATTGATGTTATTGTGTACTGTGTACCTACATTTGTGGCTCCCACCGGCGTAGTTTTATCGGCGCTAACGCCACTGACAACAGTAGTAGCTTTAACAATTTGTTTTTCATCACCGCAACAATTGCTGGGGTTTTTAGTATTATCGCGAACAAGGTATCAATTTGCACGAGTAACAGATTGCACGACTATACAGTAATATTACATATATTATAGAACGCATATTCTAAATTGTCATCGCGGATATCATTCAGCCTTGACGATACAATGATATCCGAACGTGATGAGATGCTGAAGATTTAAAATGATGTCATCGATTCAGAAAACCAAACAAACAGTAATTTAACAGAAAACAATAAAGTTAAATAATGACAGAACTACTTCAGCAGATAGACGCAAATACAACCACGCTGAAAACCACGATGATACCAATAAACTTTACTAACCCTGAGTTCAGTATCAATTTTCCATCCGCGATTCCAGTAACGGAGATAGTTCTGGCGCGGTTGCGAGTTTACTACAGTTTGCCCAATATTATATCAAATCATTCGGTGGATTGCAATCAAATAATTCGTTGGTATTTGCAAATACAAATAAAAATGATGGCACACCCGATTGGCAGGTTGTTGGAATACCGATCGTAAGTTATCAGATAGAACAGATCGATGATGAATTTCAACGTAAAATAAAAAATATGACAGGGAAGGAATCCAAGATAGCTAAAACAGTACATGAACCAACACTATCTGCCGCGATAGAGATAAATTCTCCTGATTACGCCGTTGATATATATCAATCATCGATCAGAACCGTGCTTGGATGGCATGATGTAGCTCTTGTGTATCAAGAACCGCCAGGAACGCCAGAACCAACACGAAATGATTTTAGTACAGACAATAAATATTTATAAAACTGGCAAGATATTGAAATCGGTTTTCCTGGAAACACGATAGGAACAATTTGCTTGCGTCTGATGGTATAAGGCATCCTAAAATAATACATTGTGTATTTACTTATACTGGCTGGAATATATTTATCGACGACGGATGTTTTATTAGGTACCTAATTTTAGGAGATATTAAATCTGAACATTGAAAGTTATTTATAGATTTACAAAATTTGTTTTATTTGTTGTTTCAGCATCATAACAATGATAAAAAAACAACTGATTATCGAAGCAATATAACATCCAAACCAACTTAGATCTGATGTCGAATTTATTAATAAAATAATTGCTGAAACAGTTTTGTATGATAAGTCTGAGGTAGATCTACATACTCGACATTTTTCTGACCTTATAACGTTAACACAGTTATTTCTTAATCAGTATAACATAAATGAACAACAATTACCAGAATGTGTAATACCCTTACTTGCAACTTACGAACTGAAGAAATCAGATGATGATCTTATCAACGAAAACTTTCCCAAAATACTTGAGTCATGGAGAAACGTATCCCCGCCACCAAATATTCTCAGATAAAATAATATCCCGTACGGTGAAGGCCGTCATATATCTCCGGAAATTGTAAATATAATCTCGACGATCGCGGTCAATCTTGCATGTCATGCAATTAATGGAAGTTATCAGTCAAATACTGAAATATCAAATGAAGCACAGCAATGATATATTCTGTTTACGTTTACTCCACATGTCCCATCCGGATCTCTCATTGTACAAGAACCAATCAACCCGGTCTATATACGATGTCATAATCCGTTATTATCAATAATACATTTCAAACTAACTGACCAGAACAATAATTTGATTTATCTTCGTGTAGAAATTCTAAGCCTGAATTTATATATAAAATCTTAAAAATCTACGATTAAAAATCTTTAAAAATCGCAGAGTGTTGCTTCCCCTTATCAAGGACAGAGTGAAGGGAACAGCACTTACTTTAAAAATGCCACTGACGCGTGATACACATTGAACAGTACAAAAATAATTATCCTCTTTGCTGTTATCCTTGGCTCTGTAGATATTATTTTTACTGACAGATGGACTTAAATCAGTGAAGAAAGACTAAAATCTGAATCCTACTTTCACTTTCATTTCCACGAATGACGCTAACTTACATTTTCCCTGAGAGGTTCTGACATACTATTTTTTAATTGTATTAAGCGAGAATTAATTGTCATTTTTGCTTCTTATTCACGAGACAGTTCTAATCTAATTTTTTTATTGTACGAGAGAGAGAGAGAGACGAATTCCCTCACTCCACTTTCTTTTACTGTAGCCAACGCTTGACACATGGATTTTCGAATTCCCTTTACGAACTTGTAGTCTGATGGTAGTGTGTATCCACCTTTATTTTTACGCTCTTGTAATGTTTCAAAATCTGATAATTTTATGCCGTCTGTTTCTAAAGTTTTGTATGGCAGAAATAATATTATTATATAGCATATCTTACACACTGAATATATATTTAAAAGAAAACTATTTATACTCTTATGTGAACTCCTAGAATGCCACATGACATTATTGCAAGTCCATAGGGGTGTTATTTGTTTTACACTAAGGACGACACAATCCCATATGAGCTCCTAGATTGCCATATGACAGTCTAGCAGGCTCAGTAGCCATGACCCCCCCCCACCACGTGAATCCCTAGATTGTCATACAACTTGTCCAGCAGGCTTAGCAGGGCGTGTTTAGTAGAGAACGACAAAAATATATAAGTATTATCGAAGGAGGGCACAATCTCCATGTGAAACTCTAAATTCCCATATGACATTCTAGCACAATCAGGATGATACAATAAGCCTTAATTTTAAGGACGGCACAATCTCCATGTGAAGTTCTACATTGCCATATGTCATTCTATCAGGATCAGGAATATATATTTGCAGTATTTACAGTAAGGACGACACATTACATATAATATTAACATGGTTTACAATAAGGACGGTACAGTACATAAATCTTAATTAATTTAATTTTAAGGACGGCACAGCACACATATTATTTACAGTAAGGACGGCACAATACATATAGTATTTACAGTAAGGACGGCACAATACATATAGTATTTACAGTAAGGACGGCACAATACATATAGTATTTACAGTAAGGACGGCACAATACATAAATCTTAATTAACTTAATTTTAAGGACAGCACAAACATACACGATAGTCATTCTCAACCCCAGGAGAGTGCAAAAGGGTACGCAACAAGTGGTGACATGGCGGAAAAGTGTGTTTGTCTGTTTGTGTTTCAAGCAATCAGGAGAGGACTCCCAATAATAAAACGGGTTCTATAATATATAACCTAACTAATACTCAGAAATCCAACAATAGCGATGGGCGGGGCTTTTTGCTGTTTGCATTTTTATTTTTTCTTAATCATTATCGCAGAAAAAATGTAGATGAACCAGAAAACTGTACGGATTCAGTAAAGCGAGAAAATTGTTTCTGAAAAAAACTATTATTTATCCTTAATAAACGATTACACCTATCTTCATTGACAGTCCTTGATAAAATCAAAGGGAATTGATGTTATAAAACAACGTAGACAACTGTCAGGGATTGAAATAGATACTTCCTGAAATATGATGCCCTTTGTTGTAACACATGCTGATTGTTGAGATAGACCATAGTTATTTACTTCTGTCGAGTTAACATCACAGTAATAGGTGTTTTTCCAATCATTAGATTATGTGACTTTTAGGAATAACAAGTGAGAATGAATCACAAAAATATTTATATACAGGTATTCTGAAATCTTCCCTGCGGTAGGGTTTATCAAGGACAGTGTCGACACCTTTGGAGTTTGGAAAAATGATAACTCTATCAACTAAGTTACATGTCCGCAGCAGATATATCTCCGTTGAATTTATCAAGGACGTTGTCCGTATCTAATACGATTGGGATATAACAAATTGAAATCCATTATTCATACTTGTGTGAAAAGGCTGATTTGGTTATTGTATCTGCTGCATATTGACCCCTCCCCCCGTGCATTGATATCAAAATACTTACCAACTGTGTTCATTGATTGAAATATTATTTCTTTGCGGGTTTCAATATTTATGGATTTAACCGCCTTTCTTGAAACAGTCTTACATCTACCAGAATTCCCAAGTGCAGAATTACCACTTTGTGTAATAGCTTGACTTATTGAGTTTTTGTCATCAATATGATCGATCACTTGAATGTCTTTGATCACCACACGAAGAGTCTCGAATATGAACCTATGATTGTAATACATCTTCATCCCAACGTTGGATCTAAAATAACCAGTATTATCATCAACACCAACTGGCTTTTTCAATCGACAGTGTCTGATTACACCGTCACGAATGTTTTATAATTCTTGATGATAGGATGTCTGAGAAATTCGATTTGCTTCATTTTATATATAATATTATTTATCTAAATTATAAATTGTCTTTACAAATCTAGCTATATAATCCCCAAGGTTTCTTATAACTTTATCAAGGTCCTTGACACTATCAGTGTTGTTATTTTTTATCATAATATCGTTTTAGTTCTCTGTATCTTTTACCATCACATTGCACACACTACTGCGTTTTCCCTCCAACTCCAATACCCTACCTTAAATACGGCTTTGGACCAAGATTACCTCTCCTCACGCTTTGCAAATGTTGACCGCATAATTCATTTATACATGATTTGTTACAAGGAGTTGAAGACCCTATCATCAACCACTTGCATTTATTCTGTATTTGCGTTATTGTATATATAATATTTTTTATTTAAATACTTGTCTGAAATATAATATGGAAGAGTTTGAGAGATTATGTACAATCCAGCCTTGGAAAACTTCGGGTCCTAAAACCAGATTCGATCTTGACCGAATATCCACTGACTTGCGGAGGGAAGCTCTGGTTGATCCGGCGAATAATATAATTAATAATATTCGAAATGCTAAAAACGAATTTTGTGATGATGGTGCATCTCACGTATGGTCGACATTCAAAATTATACCCGTTGACTCTGTCAAGGACGAAGTCATTGATACTACAATGAAAGATGAGGGGGAGTAAAAGGTTATTGATTATCTCAACGATCAGTGATATTTTTTCAGAGGAACGTGTATTGTGCTAGTAGATACAGATTCCGCTGAGTGGCTTATTCGTGACAAACGTGATCCTGTTTTTCATAATGGAAAAACCGCTGTGCTAAGGGAAAATTCATGGTATTAACAGACCATATCACGTTCGAGCGTATCCTATGACCACGGTTATTTATGGCTTTTATCAGATAAATGATAACCCCAGTATCAATGATCTTTTGCGCCAATGAGATTGTCAGTACTAAATTGTGTAGCCGAACGAGTAATCGAACATTTTACAAACACGATGCGTGGAAATGGTTAACGGATATTCGACGTGGAAAAAATAAACAAATGGGCTGAATCGGTTAAGGATACCGGAGCTACAATAAATAATGTCGGTAAGTTAGAGAAAACAATAAAATTCCCAATAAAAGTAACGACGATGACAGGATAAATTTTATATGATTTGAAATATTATAAAAAGGAGGAGCTCCGATAAATATCGCTGATCATAATGCGCACGCGTGGACTAGCGCAGTAACAATATTTTACCCTGGGAAAGACTCTGGGGGAAATATGTTTTATTTTATTGACGAAATAACAAAAACGATCCTGTATCAGTATGGCTATTTAAGAGTTCAGAATCAATTTGTACGACTTAATGGCGAAATATATCGTGCAGAATCTCTCCACGAGGAAATGAAAAATCTTGCGCGGAAATTCTCAACAGAGAATGCTGAACAATTATTTAACAATTGTGTCACCGTTCCGTCAGTTGCTGCTCACTTTGCAAGAGAGAAAATGTCTGGGAAGCCAACACGATTTTAATCTCTCGAAAACGTACAGTTAAGCTGCTATGAGTACGGAGAATGTGGAATGTGGAATACCGAGTATGACTACAAAGATGCTATCTCGGTTGATATGGTCGCGTGTTATCCAGGACGTTTTCTTGGTTTGGGAGAGTGATCTGGATATTTTAACAGATTTGGCATCCTACACAAGAGATGACAATCTGGCAATTAATGGACCCCTACCTGACTTTGATCTGAAGGGATTCGCTCGTATTGTATCATTTGAATTTGCTAGAGATCTCCATCCGATTTGTTATGTTTGTTCGTGTAGACACTTTTTCAGAAAAACGCCGGGCGCCAATAGTTTTATTACGATATATACTTGATGAAGCGATGTTGATATCGTTGATTGTAAGTGAAGCAATTATATCATACCGTCCTCAGAAAGAAGTTTGGTTACCGCCTCAGCAGAGTTATGATGATAAAACCGCAAAGGATCTTGGTAGAAAAATCATCGGTAAATTTACTCAGGGAGGAGCATATGATCATAAACGGCATTATACACGATTAATCATGGACGATGTTGAATATTTTTATAATTGCTGATGCAACGAAGAGAGATATATGTTGTAGTCGTGAAAACGCTTACTTGTTTAACGGAATAAGAAAATGATCATATTCTTAAAAGGTTACTGCATTTGTATGGGATAGTATGATCTCGTTTTGTCGATGGATATACGTCACTCACAAGTTCATATATTCCCATACAAATACAGTAACCTATAAGTATGATACCTACACATTGACAATAATTTCTTCCCTGTGCAGTTAAGGTGCATGATGAGTAGTTCGGACACGTATGTGCCCCATATGAACAGATCGTTGACAGGGCTGTATGTAACACCCATCACATAATTCGTCTCTTGGGCGTCGATCCCCTGAACACTGATCCATTAGGCTGATTTGATAGATGTCGTTATTCGTAGAGTCTCTAAGCAGCATAAAGTTGTATTGATAGGGTCTTACAAATAAATGATACTATTCAGTGAAATTAGTCACTATCCAAAGCAAATAATATTAATATTATTATTTGATTTCAATCTAAACTAAGACGAAACGTAACAGCTGAGTCTAAAGTCTAGTACTTTGATTGTCCCGCATTTTATCTTGGTTCAGAACTGACGATTTACATTTCCTAAGACCACACTTACTTCGAAGAATTAGCTGGTAAATTGTGGGACCAACGCGTATTTCCAAAGCTATGTGATAACCATTCCAAATGATATTTGTACGCCATTACAGCATGCGAGTTTAACTTCAATACTAATTTTTTAAAGTCTCTTTGTCTCATTTCATGTTAGCTTGTGGGTAGACTGGAAATGTTTCCTTACTACAGGTATATACAACATGTTAAGTAGGTTCGGAAATGTTGGTATATTTTATGACTAAACGTCTGGTAATGTATGTTAGAAATACGTATTAATTAATTAATTAATAGTAGTCTCTCGAGTCGAGGAAGACAAGTTGTGCGATCTCATTCAACGGTGGACGCGCATGTGGCTCCTGAGTCCAAATTACGATGCACATAGGCGGTTGCAGGTGGGGCATGGGACACCGGTGGTTCGTGGTAATTGTGATACAGTTCTGTGACGTCTCTCCCGAGTTGCTGCAAGACGCTGGCTGCGGTCATCCTCAAAGGTGGAACAGGCTTTTCTGGTCAGCGCTCGCCAATGGCTTCTGTCTAAGGCAGCGAGCTGGAGCTGGCGGGGTTGGAGGTCTTTCCATTTGATGTTCATCTTGAGGTTGTCTTTGTACCTCTTATGAGGGCGGCCTTGGTTTCGGTTTCCCTGGGCTAGCTCGCCATAGAACAACTGCTTTGGGATTCTGCTTTGATCCATGCGGATGACATGGCCAGTCCAACGAAGCTGGGCCTGGATTAGTTTGGCCTCGATGGTTGTTGTGTTGGCTCTGTCAAGGACTTCCTGGTTGGTGATTCGGTCCTGCCACTTGATCCGCATAATGGATCTCAAGGAGCGCTGGTGGAATTGTTCCAACTGACTGATATGTCTCTGGTAGAGTGTCCACGTTTCACAGCCATACAAGAGAGACGTGAGGACAACTGCATTGTACACTTTCATCTTTGCTGACAGGCGTATGTCCTTGTGTTGCAAAACCTTGTTTCGAAGTCGTCCGAGTGCTTGACTGGCTTTTTGGATCCTCCCAGTGATTTCTTTGTCCAGGGAGCCGTCACTAGATATTGTGCTGCCAAGGTATTTTAAACTGTCCACATTCTTCAGCTGCGTGTCGCCAATGATGATACAGGGATGTGAGGGGACAGTGGTTGGGGGGGGGGGGCTGGAAGAGGACTTCTGTCTTTCCTAGGCTGATTGTGAGTCCAAATAAGTTGGATTCTTCAGAGAATCTGTCCATGATTGCCTGTAGGTGAGTCTCTTCATTGGCCATGAGGGCACAGTCATCTGCAAAGAGTGCTTCAATGATGAGCCTTTCTAGCGTCTTTGTTTTTGCAGCTAGGCGACGGAGATCAAACACTGATCCATCCAGGCGATACCTAATGTAGATGCCAATGTCAAGGTCACGGATGGCATGGAACAGTACCTGTGCAAACAAGAGGTTGAAGAGTATCAGAGCAAGTACACAGCCCTGTTTGACACCATTAGATATTGGGAATTTCTCAGAGAGTTCACCGTCTGAGAGAATCTCTCCAGTCATGCCAACGTGGAGGAGACGAATGAGGTTGGTAAACGTCTGAGGACAACCAAGTTTCTTGAGTACTACCCACAGTGGGTCTCTGTTGACTGTACCAAAAGCCTTTGTCGGGTCCACGAAGACAGCATACAGATTCATGTCCTGCTCAAGGCACTTCTCTTGGACTTGTGTCACTGCGAAGATCATGTCAACGGTGCTGCGGTCTGGGCGAAAACCACACTGAGACTCTGGGAGGTTATCTTCTGCCACTGCCGCAATAAGCCTGTTGAGGATGATGCGAGAAAGTATTTTGCCAGCTATGGACAGCAGGGAGATGCTCTGTAGTTACTGCAGTCCACACGTGTGCCTTTATTTTTATAGACGGTCATGATTGATGCGACCCGGAGGTCGTTTGGCATCTCTCCTTCCGTCCAGATGCTGATTAGCACATCGTGGAATGCCTCCAGAGCCTGTTCACTGAGAACCTTGTACACCTCCGCTGGGATACCATCCTTTCCAAGTGCCCTGCCACAGTTAATTTGTTTAATGGCCCTCCTCAACTCCTCCATCGTTGGTGGAATATCCAGTTGGTCGTGCGTTGGCTGCTGTGGTATTTGGTCAAGAACAGATTGGCTGACCGATGAGGGCATGTTTAGGAGCTGACTAAAGTGTTCTTTCCATCTTTCCTTAATGCCATTCTTGTCCTTTATTAGTGTAATGCCATCGGCAGCGAGCAAGGGCGCTGAGCTGGACTTTTCGTGGCTGAAGATTGACCATATATCTCTTTGGAGTTGTTAGTGTCAGCATAGCTTTACACTTCATCAGCTTTCTTTTCCCACCAATGGTCATGCATCTTGCGGATTTCCCTTAGAGCCTCAGCTTGATAGAATTTGAAGCGGTTTTTTTTGTTGATGGAGTTTGTGTCATTCTGCCAGTCCATGAATGCTTTGTTCTTTCTGGCAAGTAGATCTTCAATGGCATCGTTGTTCTCGTCGAACCAGTCTTGATGGATTCGCTTCTTTGGGCCCAGGGTCGCCATAGCTGTTTCTCTTATCGTGTCCCTGAGCTTGTTCCATTTTTCGGAGGCATTTCCACATATCGGTCCGTTTGTTGACAGATTGTCATCTAGTCTTTTCTGGAAATTGAGCTTGGTGGAAGGCTGCTGAAGTTTGACAATGTTGAAGGCTGTGCGCACAAGTTTAGGACGTCTTAGGTGATGAGGGGCAATGTGCAGCTGTAGGGTAGTTCGGACAAGTCTGTGGTCTGTCCAGCATTCTGCTTCTCGCATGGCCTTGGTGATGAGGACATCCTTGGCATCACGCTGGCGGACTATTACATAGTCGATTAAGTGCCATTGGCGAGATCTGGGGTGCATCCAGGTGTTCTTGTGTTTGTTCGCCATTCTGAACATTGAGTTTGTGATTAGGAGGTTAAATTCTGCGCATTTGCTGAGTAGGAGCAGGCCGTTGTTGTTCATTCTGCCGACACCGTGTTTGCCAAGCACATCTTTCCATCGACCATAATCACAGCCAACACGGGCTTTGAAGTCCCCCAGTAGTATGATCTTGTCGTCAGCTGGAATTGAGCTAAGTACAGAGCTGAGGTCGGTATAGAACTGCTCGATGGCTTCTGCTGTACTCGATAGGATAGGGGCCTAGGCACTGATGACTGCTGGATGGCGTTTGTGGCTGATAGGTATTCGCAATTTCATTAACCTCTCATTGATACCAACAGGCATTTCCGGAAGCTGCTTCAGACATGATTTTATAGCCAGGCCTACTCCATAGATCCTGTCCTCATTTTGGGCTTTTCCTTTCCAGAAGATTGTGTAGCCGCTTGCTAGCTCAGTAAGAGAACCCTCCTCTGCGAACCTGGTTTCACTCAAGGCTGCAATGTCGATATTGTAGCGTGAAAGCTCCTTAGCAACTAGAGCTGTTCTCCTGTGTGGTCTTGCTACGTTCTCTTTGTTCATGAGTGTATGGATGTTCCATGCTCCAATAATAAGTTTTTTTCTTTGATTATTTCGACCGCGGGTATGGATGATCTTGCCAGCTGCGGCATGCTGGCCAGATATTTTAGGGCAAGCTTTTTCTAGGCCACCTTTTCTAGGCATCTCCCTATTCAGGGTGAGCAGCGCCGTCCTGAAAAGGTCTGCTCAGTCGCCCCTGGATGCTGCCGAACTGTTCTGCTGCCCTGGGAGCAGAGCAAAACGACCACTTGTCCAAGGGCCGCCTACCTACAGGTCTCTGACTACAACTCCCAGTGGTCATCTCCACCTGTTGCGTCGCCAGTCGCCCATCGCCGTAGGACTTTGGTAGGTGCAGGTAAGAAACAATCAGTGTGATGATGAGGATGAATGATAGGTACACAACATAACCTGTGCGCGAAGGAGATTAAAGTGAAACAGCCTTTGCACAGAGACAGCCTCACTCTCTCGGCCTTTGTAGTTAGAACTCAGTGTTACGAAGATTCGTCACGGCTGGGGACTACTTCGGCTGCATTGGATGGCTATGACGTCTTCCGTGCCTTGTCATACCCTGCGCTCTCCACAAAACGTTTGCAGATCCGCCTTCGTGACCGTTGGATCACTCAGTTGATCTCTTCCGCCCAGTCTGCCGAAACTGGCTTTGCATGCAAGGATAGGCAAGCTCCTAAGTCACCGAGGGTTTTTTGAGGCCCGTCGGCTACCCTCGACCTGGTTTAGCCGGCCAGTCGAAGCGGTTGCCCGTGGTGTGGCCGCTGCGCATGCTGCAGCTACTTGGAGCCACAAGTGAGTACTGAGCGCCTGGTGAGGACCAAAGATGGACAAGCTACTCCCGAAGGAGCACGACGTGCCCATCTACCAGAGCTACTACCCCTCCCAGATCACCCCGAACACCACAACTGACAACACCCTCATGTTTCGATATAAAACAGGTGGTTTAGTCATTATAAACAGACATCATATTTTTCTTTTGCTTCCAGGCACTTACTCGGGAGTTACATGTTGAAGAAGGCTAGTGTGTGATCTTTTTCATGCTAAAATTTACTTTTGCACAAAGACGTCTTCAAATACATCTTTCTAATTTTACCTTGTTTCTAAGAAAGATGTATAATGATCACATATACCGTGTATGTACTTCTCTGTATGTCTGTTTACATGACTGCGCAGCCTGACTTTTCGTGCTGTTAAATTCACATACCTGACGTAAAGTTCTTTCCATTTCTTTCAAGCATAAAACCAAAGGTGCACGCACATATCCTCGACTTTCCGTTGGATATAATAATCTGCTGACAATCTTCATTCAACGTAAAACACTGCGCTTGAGAAAATTTAACAGAACAATAAAAGAGGAGTTAACATTGAACAATTTGTTCAAACTCGTGTCTTAGTTAGCTAGTGTCACAACATGCGTTGTGGCGATGTATCATACGATCGTCTCACAGTGGAAATGCCTCTGCTACTGGCTAAAAAAGATGCATATGTTCTATCAAGATCATGCAGGTGGGAGAAATGAACTTTTTCACTGAAAATGGCTTGTGCAAATACATTTATTTCATTGCTTAACCTTAAGAAAACTTTGCAATTTTGCTGGCCACCGTGATGTATTCAAAGTTACAGCAGAGATGCCACTGTTCTCTTCCGTCCAGTACAAGTTTCTGTCGCATCCTTTCTATGCTAGCCCTTAAAACCCAGAATCCTAGCTTTTTTATTGAAATATTATTGAAACTATTATAAGTTGGAAGAAAGTTATTATTATTATTATTATTATTATTATTATTATTATTATTATTATTATTAATGTTGTTGTTGTTGGTGTTGTTGTTGTTGTCTTAACTCCATGTACGCGTTTTCTCCAAGTAACCTGTGAGTTTGTGTAATCGGCATTTTAGGTCTGTCAATTATGGGTATGACAATATTTCTTCCATATCTCTATTTCGGACCAAATCTTGGAATGTCCGTTGCTAATGATTTCAAAATTCAAATTCCTCAATTGAAGACTAAATATCAGTCGATTCGTAACCTCTGTAGATGTAATATTGTTTCGCATTTGGTCCATAATGTTAACCCCAACAAAAATCATGTTAACGGTTCATGTTTGCTGCTTTTAGGATATGTGAGCTATAAGTCCTTAAATGGTCATGTGCATCTGAAATTTGCTGATGGTGATTATTTTATAGAACTCTAGTTGTCATTAAAACCGTATTACTTTGTCATATATCAGTGGACTTGACCATAATCAAGCTGTAACCAGTACCAAGTGTTGAAAGTCCGAATGCCTAGGGGCCCGAGGTAACCATACAAGTAATCCTGAGCAACCATTTCCCCCAAAGTGATAATTGTTTTTAAAAACGAAAGTGTTAGAATTATCATTTCATTATATATATATATATATATATATATATATATATATATATATATATATATATATATATATATATATATATATATATATATATATATATATATTCCAGAGTCAAACATGTGATGAATGAATTGCCCCTCTGTGCGCTTAGGGTGACCCTACTCTCTGCATACACGTACACATTTAAGTATTGGGTTCTTGCTGTATATATATATGCATATATAGTCCAGAGTTACATTTAAGTATTGGATTCTTGCTTTAAACATTAACATACGTCTGTTATTCATTGTCTGATGACATTTAATGGAACAAGACTCACGAATGTTTCTCTTTTCTCAAAACACTAACATATGCTAGCATGTGTTACTTCTTTCATGTTTTGAATAACACATTTAAAACGTGTAACACTTACTTTTGTTGACTAAGGTTTTCAAAGGTAATAGGCTTATGCAATTAAATCATTCGCATTTGTTATTGCGTAGAACATTAATTGTCGTGAACTGTCTAATCAAAATTACCATGTAGCATGCTAATTGTTGTTTGAAAGGTTTAACCACTCGAGTGGCCTCGGATGAGGGAGGTCGTGGTTTCGATACCCGGCCGAGTCATACCAAAGACTTACTAACAGCTGCCTCGCTTGGCGCTCAGCATTAACAGGTTATTGTTAGGACTGGTCATTTGGTGTCAGGATAATGTGCCTGGGTGGGATAACATGCTACATGTCTGCGGCATGAAACCCCAGTGATAGACATCAATATAAACTGTCACACTGCAGACGTCGTAGCGATATGACCGAAATATTGTTAAAGCTACATTAAAAATCCAAATTATACTCACACACACACACACACACACACACACACATGTCAGGTTTAACATGTGTATACAGTACCGGACTAACCATAACTTGAGTTAAGATGTAAACGGGGATAAAAAATAAAATATAGATACGAGTACGGTCAATGGGGCTTCGTTTTAAAAACATGATTGACAAAAAGACATCGTCTAAGGAACGGGATTTCTCGATTGTCGTTTACTTTCGATCTCAGATCGATACACATGTGGTAAATCTGCGTGAAACGTTCTATCTCAGGAATGACGGTTGCTTGCAGGTATTTTAAAAACTTCTAAAATAACATTCATGAACACCCATATATATCTGTTTGTCTTTATACGTATATCTACATACATCTGTTGTTTTGTTGGCATAATATAAGTTCCTCTAAAGGGTGTTTTTATAGCACTGGTGACTGATATTTTCACTAATTTGCAGATGCAGCTGGGAACCTAATGGTTAAAAATCACTGTGATAACCATTGGCTTGTAACCACTGCATATATATTCTGGCATCGACAAAGACACACCTATAAATTGGGTTGATGAATGAGGGAAATCATGTCATTATTTTATAAGGTTAAGCCATCTAACTTGTGTGAAAGTTTGTCAAGTAAACAAATTAATACTTGAAGCTTGTTTCTTTTTTCCGCTCTGAATCCCCAAATTAACCAAGAAAACATTAATCAACTTGCTTGATGCCAATTTGTCTTGGGTGAAATGATGTAACTTACGTTTATGTTATCATTCGATTTTCTTTAAATCAACTAACAAAATGGTTATTGAATTTCTAAAGGTCAATATTTGACATATTAGGAACTGACATTTGCAATCTCTTTGCATTCAATACAAAGATCCAGAAACGAGTATTCAAGTGCTAGATTAGCAGGTTATACAACAGCAATAGTAGTGTCCTATTGGTCAAATGAGAGTTATGGTGAAGAAAGTGAAGTTAAGAATATTATTTTGAGCCACATGCATAGCGAAGAAAAAGGATGATGAAACAATGTTACTTATGGTATATAAACCAAACTGATTGAAATGGACTTACATGACCATAGCATTGAACAATTCTGAGCTACAATTCGTATTCCTTATTTAACGTTTGTACATCTGTCCATCTTGACATATAATAATTAAACTATCTCTACAATAGAAAGAAGGGACAATTAATATTAAATCGAGTTTCATCAATATTATTAACTTAAGTTTTAACGTAATTATTTTAAATCACACTTAAACTTGCCACTGATTATCCGGGATGGTTTAGTCAGTAATTACAGTTCTGGATTATCTACCCTTGCCCAGTAAATTGTCGTGTCGTTGGCGAGGATAATCTGTATGTCGTTTGTATCCAAAATCATGTATTTAGTGCCATTTGTTTTCAGAACACAGATGGGAGCGAACGAAAAATGCGTCAAAACTGTAATATCCACTATACAGACACTGGTCACATTACTGAACATCCATCCACGATGAAATAACTCATTATTTACGGTAATGTAGGAGAAAGAAAATATGTAATATTGTATGTTAATTTGATGTTAACATATCTAATTATTTTTGTCTTATTATACATTCCGCAAAACAAAAGGTATTTTTCTTTATATTCAAAATAAGCTATTTTGGTGTAAAATAATTTCCTTATAAGGAACATTTCTTCTGCGTAATGAGTGTAAGCCTAGCCACTCTAACGAAGACTTTTTTCCAATATCTAGAAAGGTACTGATAATCACATCCTAACTCAAATATATTTTGTTCAAATCCTTGCATTTAAAAAAAAATGTAAGATTAAGCAGAATTCTGGGTGCAACAACATTAAACTTCACACTGTCTTTGTTGTTTATATGTTGTCATTATTACCACAAGATTATAGTTAACGAGAAACATATTTCAATTTAAAGTCAGCGTATTTCTGTAGCATATGTAAATCTATTCGTTTGAAGATGAACGCAACTAACACAAACTAAGGAAACGACAATATATTTTTGATATAGAAAACTATATGGCACAAAACATATTGAAATCTATGCTAGCTCTGATAGATTAGTCGTGTATGAGTTACACAGTTTAACTTAGGAATGTACCTTTAACCTTCAGAAAAAAGCAGAACATTCATTCAAATATAAGGCAAATGACTCCTCAAACATTAAAAGTATATGTGAGGACGAATGTCCGCGCAAATTGACAGTTCCTCAACTATGTTTAAGATATTTACATGAACATGTTTTCATGTCTTTGTTGAGAGTGTATCCATTTTTACATATGGCGCCTTCTTTCTGCGTCATAAAGATCTGTTCACAACCATGGTGCACGCAGGGGCTAAAAGTAGACATAAAAAGGCATGTTCAAAGGTCATATCGTATGTCTGGATACATACATATATATATATATATATATATATATATATATATATATATATATATATATATATATATATATATATATATATATTACCACCTGAATGTATTAAAAATGAATGTCTGGAAGAGAGAGAGAGAGAGAGAGAGAGAGAGAGAGAGAGAGGGAGAGACAAATGGGACAGGAGGTAAGAGAGAGAGTTTTACTTGTTGTTGGTTCGTGTTTAATGCCATCTCACATGCAGGATGGTCTAAAAACCGATGTTCCGCAATGGCCAAGCACGAGACTCGAATCACTCCACAACCGCCGACGGAGTCACACAGCTAAAATAGACTCATGTTGTAGCGAGGTTAAATGCCATTTCGCTACTCACGATATGCTACATGGAGGCCAGGGTAACCATTGATGTGAGTACCTTTGAGAAACCCGAGAAGAAACCCGACACATGGGAAGCTATTTGGAAACCTCCTCACGTATGTCCATTGACGGAATCCGAGAGTGGAACCCACGCTGACAGAGGTGATTCAGGCGCCAGTGATCTTCAAAGGTGAGCGCTTTAGACAATTACGTTCTGACAAAATTTCCCTAGTATAAGCTGTTATGTATATTTAACGTTGTAATATTTTAATATTGTGCACCTCATTTTCGTCATGATTGAAGGTTGTGGCTTTCTGTTTATTATCATCATTTTAAGCAAAGGAAATATTCATTTAGAGAGAGTTCAAGATCATACTACATCGCAATAAAACTAAACCTGATAATTTGCTATTAGGATGATTGTTTCCCAGGTCACGCTCAGAGGGTATATATGTCCTACTATCCGTGTTTAGAATGTTTAACTTATATTTTCCAGTTTTCCAGTCGTAAGGCTATAATGTCTGCAGAGTGACAGTTTAAGGTGATGTCTAGCACTGGGGCAACATGACACAAAAATACAGCATCATATCGCACACAGACACTAGGCCGACCAGTTCTAACATTAACCTCTGAATGCTGAGCTGCAAGGGATCAGATACAAATATCATTTTTATATTCTTTAGTTTGTCTCGGCCGAGGTTAGAAACAACCATGTCCCGCATCCGACGCGGACGCTCTAACCACTAGGTCACCGTAGCAGTTACATATATCCAATGACCTATACAAATGGAGGTGTTGATAAAAAATATCAATTCTTGTTTCATTATCAGTCTATGTAATCATTTGTGTTTAGAAATAATTCGTGAGGAAGTATGTATTTAAAATATTCACTGGAATTACAAAGTGCTTATGGACAATATGGACTATATCATTACTTTATGATAATTGAGAACTCATAGAAAGATATGTGTGGTTGTATTATTGTGATATATCTTCACTTTCACGATTATTGAAATTTGCTTGAAAGTTTCATCAGCTTTGGGCTTGTTAAGGGACGTTTAAAACGTTTGGAATTTATTCCACAATACCATATATTTCTCGAAAGGTTAAACTTTGTCACGTCAAGATTTAAACGTGTCGTTAAATTTTACTTTAATTAATGGTTTCACTTTCTTTTTTTTATATATTTTGATACCTGGATTCGTAACAAGACAAGCATACAAACCCGTGGTAAGTGTGGGTTGTGCATCAGGATGGAAGAGAGTAACTCTGTAATACGTTGCGCCAGATTATGGCAAATGCTTGTGTAACTCATTTCCATTCGTTTTATTGAAGAAATAAAGCCCACAATATCCCCAATCAGCCACATACAAATAATTTTGAAAACGAACATAATCCCGACTTGAAGAAGACACTGAATCTTATCAATTTAACATTTCAGAGATAAAAGTAAATACAAATGTCTGGAATGGATAACCATACAAAAATAAGACATTTTGACAGAAGTAACATACATTGTAAAGGTCAAACTATTATGTTGACAAAATGATTAGATGCGTGCGTTAAATTGTACCAGGTGTTGGTTATCACTAACGGCATTCCATAAACTTTTCGTTATGTTAACCGTATTATCATATTTGTTGTTATTATTGAACAAGCGAAAAACATATCACTGAATCTAGTGATAAGGTGTCTCACATATGTATCGATTTGTGCTACCACCTAATATTGTTCAACCGTATTCTGAAACTATAAGGTTTTATTTACCTGAAAAACAGCAATATCAAAGAAGTTGCTGTATGATTGTTTGAGCACGATTTTTCTGTCTCTGCCCTCGTACGTTTCCACTGTGCTGCGTAATCAGAAGCCAGACAGTACGGAAGCAAAACGTTTGATGATATCAGAGACTGCCGAGCCTTACCCGTTAAACTGGACACCTCGATCTTGGTGAAAGTTCCAATATCACTCCAGAGGAGTACCCTGGTGCATAAGAAATTAGTTTAAACGTTAGACTTTGTTAAAGTGAATGAGACTCTGTTTCCATTTTCATCAAGAAACTACCAATAATAACAAATGCCAGGCAATCGGACCATATACACTGACATAAAGATGATGAATATTACATCATTTAGTTAAAAATGTTTCACTTTTGTTTTTTCTCCGAAGCTTGTCCTTTTCCATCTTCGTTATACAAAGCAAGTTTAGTCCACGTCTCACAAGAGCCAATTGTGTTTTCGTAATAAACAGCTAAATGCATTATCTCATGGTCAGTCTCCAATGCAAATCATTAACGCTTGCGACCGTTGTCACATAAATCCGTAGCCACTAGTTTACAATAACCAGTCACAATAATATCACAATGGCAATGCTAAGCTTGCTTTAACGGCTCGCTGGATACATCCTTAATATTGACACACACACACACACACACACACACACACACACATATATATATATATATATATATATATATATATATATATATATATATATAGAGAGAGAGAGAGAGAGAGAGAGAGAGAGAGAGAGAGAGAGAGAGAGAGAGGGAGGGAGGGAAAGAGAGATATAGCCAAATAGTCAAAGAACGCACTTGCTTTTGCAACTCTGGCATTTATTTCGTTATCGATGTGGACTGCACGTGTCTGTGCTACCAAGAGAGGTGGACTATTATACTTCATTGAGGGTTTGGCCATTTATTGTAACGGTAGAATGCACACAAGGCATTTCTGGTGCAGGTTGGTGCTTTCCATGTATTGATTATGAGACACGTATTGTCACAAGCTGAATATAAATAGAGCGTATAGGTTTTCATGTCAGATTCAAATTTGTCTTTCCGGATAACATGGGCAGCAAATAGGCGTACTTGATTATTCACTTCCTGTTACTTCGTCTTTGCAGATTGAACAACTTGAAGTCAGTCTTATATCAGATATGGATCGCAGCGTCATAGTCACGGAAGGCATCGGAAAACATGATGCAGAACACCATTCTGAAGAGGGTTTGTAATAGCATAAAGTCCACAACACGAGATAGCATACCATTATGCTCTTTTCTAATCATTGTAATGAATTCATCTGTGCAGCTAAATTTCTCCTTAATCTTTCAAAGACGTCCACGGCAAACCGTGTCAAAATTTGTTCAGGTCAATGAATGTAGTATACAAGTTGATATTCCGCTTCTGGTATATTGCCTGTCATTGAAGCGCTGAAAGGATGCCCAGTTTTACTCGACATATTCTGATTTGTTATGATCATACCAAGTTGTCCACACAGTTCTTCAACAAAACATGTTTCACATTTCTCCTGTTTTAATTAGGTTACATATAACGTTTTGAGAACTTTCGTTTCTTCTGGATGCTTAACAAGAACGGGATACTGAGTTTTGAGACTATGAGGGTGTGATCAGTTAAGAGTTTGATCTTCTCATCGTCTTGGTAACTCGAACATTCTGCATATATCCTTTCTGGCGATAAAGTAGTAAATATAATGCCCAGAGCGTAGTTGCATCTTGTTTTTGAACTCATCAAATTTATATGTCGTGCAGTGAAGTTGCTAGTCGTCTCAAGTGCACGTGTTATGAGTTTGAGAGAATGCAAACATAAAATGCATTAGATATTAATGCATTATCAGATCTATTAGATGCATATCAAATGAAAATAACAGTTAAAATATTTTCTAAATATAATCATTACCTCACATCCGTTCTAATTTAGAAAAATTCCTTTTGTAGCCAATGATACGATGGTATACTCTGTACAAGAAATGTTTACTAACTGTTGGACGATTATATGTTAGGCTATTCATATATACGTATAGATAGGTATTTCTAGAATAGATGAGTAATGTTAGATATACATTAGTCTCTGTCCTGTCCGCAAAATAGAGAATGTTTTTCTTTTAATGATGAAATTATACGCTATATTGAAACCATTCTGTGGAATAGCATTTGTACTGATGAATGAACAATTATGAGTTTAAGTGCTGCAGATTTCATTTGCAATCGCATTATTATGCTTGATTCGTTTTGGGCCCATGGGCCTGTTTGAAAAATTTTAGAGAAAGCAGTTTTGACATAACACATTTGTGATTGCTACCAATTTGCGGCAGTTGATGAGGGCGTTTGCAATTCTGTAGCCATTGATGTGTGTCTGAAATAGTGTTTTTCTGTTAGATTATATATACTTACGCTCCCATCGGATCCAGAGCCAATGCTTGAGGTCCATCCAGATTCTCGTGAATGAGAATAAGGTGCATGGATGTGTGATTGCTTAAAAGTGACTGAACCATGATCCACTTGTAATGTGGGTCGGTCCAGTAAATTTTATAGCTGATCCACTCCACAGCCAATTTTACAAAAGCCCTTGAAAGTCTTATGTAGAATCGTCCAATCATTCTGTCCAGAGAGACCAATATAGAAGTTGGAGTCCTTGTATATGGTCATTTTGTAGCGGTCGTACACGTACGCCTGCTGTAATTTATAATCTCCGTCTGCACTGAGAAACTAAACATTGATGGAAAAGCGAAGTGAACGGATATAATCCAGGTTCGGCTTTCCGTCCAGAACAGTCGCCACTGTAGACAACCTTTCGGCCATGGATCCTGGTAGCATCGTAACAATCATTCCACGGTCATTCTCTAGAACAAAATATGTGTAGTGTTACAGGTTGGTAAAATAAATAATTGTAAACAAGTAACCGAACATAATCCATTTTAAATTTACTCTGCTTGTACACTACATTATATTAAAATTTATTTATAATTTATGAATAAAATATATGTTTCCACTAGATCGCAATATCATTAAGTATTCAAACCAGTGCGTAAATTAGCACAATGCCCTGACATTAACTCCGGGCGTAAGACATAATAAATTATTGATGCTAGTTTCCAAGGTTTGAAACAAAAGTAACTTGTATCAGAATCGGATTCATTTTGTTGCTTTATTTCAATTGTCGGGATATATTTGAATCTTGCAAATGCATTGTTCTTATCACAATCTCGGTATTGTGGCGTTCGCGATCAATACTTTGAACACAAAGGAATAAACTCATGGGAAAGATATGAGCCAAGATAAAATAAAAATAGAGGTACTCAAACAGACGAACCTACCTTTGCAAAGTAAACTGAGGTCAATATTCCACTCCGCATGTGACGTGTATGTGATATTTCTCGTGATGGTTGGGTTTTTCTCAAAGCCACCATTACAGTCAAATGCAAACTGCTCATCTGCATAAAACTGACAATCATCTGTCCATTTACCATGGTCTGAACAGTTTACGCACAGTCCTTTCCTCTCTGAAACGGTCAACATCAAATTTTGTTTACAATTTCGGAAGCAGGACATCTGAGTAGCCTGTTCAAGATAATGGTTTTCCTTTAGATCAAGTACGTCTATTTACTTACTGCGAATTTCCAGTAGACATTATAAGACTAGTCTAGCTCTAGGGATCGGTCAACACGATTGCAAATACATAGAAGTTTATTTAGTATAATTTCACGGAAGTCATTTTTATGCCATTACGAATGGACCATTAAATGTATTAATATAAGCATATTGAAGTCTTTGAAGCTACCTAAACAATATGGTTTATGAAGGCCGTCCCATTTTCCGTCAATGTCACACAAGACCTTATCGATTTTGGGATTAGGGTCGAATCTTTGATTGCAGATAAATGGACACTCGGTATAGATATGTCTTCACACGCAGCCAAATTAAGTGTCGCGTTTGGAATTGTTGTTGGACAGAGTACAGATGAAGTGAAACGAAAACGAATAAGAAGACATTTTAAAAGATTATTTCAAATGAAAACTCCTTTATGGGCAGCTGATAAAATGACATAAACTTATGCACTACTAGGTTTGACTTGTCTTGATTAGATAAAGATTCCATACTAGATGTAAAAGGTCCTCGAATAAGAATTGACGAAACATTCGAAAAATAACTAAAATACCGTTATGACTTTGAAGGATCAGTGCAACCTTTTACCAAAACGATGTTTTGGTCATAACGTTGTGACTAATACATATTGAGAAAACCCGTGTATTGCTTAGTTTGGAGTCTGAATTGTAATGAAAGGAGTAATACTTTTTGCAGATGAAGAATGTATAGCCCATATTCCGCTGTTTTTTTCTGCTTGATATATGATCTGTATAGAAAATGTGTCTATTTGTATATTATGTGAAACATTCACATACATGATATTTACAAATATTGTTATGTTCTCATTCAAGCGGAGTAAATTAATTGTCTTTTGTCAATAGCATAGTCATTTAAATTAGAAAGTGTTATTTTAAAATGTGTAAATATTAAGCGCAGATAATGTATATTTGTATCATATTAAACACTATGTAGCCTTCAAGAATGTTTAAATCGACCCTTATTTCACGTAGACTTGTACTTTTTTACTCTAGTTTACATTCACACGGCTCATTCGGAGCTCAGACACTATTCTCCTGACATACGACTGTGTTGGTTGCAGAGGCTACATTAAATAACCCCTCACACTCAAATGTGCACTCGTCACCAATTTCTAGTGAACAAGATGAGTTTAAAAGCCCATGTATGATTCCCGGATCACATTTACCTGAAACGATACGAAACCTAGTATAGAAAACCAATTGAAAATCAGCAAAATACAATTCATTCATTTTAAGACTATAATTGGTTACACTTCTTTAAAAGTACATATGCTGAGCATTCAATTAAATGATTCAATACGTTTTTAACATTAATACATTTGCCTTTTGCATCAGAGAGTTTAGCAAGTAGTTGACAGTTCAACCCAATGTTTCGTATTATTTGACCACAAAGTCTATTCACGGTATCAAAAGAACAATAGACTTTGTCCATCATTTCCCTGGCATCGTTCAATAACCGTCATTATCTGTTTGACTTACGTCTGCAGAGTTTATCTGTGTTTCGGTTCCAGGCGCATTCTTACCCATAGATGGCATTCGTTACTATTTTTGGGTTTTTGTGAAACCCGAAAAAGCAACTATACGCGCAGGTCTCGTTCTCCCTCTTCTGACAGTTGTCCCATTCGCCTCCTGGAAATTTGCTTTGGCAGACGACATTCATGAAGACACAGCGGTAATTGTATTCCATCTGATGATTATACGAATATTTGAATTGTAGTGATTAACATAGTACTTATTATGGATTACATTAACTGTCAATATGACAGTAGTGTATTGTAAGGCAAGAAGAAACAGAAGATAAATAAATCCTTAACATTGTGTTGCTTCTTTAAACGAGTTATGTTATGTTTATTCTAAGAAATGTTTTCAAACTATTACCATGTAGTGTATACCCCTCAAATTTTGTTTTACTATTGTTTAATTATTATAATAAAATGTAAAACCCCAAAAAATAACCTGCATATCAAGTGAGCAGTTATCCTTGAAATCAAATTAGGGATAGCAAAATGACCAAATATTGTAATAACTCGATATAATGACCAAATACTGTAATAACTCTATATGACCACCAAAAAACAAATGCTGTATTAACTCGACAGGATGATCAAATGCTGTAATAACTCTATATGATGACCAAATGCTGTAATAACTCGATAGGATACCTAAATGATGTAATAACTCGATATGATGACCCAAATGGTATAATAACCTGATAGGATGCCCAGATGATGTAATAACTCGATAGGATGACTAAATGCTGTAATAACTCGACATGATGACCAAATGCTGTATTAGCTCAACAGGATGACCAAATGCTATAATAACTCTACAGGATGACCAAATGCTGTAAAAACTCGACAGGATGACCGAATGCTGCAATAACTCGATTATTCTTACTTTACACAGGAGCGTAAGGTCAGCATTCCATTGTCCATTCTCATCACATTGGATACTGAATATTTTGGGGTTTTTGTTGAAGTGATCATTACAGTAGTAAGAGCAGGTTGAACCAGTACCCAGATTACATTTGATTTGCAGGGATTCAATGGGAATAGTGGCATTACACTTAGCCTCTGAAAATGTCTTTATTAATCGGAAACGTTTTCATTTTAAGATACGATTGCAACATTCAGTCAATGATTTTGACACACATCTTTCTTATAAAGGACATATAACCGCTCAGTTTTCACATACGCTCAGATAAAAATGAACTTACAAAGATATGTGTCCATCACTGATGGATGATCAACAATCACGACCCGTGGCAATGATGTAATGCATCCGTCGTAAATGAAAACTCATTGATATGTCCGCTGCTCTGATGTATGTATATTACATAATCCGTTGTCCAATGCATCAGTAACACCTCACCTCCTTCTCAAAACATTAGGACGTTTTGGTGCTTATAATGCGTTGATGTGACCTTGAAATATATGTGCAATGTCCATGCGAGACTAGCAAAATCCAAGTAATTTATATTGCAATATTCAAAACTGAACTTGCAACATTCTTCCTCTGACACGCATAACCTTAATTGTATGTAGTTTATATTCTGCATGTATAGTTGCTTGGATGCTTTATTGCTCATGTTCCTTTCATTATATATAACCACAGGTTCTGGAGTATATATAGCAACGAACTCCATATATAGTATTAAATGTTACTATTATAGTGTTTCAATAAGTTTGTTTCTTGTTGGAATCCATACTTTCCAGAAACATAAACACGCGAACAATTAAAACCATGTGAACTAATTAAAAAAAAGAAATTGATTAGTTATGACTTTGATACAGAAAGAAACAGGTTATAATTAATTTAGATAATGTTGCTTGATCATATTTACGCAGCATATGGAACAGTAACGGACTAGAAGTAAAACCAGGCAAGTGAAATGGGTTGTATCTCGCGTTAAATTAATTCAGATCGGACGGAGGACAAACATTTGGTACGCCATTGCTTTCAGAATATTTTCTTTTGGTGCATTACTAAACGCCAGGCTATGTTATGCTTTATCAATTTTTTTGCTTTTGTTCAATAAGATATGCAAGACCAAACATTTTCCCTGTATTGCAAATCGCTAGATGACCGGGCGAGTTCCGTAGTTCAGAGACTATGTAAAATGATACTTACTAATGTTTAAAACAAGGAGTTAGCCTGCGAGCTAACTTTAGTGATCATGACTCATAAGCCAGAACATTCCTCATCGGAACTGAAAGAAATTTAAATGTGAGTATCATATTTATTTAAAATGTGACACACATTCAGTGGGAAGAAACACATATACACACACGCACACATGCACACACGCACACATACACACACGCACACACACACACACACATCTGTGTGTGTGTGTGTGCAAGGGAAGCTTAGCTGTGATTTAAGGTACCTTAAACTATTTTTCAGACATACCACTAAAATATATGAGTGTGGCTGCTTATGGTTATGTCTATAACTGGGCGAATCATGCCGACGACATGTTGCATTATGTCACATCCGGTCAGTTTTATCCGGTCGCGAGACCGACCAGTCCCATCTGTAACCAGATAACGCTAACCATATAGCAAGGCAGCTGTTAGTACCATTGCTATGTCTGAAGAATAATGTTTGGCATATATCTACTCTAAATATGGTACCGATGGAGTACGCGTATAAAGGAAGTTACTTGATACCGATGTTACTATTATATGCGCTCTTCGTGCTGACATGATAAAACGTTATTCATTTTAAGCATGATGAAATATTTTTCGATGAACTTATTTGGTCCCTAAAATGTCATTTGAGTGGTGCTCGTGGAACGTATAAAACGTATTTCTTTCAAAATAATACACAGCGTTTTTACAAATATGTCATCCAAAGTGAAAAGCTGCTTGATGCAGAAACACATTTTCAGGCAGTACAGTGTAATTAACCATTGAATTTTCTAAATTAACTGATGTGCCTTTTGTAGAGATCGAAGTTTTAAGGCTGGTATATTGTTCTTTTTCTGACTAACGTTTTTAGAATTTTAAACAATCTACTGATCATACATGTATTTTGAGATTAGTACAAAATATGCCAAAAATGCTGGGTTCGCAAATGATGCAGTGCTTCGTTTACTATTTGTGCACTTTTTGTAAAACGTGGATACGAAGGTCTTCCGCACGATACTTACGGGCCCCCTCTTAAGTTTACATGTAACTAAATATTAGGAATATAATGACCATCTATTTATGCTCATATCTTGAGGTCTTGCGGGATATTCTTGCAGATGGACAATTATACACCTAAACATATAGTCTAAACGGCAAGATCTAACATAGACACCTCTTCATTCAATAGAACATGTTTGAGATAAGGGGGTATAGAAGATTTATGCTATATGTCAGAATTTGCGTCACATGATTTGTCTGTTTCATAAAAGAGGTATGTTTTATTGTTCAAATATGAAAACTATTCTTTTTTCAGTGCACATCGAAACCTTAACCCGTTCGAACGTTCATATTTCCTGACCTGTTCGTTAGATTTGAGGTTAAAACATGCAATATTTTTTATTAAATATGGCCTCAAGTCATACCCTTTGTTTTCTTTTCGAACACAATTAAAGGTACTTACTGGCAACTGGATCCAAAATAAATATAAGCGATTACGCATAAAAAGTAAATTTTAAATGGTGCTGGTTTATAGAAATATAGAAAAATGAATGATGGAAAAATAAATATTCAGTAGATTGGATATACACCACAAAATGAAATGAAGAGATATATACGTAACTCTCCTGAGTTTCTGTGACACATAACAATAACATATTTGTAAATTGTACAAGTACTTTGGTTTTTAAAATCACATCAAACAAGTTTCGATTATTATTGGAGAAATCTCTTACTTCTATATTATATATTATTCCTTCAAAATATTGACAATGGATAATATGCTAAACTTTAAAGATTAAATCTTGTGAGACACACTATCTCAACTGTCTTTTAGACGTATCCAGATTTAGCCACACTCCAGCCTTAGTGGTAATCCAAACCTTCCTTTTAAAGGCGGTTATTACAAGTACCATGAATGTGTTTGGCAAACATATGAGAGAGGGTTACAAATGAGATATATGAGATATATTTTGTAGTATTCATAAATGTTGATTTTAAGAGGTATCAAAATTGCTTGAATGCAAAATTTGTATATGTTCATAGTACAATATTATTTTGAACCTATAATGTCGACAACCAACAAAGGGAAATAACCATGCGTTATCGAGACTTCCTTGCACCAGCGCTAAACCTGTTCTCACTCCAAAAGTCATATCCTTTTATTTCATTTGAGTTGTCATGTACTTTCAAACAACATTATTATTTATGGAGGGCACACTGTACACCTGTTTATTCTCACCAGCCATTTCTTAACTGCGAAATAGTTTTGAGTAGCATCATGCGGTCTTATATTGCCTGGTCAATGATATGCTACACTTTCTTCATGGTGATTGTTTCGCCGGATCAGTAAAACTTTATCCCATTATTTAATCATATCTTTACGACCTTTTCATTAATGTCTAGAAGACTGCTGCATGCAACATAAGTGTCGGAGAGCATTTTTACCGATCGCGTATGCTGGCGTGAAATGAAGGATATTTGTTGGAGCACGAGACCCATTTTCCTTATTATTTACTTTGAAGAAAACAATATTTACGCTTGGACCAAATTTTCATTACTATATTATTCTTGAAACCACTTTTGCTTGCCATTTGCTTTGATCAAATGTAAATTATATACAATGCAATGACTATGCAGAACAAATATACAGGTTTTTACCTGCATGTACACAATTTATAATAACGGATATGAAACGGGTATAACATAATCTCCACGTGAAGTGGATGGGTAAACTATCTTGAACAAACGTTGCCTTATGTTGTGAATTTGACAAAAATACAGATGCCTACATCAATGTCCCTAATCTTTTTATTTGGACGTACCTTGCTTGT
This sequence comes from Sinohyriopsis cumingii, assembly GCA_028554795.2. NCBI lineage: Eukaryota > Metazoa > Mollusca > Bivalvia > Unionida > Unionidae > Sinohyriopsis > Sinohyriopsis cumingii. The sequence goes on along the minus strand of CM068837.1, from coordinate 70,041,680 downwards.
TTGTATATCTGGATAGTTTTCCATAATATTTAATGTTATAAATTATAGTCCTTCCTGGATCAAATTACTTAGTATTTCGCTAAACAGACGAGAAAAATCTTTAGTATAATGTTGCAAAGTATTAATATTATTTTCATCCTTGCAAAGATAGTATAGTCAACGCAAATCCACCACATGATCAAAGGTAATGTTCTCTAATAAGAAAATCGACGTCACCTTAGACGAGTTTGTACAGGTGTGTAAAGTGTGAGTGCGTGTTTTGGATTTTAATCGCAGCTTTAACCATTGTGTCAGTTATACCTCTTTTATGCGTGCAGTGTGACAGTCTATAGTGAAGCATAACACTGGGGAATCATGTCATATACATGTAGCATGATGCCCCACCCAGTCACATTAGTTAGTATCGAAACAAATGAAATGCTTTTAATTCACATGTAGCCAGCGAATAGTTCCAGTAATTATATCAGACGTTTGATATTTGCAAAAAGCAGGAAATCTTCCGATCATAATCAAATTAGGCACGTATATACTACATAGTGGGAATATGCAAAGCATAGGGGCCCAGGAATTGTATTTTACTCTTTAGATTAGTCCGGGGCCCATCTGTAAAATCGGAATCAGGACCACCATAGGGGCCATAATATCCTA
>CM068837.1:69173532-69436032 GCA_028554795.2 Sinohyriopsis cumingii | reverse complement strand
GTTACCTGTTTCGGCTGAATTTTATTTTATTCAAATTATTGAACTGAGGTGATTATTTTATCTGGAAATGCAAAAGGACATTCACTGGAATTTATACTGAATTAAAACCTGAAATTATATGTATGTGATTCAACAAGAAACTGTTGATACACCAAACACTTCATTAGGTATCACAGACACGTGAACGACTTCAGTTTTTGGAAATATTCTTGACTTTAACTAAAATTTATTCAGGGATTTAAATTACTGTTACTAGGACTGTAATTCATGGATTATTTTGGGATTGAATTCGCAATAGCGTAAGGTTCTTTTTTTCATTTTCACTTTGTATTCTATAGAAAGAAATACATTTGTTAAATTTTACAAAGCTTGTTGTCTTGCACTCTTTTATGTTACTTATTTTAAGAGCATAGTTTTTCAGCACAATAAAATGTATAAAAGTGAAAACTGGCTGAAGTCAAAATGTACTCAAGTGAAAACGTACCTATAAATGCCGAAACATTCCAGTGTCAAACGTACTTATAAATTTATAACCTTACCATATCAAAATCTAACCAATTTTTGTGAATTATTACAAAATAAATTATAAGAGTTTAAGCAGTTCACCTTCATCAAGTAAACCATGATCGTTGCGGCCAGTTAGGCCTTAAACCGATGGTCTATGCAGTTGACCATATTGAATCATCAGGAGATTAATAACACTGTTAACTTTTCTGTAGTCTGTGCAAATACGTAAATAATTATCTGGTTTCGGCACAAGAAAACAGAGCGAACTCAAGTTACCTTTATATTTCCAAAACGTGATTCCCGTACAAAATATTCAACTTCCTTCTTCAAACATTCCTGCTTGAGAGGAACCATGCTGATAGGATTCTGTTTTACAGATTTGGAATCTACAATGTTAGCATCAGGATAGATCGTGTTTCTTCGTGTTGGAGCTTCTCGGAACAAGTGCTCCTATTCACATATTAACTGTTTCAACACATTATTTTCCTTCGGCTGTAAATATGAACGTTTATTGTCCAGATTCTTTAACATTTCGGAATTTTGAAGAATGGTTGAACCAAATCACTGCATTCAGGTTGTACGTCATTATTAACATGGTAATTGTGTGGAATGGTTACAACTAATTGATTGAACAATTTACCAAGCCATCTCAATCAACATACCTGACCTGATGAGGACTTCGAGATACGAGGAGGAGAGGTTAAACCTTATCACCAGGTTGAAAAGTTCTTTTCTTTGTAGTTTTGTCATACCTTAATTTAATTTGTTTTTGGGTAGACTGAATATTATTTCTTGCCATCTGAAAACATTTCGGTAGTTTGTATTTCAAATCAGAGACATAATCAAGTAAATTGCTCTTTGATTCTTCTGTTAAAAGTTTTTTTTTAAACAAGTTTAATGGTTCACGAACAGTGTGTCCGAAAACAATGTCAAAATGACAAAATCCAAAGGACACTTGAACCGACTACCAATTAGTAAACAGCAATAAGTGGACACCTTCATCCCAATCTTGTTTGGTATCAGATCAGTATGATCGTATCCTATTCTTTGAAGTCTGATGAAATCTTTCCAAGACCCCCCCCCCCCGGCTTGAACTGTTGAATACATAATTTCTATATAACATAATTCCTATATAACGTAATTCCCCTATAACTTCTTGGAAGATCCCTAACCTGAAATTAAAACCTTGATCAGATCGGATGGACGTAGGTAGGCAAGGACTTGTAAAGAGCGTTATTAAGGTTTTAATTATAATTTTAGTCATATTATTCCGTAAAGGAAATGCCACTGGAAACTTGGTGATGATGGATTACATTTCTTTCTAAAAAGAGGTACTAATCTAATATTTCTGTAACATCAATAACTGGGTTTCACGTATGGTTTCTATTCTCTTCTGTTTGCCAGTTTTATTTGGTTTAATTCAAATAGCATTTACTTTTCTCTGTCTTCTTGTTGATTTTGCTATTTCAACTCTACCCCTCTTTCTTCATTCGGTAGTTGTGTTTCTCTTTTTCCTGCGTTTGCAATTTCAAATCATTTCTTCTTTCTTCGTTTTGAGTTTGTATCTCTCTTTTCCCCTTTTGCATTTGCGTCTCCCTTTCTTTTCCCAGCTTTTTCGTTTTCATTTTCATTTCCAATTTTCTCCTTTTGCATTTGTAATTTCATCTCGATTTCTTCTTTTTGAATTTGTCTCTATCTTTATTATGTTTCACAATTAAGATTTCTTAACGTTTTTCATTCTTGAATTTTAATTTCAGTTCAAAAACTTGATAGCTAGAGCTAGGTTAAGACTTATTAATCAGCAAAACACTTTTGTCCACAATATTTCTCCTACCAAAACTTTAGCCAAAATAGTTATTTCTTGTTTTTAAAAAGATGACTTTGACTCTGAAAGATCGTATTTAATTCAAATTAATATTATATGGAAATACAAAGTGCACAAAAAATATTCTTTGACATGGGGACTAGGAATTAGAGTCAGTTCAAACAAGGAGATATTCTAGGATTATATTGCAGTAATTCAACAAATGTGTGTTGGCACATCTCTGCTGTATAGGCCATCACAGGCATATTAACACCTGCATCTTTTTATTGAAATACCACCAAAATTATTTAGAACTTTGTTCATTAGGATTTGTTTTTGAAAGCCTATGTCTATTTTGAAGTTTTTCGCAATACCCAAAGTTATATTTACATTATCACTTTGTATTCTAGGGAAATACATTATTTTAATGTTAAACAACGTGTTCGTTTTCGCTCATATTTAGTTTATTTCAAGAGTAAGGAGCCTTGATGCTGATATTTCCTAAGATTTATTTTAAAGATCAGCGTCATCTGAATATTGACCAATCATGCCTTATCATACAGCATCCAGACCAGAAGCTATGATAGCGGTATCTCAAGATCTGACGCTCAACTGTCTGTGCCAAAACCGGGTGGGTGGGGGTGGGGAGAGAAGAATGAACAAATTATTTATATAAAAATTCAATATATCTTATTAACGCGAGTCTAAATAACACAATTTTATACAGAAAAAGTATGTAAGAGTATTTCCTTTAGAAAATGGGTAAGTCTGTCTGACGTAAAAAGTTTATGTCAGAATTAATTTTAATAGGACAGATTAATAAGCCGCTTTGCTGCCAGAAAAAATCTTTAAAATATTATAGTTATTTTAAAGTGTAGTTTTGACACAAATTTACGCTATGCATGTAATAACATATTTTATTTTATTTGGTGACTGAACTGCAAAACATTGTTATAATTTATTTTGTAATAAATCGCATACATAGGTTAAATTGGGGCATGTTAATGTTTTCACTTATGAGAACGTTTCGAATTGGGTACGTTTCGGCATTCATAGGTATCTTTTGACTTGGGTACGTGTAAGTAAAGGTACGTTTTGATTTGGGTACGTTTTCACGGTAACTCCTAGGCCCCACTTCGTTCCAACAGTTACACGCAAATGGTAAATCTCCATTATGCATATACACCTACAAATCACCAATTCTAATACTTTATAAAAAAAACTCCACATTTTTATGGTTTTAACAAATATGTATGCTTGTGTATATATTTTAAATATTAAAAGCTAAACGACACTAACATGTAAAATATGTGACCGGTTTCGCTTAATGCCTTCTGCATGCTGCATTAAAATGACAGTTTACGTCAGTAAATACGTTTGGTTCCCAAGAGATTAAAGTTATAACCAAAATAACATACACTAAGTGAGACCATAGCTTGGTTCGCGTACGCTCTACTTAGTCTTAAATTCATAAATAGCATGGGAAAATGACACATCATGAAATACCTACAACTGATTCATTGAGTAACATGTATATGTTGTAAAATATACCAGTAGGACATATTTTCAGTGAAACCATAATTTCAATTTCGCATCTCTTTACACTGAATGTTAGAAGTCTATCACTTCCGACAGTTTTGTTTCGCAAATTCTGATTTCATTTTACGCCTATGTAGTGAGCACGTTTGACAAGTTGCATTTGGTTATTTATTCATTTTGTTTGGACGGTAATAAATTAATCATGCACTTAAGGAGTCACATAAATCAGCGTTCACTCCACCACAGTAACCGACTGGTGGTCTAAAGCACTCTCCGTTACGGATCACTGCCATCACACCTCTATCTGCGTGGGTTCGATTCTCGGATTCGGCTAATGTGGGTATGTAAGAAAGCTTGCCAGTAGCTTCTCGTGGGTAGGTGGTTCTTTCCGTGGTTTTCCCGGGTTCTTCCTCCACCATTAATAATGGCCGCCATGTATAGCTATCGTGTGCAGAAAAATAGTGTTAAACCCTACAACAACAACACCCCCACAGAAAAATAAATCTTTTTTTGAACATCATGGACAAGTGATGAGTCTGAACTCACCTATTAATTAAACTGTGCAGAAACACCTGTGCGCAACATTTCGGTGTACTTATTTAGATACTATATTTCTTGCATGAATGGAGCAACAGTCGGTTGGAAGGTCCTTTTGGCGGTGTACAGTCCATTTATGGATAAAATCCTATACTTGCCGTCTTGTAAACGAAGGAGAATAACTCAGTCCTATGACCCAAGTCCATTTCAAATTTTGTGGCTACATAAGGCTTGTACCAAATACGGATGTATAAGCTGGCGTGATTCGGACAGATTAGTATACTACATAATTGCACATTTTAATGAACACACAACATCAGTCCCATAAATCTTCAGTTAGTATCAGCACAGATTAAGGGGCACTGATTTAACACACTAGTATTTAATAAGTAGCAGATTTGGTTTATACCATAATCGTAAAGCTTTTCTTGCATGCTGTTCTCGCAATTCATTCACTAAATTCGTTTTACAATGTTGGCAATGTGGAGAACGCAAATAAGATGCCATACATTAGTTCGTTCCGCACAAAATCGCGAATGATACCCGCAGCTCCGTGAAAGTGCAGGTTACCGTTATTAAATGTAGATAAATATAACTAATTCGTTTCAAGTACGAAGTATATCAACACCGTTCGAATCAACATCGAGTGTAACATATCTCATTACATACTCGCTACAACAGGGTGGTCTGTTAACGTTAAACATTTTTTTACCATGCCCTTTCGAAGATCGATATGTTTATTCAGCAATGGTCAGCTTTCCTTTCCGGCTATATTTATCCCTGATGTATAATATAAGTCCGAAGTTTACATGCAACACCGACTGTTTCAGTAATGGGTATCAGTTTTTAGAATTTGATTTTACATACCTTTAAATGGCAAGTATTCACTTCATCTTGATTCGTATACATCCATAATTCCTTTGGAAGGTCACTATTTATACGTCCCGAGAGGTGTATGCAGCAAAATCAATGTTAAAGTACGTAGACATTTTTGGCCGAAATGATCCTAAAGATGTGATCCAGTACAATCCAGATTGAATGTCGCGCGCTGTGATGTCACTATGAAAGCTAAGCATATTGACAACATAATTCATACTGCCCTATATTGGGACGATTTTACTCGACGCGCCCTTCTTTGACCCAAGTTTAGTACATATCCACCCTTGTAAAAGTAAATAGCGATAGATAATTTACGTCTGTAAGTTTCTTAGAGACAGTTAAGGTGCAGAGAATTAAATAATCAGGATTGAATAGACTTTGGTTCAAGAAAATTAGTGTTAAAGTTTAGAAGGACTGTTTATATCAAATTTAAAATGATTAAATGCGCATACGTGACCCATATGACTTGTACAATAGCTACCTACCATTGGTTTCTTTGTGGTATCAAATAAAGCCATTTTCAGAACTCGGGACGGACATGTTGGATTGCGTGTCAACATGCCAGTCTTTATCAGCATGCATCTGTTTAATGGTTGTTGTTGTTGTTGTGGGGTTTAACGCCATTTTTCAGCACACGATAGGCTATACATGGCGGCCAGTATTAATGGTGGAGGAAGAACCCGGGAAAACCCCGGAAAGAACCAACGACCCACGAGAAGCTACTGGCAAGCTTTCTCACATACCCATATTGGCTGAATCTTAGACTCGAACCGCCGCAGACAGAGGTGAGATGGCAGTGATCCGTAACGAAGAGCGCTTTAGACCACTCGGCCACTCGGGGCCCCCTGTTTAATGGTTTTGCGCTGTATGTCAAAATGAATTATTTTTAAATTATTCACGCACAAAACGAATTCGGTAATATTCTTTAAATTTCAAGACGCTGACATGAAAATGCATTAAGAAATCTGTTCGGATATAGTTTACGATGCTTTGGTGAAAGAACTATAATAATAAATAATGTGTGTGATGCATTCTAGGTACGTTATACTAACAACTGCGAGTACACATAGACAAACACGCACAACATACAGTCATACATTACAAAAAAGTTTTTTGTTTTTATGCTTTGTTTGTTGCTTTTTAGTTCTACTTTCTTTCTACTTTTATATTATGTTGTCCATAGACAAACACAAGCCCAAATAAGCATGGAAAATAGAGCTGGAGGAAGTGATGGGGGGGGGGAGTCTCAGGAATTTAGGTGGATGGGAAGATCATACCCACTAAGGACATGGTAGCCAGGATGCCCGCCCCCACATCTCGATCTCAGGCTAAAATTGAGGAACCCATAATTCATATGTCTATTTATTTGAATAGTTAAATTTCTTAAAAAAATAACTCAAAAACGAAACAAATTCGACCCATCATATCCGGTCTAAACAATTAAACAGGACTTAGCAATAACACAACATTAATGCAATATACACATATAACACACACTGGACAACATATCCTTGGCAAGCATCACAAGCAACAAATCATTCGAAACGTGAAATAGTATAAACATAACAACTGTACAACCCACAGCTGGGCGGAGCAAAATGTGAACATTGTATTCAGAAACTAAAACAACAAAAACAAATCTAACTGCAAGAGTTGAACTTTATGTCAGTCTTAAAAAAAAAGGTTAGATCACATAGCAATATGTGAGTTTCTGGTAATTAGTGTCTGGATTTTATTTTCGATTTTTTATATATAAAAATTTGATTTCTATAAATGAGATACACGTCATTGGAAATGCATCTGTTTTAACTGGATAACTCTCTCCCGTTTAGTACCAACATCCCTCTGACGTCAGGTCTTTATGTCTTTATGAATGTAGCCAAAAAGTAATTCCAAACAAGTGGCTCCACTACTTTCTTTGTTAATTTTCTTGACTGGTATGGAATTTATATATCATCCATTTAATTCATAATATATTTTGGTTTAATGAGGTAGACTCGGATTATAATCAATAAGAAAAGCAAAGTATTGTCATTTTCACCCATATTTTTACATATTAGTGAATCACTGCTTAAGAGAAAATACCTTTATGAAAGCAACTTTAATAATATTAACTGGATAAGTTCTGTTTAAATAATGCAGATGCAATTCTGCCAAATAAATTTTGGAGACATTATCATCAGAAATATGTCTTCTGTATCTTTTAGATTGACTATAAGGTATTCAGTCTTTGCGTTATTTTGAATGACCCGAAGAACATTTGTGATGTGATGTGATTTTGATTTTTAACGTAGCTTTAAAAACAAATTCAGTCATATCGCTACGATGTCTGCAATGTGGCAGTTTATAGTGATTTCTAGCACTGGGGCACCATGCCGCAGACATATAACATTATGTCCCACCCAGTTACATTATCCTGACACCAGACCGACCAGTTCTAACACTAAGCTCTTAATGCTGAGCGCCAAGCGAGGCAGCTTTAGTACTATTTTTACAAGTTTTTGTTATGACTCGGCCGGGGATCGAACACACGACCTGCGGTATTCAAGGCAAACGCTCTAACCAACTGGGACAGAATCTCCACACTGGATGAATGCATTCATTTTGTTATGGCAAGCAAGCGAGAAATAAATGATACTATACTATATGATTATTTATCTTTAACAAATTATAATGGTGAAATGCAGTAACAGCCAGGAGCATGAAAACAACTTTTATGGTTTGGTTTGTTTTAAACTAATCATCAAACAAAAACCCCACCAAAAATCATGCTAAGTTATGATACAAGTGCTGAGATAAGCAGTACAAAATAACAAAACATTAAGCCCTAAGACTTTTCACTGCTCTAAAACTGTACGAATGTTAATACTGTACCAATTTCCAGTGTAGCCTCTATTGTTTTCCCCATGATATGGTGCTTAATAGTTAACTTGCTGTGGCCTGCAGGTTTAAATTCTAATTACAAACCAAATTAATAGAAACTGCTTGCAAAAAAAGCTTTTTTTTTGCCATTCATTAATTACAACACTTTTTAAAACCCTTTAAGCACGTGAAAACTTTTCATATTGCAAATTTAGCTATGTTTAACAGTTTTACAGAAAGGAAATAGGAATTGAAAATTTGAATGACATTAATTATTTAGTTTATGTGATTTTAAAAAATGCTTTAGAATCATTTATAGATACATTATTAGTTCAAACACTTGCATTTAATACTTCAGCATTTAATATACATTTTCGGTTTTTAAGCAGTAAACTGAATTATATTACTTCTGTCTAAGAGAAATAACTAAAAATGACAAAAATATTTTTTGGAAATACTATGTAAGTCAAGTTAACAAAGTTTTGCACCAATCAAAATGACTGGTTAGAAGTCCAGTTTGCTGCAACAATCTCGTAACTCACTTAGATGCTTAGTTTTCTTCTTTGTGTGAATCTGATGATATAAATTATCAAACAGAAAAAAAATATTGTCCTCATGTACAATTTAGAAAATTGGTTGCAGTAGCTTTGCACTAAGCCCTCAAAATTTAAACAAGAAATTAATGATAAAGGTAAGATACAAAAAATTCCATAAAAAGGTTACAAGCTAATTCTGCAAACAGTAACCTATTTCCCCGACAAGGAATGATGTTCTCCTGCATGTTAATTTTTGTCAAATTGTAAGGAAAACGTTCACATTTACTGTTATATGTATTTTGCATGTGAAATACTAACCTAGAAAATTAAAAGATTATTTGCCTTTGAACTTTCTTCTCAAAGAAAATGATACCAATTTACTATGCAGAATTCATATTAATTCTTAAAAACTTGAACTATAAAGACATTATGCAGTGCATAATGTTGACTTTATTTTGCTCAATCTTTGAAATCTTGTAATGTAAGCAAGTCACTTATACAACTTAATGGAATAATTTTTTCTGAAACTAGTATCCAAATGTAATGTAAAAGTTTCTCATTTTTAAATCAAAATTGAGGAATAAAATGGAGAAGAAAAAAACCTTTAAAAATTGAATATTTGTACAAAGACGCTTGTATGAGTATTGTCATTTTTTAGGACGGTCAGATTCAAGTCTACTGTGCTTAGAAATCTGTATTATTTGCCTAAAATATAACCACACAAGATCCAAACTGAGAATAATATGAGGATATGTCGACGGATCTTTTCTATTTTGATCCTATATCTGGTTCTTCTAAAATTTAACAAAGTTCTTGTGAAAATGATAATGTTAGTGGCCATTTTTATCTTTCTCTGTTTTGGATTTTGTTTGTCTTGATGTACACTTTATCTTTATGTTCTCTTCTTAGTTTCTATTTCATATGAACTGCTTTCTTTTTCCGTGTAAAGACGTAGCTAAGAATAAAATCAATACATTTAATAAATTAACTTCAGTATGCCATCACAACAACTAAAAATATAAAAGGGCTTTGAAAATATATTGTTAACTTCTTAAATACATTTGTATCAGCTTAGAGCTGTGATGGCATAATATCCGAAATTCGATAGTGTGTGTGTGTGTGTGTGTGTGCGTGTGTGTGTGATTTGGATTTTTAATGCATCTTTAACAATTTTTCAGTCATATTGCTACGATGTCTGCAGTGTGACAGTTTTTTTTTTTATAGTGATGTCTAGCACTGGGGCATTATGCCGCAGACATGTATCATGTTGTCCCACCCAGTCACATTATCCTGACACCAGGACGACCAGTTCTAACACTAACCTTTTAATGCTGAGCGCCAAGCGAGACAGCTGTTAGTACCTTTTTTGTAAGTCTTTGGTATGACTCGGCCGATGATCGAACCCACGACTTCCTGCATTCAAGGTGTACGCTCTAACCACTAGGCCACCAGTAGTGAAGGGGGGCACCCTACGGACAATGGGAATTAGCATTAAAAACACCCCTGGGGCACTCTACGGACAATGGAAATTTAACATGGCGAAAAATCGTGGGGCACTCTACGGACAAGGGAATTTAACATGGCAATAAATCGTGGGTCACTCTACGGACAAGGGGAATTTAACATGGGAATAAATCGTGGGTCACTCTACGGACAAGGGGAATTTAACACGGGAATAAATCGTGGGTCACTCTACGGACAAGGGGAATTTAACATGGGATTTTTTTTTTTTTAAATTTAAAAAAATTTTTTTAAAAAGGGGTAGGCAATTCAAAGACTATCTCTTTTTCGAGAAATATGGCTGGCCCTGAAAAGGGCCTTTGGTTTATGTTAATATGCCCTTAACATAAAGGGCATTTGCGACATCTTCTTTTCCTCAAACTTCGTCTTACAGCAGGGCCATACATCAGAGTCCTCTTGAGGCAACCTTGTCTCTCTATATAGACTCTTCTTATCCACAGGCTGCTGTTGGTCCTGTGGACAACGATCCACTTGGATCGGACATACATGAGCATGTCCGTCCTGAACATCATTGTTGACACAAGGGTTGAAGATTCAACGTCGGTCCACATGTTGAGGCTCCGAGAATAGGTGAATCAATGCAGTGAACTGCGCTTATTTATAGGGACAGAAAGGATTGAAACGGATTGAGTTCATTCACCAATCCAAACACGCGTTACAGAATTCAGTCAGTCCGCATCCAATCCGAAGAGAGCAGTCTGTGACGTCACGTAGTCAATATAGATTCGCTAGCGCTTGTGTGCAGTCAATCTATGCGATAGTGATTCAACATGACGGAAACTCAGAAAACGATCCAGTGGGGTGCACCAGCAGGGGAGACCGCCCAAGGGAACCCGGACTTACTTTCAGAAGAGGTGAATTGGGATTTTGTGGATTTTCTCTCCTCGCAAGAATTTGTTCCGGAACCTTCGTTACCTTCTTCATTACCGCAAGTGGAGAATTTTAGACAGAGACAGAAAGAAGAATTGGAGAAATTTATACAACGACAAAAGGAAGCGGAACAGGCTTTTCTCCTACAGCAACAGCAACAAGAAGAAGAGGTAAGAAAAAAACAACAGCAAGAAGAAGTAGCAGCAAAGAAACAAGAGGGTGAAAATCAAACGGTCACGGTACTGTTGGACATTTTAGCCGAGTTAAGAAGTCTGAAACAAATGTATCAGACTTCTTTATCACGACCGAAGAGAATACGACCTTCCCGAGCCAAACATGTCAACCCTGTGACTAAGCCTACCGTACCACCCTTAGTGATTTCAACCCAATCATTATCATCATCAACATTACGCAGTCCAGAAGTAGGCCTTGGCCGTGGCAAAGGCTTAAGGCAGTTAAAATTGATTGCTTAAACTCACCCCTACACCATGAAGAAAAAAGGCCCTTTTCAGGGCCACCCACATTTCTCGAAAAGAAATACAATTTCAATTTGCCAATAACTCAAAAAAAAAAAAAAAACTCACCCATGTTACCCTTTTAGTACGTGTCTGTGTATGAGTGCGTGAGTGTAGCTTCTTATTTTAAAATCACAACTCAAAGACACTTACCTTATATCATTCATTTATTCTTTCCTCCATTTTTTACAATCCAATTCACAATTTATAACACAACACTTTAATAAAAAGTTCATTGATTTCTTCTTTTCTCCTTGTTTAGTCTCTCTGTTTTTTGAATTTCTTCACCGTCACACTCTTTTCCTCTTCTTCCTCCTCGCTTTCTTCCCTTCTTCTTTTTTTCTCCTGTTTCTTTTTCTTCACCTGTCTTCTTTCTTCCTCAGAAGAATCCCTCTCTTCCTCTGAAGAATCCCTCTCTTCTTCTGAAGAATTCCTCTTTTCTTCTGACTCCTCTTGTTTCTTTTTTGGGCAATCTGGAGACCAATGTCCTTTTTCTTTACAATAATAACAGGTATCTTGACTTTTGTCTTTTTTATCCCCTGTTTTTTTTCTTTTTTGACGGTCTGGACACTCTGAAGACCAATGCCCTTTCTTCTGACAGATATAGCAAGTATCTTGACTTTTATCTCTAAAGGAAGGAGAGTAGTCCGTAGGCTGGTCTGAAGAGAATTTTCTAATGAGCCCTCGCAAAGCTCTGACGAAACGTTCCATCTGGTTAGTCTCTTCCATCGTTGTGCTCGGCTTGAGAGTGAAATGAATAGTGAAAGGACAAGACACACACCCTTTTATATACGCTGGTCTGCTATGACTATAAAGTAGTTTATGGTGTTTGAACTTGAGTCATTTAACTTTTTGCTTTCAAGATGAAACGATCCCATTCATTCGAGAAGAAAGAAGAAGAAAGTAAGAGGCAGAAACGTGATCTATCGCCTCGTACCAGGGCTGAAATCTTGGCACAAATTCATGCCAGTGATTTTGAAGAGGACATGAGTGAACCAGAATCCGAACCCTCTAAACCAAGTTCATCACCCTTAGTCAACCCTGAAAAGTACTATTCCATTCGAGAGACGGAAAAGCGCTCCTCTAGAAAATTTAGAACCACGGCTTACAAATACACGGTGAAGTTTAAAGATTTCAAGGCTGAAGTGCCGTTAGAGAAAGCAGAAGTGTTCATCACTGAGGTGTGGGATTCTTTGCTCACTGCACTCAAGCGACAATGTCAACCCAAAGAAGACGATCGCTTGAGACTTTCCATACAACACGACGGTTTGAAATCCCCTGTTTGGATCGAGTTTAGCACCCCTGCAGAATTAACTGCTTCCAAAGTCATGGACAAGATTCAACACGTACAACAATCTAATGATCAGTTTGACATCACCGATGGTAAAGCCACACTGGACATGACCCACGTCTCTCCTCCTCAAGGCACTGGACGCAAAAAGATGTTATTGGTGGACGACCTTCGCAACACCAAAACAAGTCTCGTCCGAATTAAGAACCCTCATGACCAGATGTGTTTAGCCCGTGCCATCGTGGTGGGACGAACCTATGCCAACAAGAACGACACGGTAGAATGGAAAAGAACCTGGGACACTATTCAACGTTCCGACCGAGCCAAACAACGAAACGAAGCAGAACTCCTGTTACAACAAGCCGGACTGTCCAAAGACGCACCCTGTGGCATTCCTGAGATGCAAAAATTGCAAGATACCCTAGCTCCACGCTACACCTTGAAAGTGCACCCTCAAGAAGTGCGCGGACCTCTGTTGTTTCGAGGCCAAGACTTTAAGGACGGAAAATACATTCATGTCTATTATCACGATGAACATTTCGATACCATTACCAGTATCACCGGATTCCTGAAATACAGTTATTACTGTGAGAAATGTGACCATGGTTATAACAATCGAGAGCAACACAAGCATTGTGGATCGAAATGCACAGGATGTTTGGCCTCTTCACCCTGTCTGAGCGAAGAACCAGTGCCTTGTTCCACTTGTCTGCGCACGTTTGTCAGCCCTACCTGTTACCAACAACATCTGAAAACGCAAGGTTCACAGAAGAAATGCGCTTGTCAACTGCTGAGATTGTGCTCTACGTGTGAACAAGTCATACGTACCAATAATACCAAGGCACACGTATGTTCAGGAAAGAAAAAATGTCACATTTGTCACCACATCGTGGACTTGGAACACCAATGTTACGTGCAAAAATACCAACCCCCACCACAGAAAGAGGACGGTCACAAGAAGAAAGGCAATTTCATCTTTTTCGATTTCGAATGCATGCAAGAAACCGGCATTCACATTCCTAATTTCTGCGTGGCTCATCGAGCGTGCGAGAAGTGCATTCAAGAACCTATCTTCAGTCATTTCCCTCACTGCAGCAAGATACCCGGAGGGCGTGAAAAAATCTTTCGGGGACCAAACACGTTAGCCGATTTTGCCCAATGGGTCTTAGACCCCGTCGACAAGACGTGGAGGCAAGAGGACATCGAACGTTACGGAGATTGTCATCGTCATGCCACGGTGATGGCTCACAATTTCTCCGGATACGATGGACAGTTTCTTTTGAGGTACTATACGGAACAAGGCACCGAGCGTCCTAAAGTGACTTTGAACGGAGCCAAAATCATTTTCATGCAAGTGGGACAAGTACAGTTTAAAGATTCGATGAGCTATTTGGCCATGCCTTTGAGTCGAATGCCTAAAACGTTTGGAATGACAGAAATGGCTAAAGGGTACTTTCCACACTTTTTCAATACGGAAGCCAATCAACACGCCGTTCTACCCCATTTACCTGAGGCTCACTATTACGACCCCGACAACATGCGTACCGAACAACGAGAAGCTTTCTACGCTTGGTACCAGGCTCACGCCTCGGACCCTTTCGACTTTCAGGAAGAAATGCTAAAGTATTGTCGTTCCGACGTGGACATTTTACGGCGTTGCTGTGGAAAATTTCGAGAACTGTTCATGGAACACGGAGGGGTCGATCCTTTGAAAGAAGCTTGCACCATTGCCAAAGCGTGTTCCTTAGTGTATCGACAACGATTCATGCCTGAAAACACCGTGGCTGTCATCAGCCCTCAAACGACCCACTATGTCAAACGTCAATACTCGGTCAAAGCCCTACGTTGGTTACATTACTTGTGCGACAAGGAAGACAAGTGGATTCAGCATGCTCGCAACGGAGGGGGCGAAAAGACCATCGGAACGTATTCGGTCGATGGCTGGGACTTAGAAAACCCCAAGATCGTGTACGAGTTTAACGGTTGCTTATTTCACGGATGTCCCGTCTGTTACCCTGACCGTAGCACTAAAAATCAGTTTTTGCAACGAACCATGGAAGACTTGTACCAGGACACTTGTCAGCGACGCCTAAAGTTGGAACAGGAAGGATACCAAGTGGTGGAAATGTGGGAACACGAATACGATCACCGCTTGAAAATCGATCCCGAGTTTAAACGCGTCGTGGAAAGTTACAAGCTGATGGACCCCCTGAACCCGAGGGATAGTTTGTACGGAGGAAGGACCAATGCCACCTGTTTGCTGTACCAAGCCGACGAAGAGAAAGGAGAAGAAATCAAATACTTGGACGTGTGTTCGCTGTATCCCTACGTGTGCAAATATTGTCGCTTTCCCGTAGGGCACCCGCAATTGCTGACGGAACACATCGACCTGGTCAACATTCGACAATACGAAGGCTTGATCAAGTGCAAAGTTTTGCCTCCCACGAACCTATACCATCCCGTCTTACCTCACCATTGTCAAGGCAAACTGATGTTTCCCTTGTGCCGTACTTGTGCCGAAACGTGCAACCAAGATCAGCCTTGTCAGCACACCCAGGAAGAACGGGCCTTGACGGGAACCTGGGTCAGCGTAGAATTGTTCAAAGCTATGGACATGGGATACCAACTGTTAGAAGTGTACGAAATTTGCCACTTTCCCAAGACACAACAATACCGCAAGGGTGACCCTACTCAGAAAGGCATTTTCGCCGACTACGTGGATGCCTTTTTGAAACTGAAGCAAGAAGCCAGCGGCTATCCTTCCTGGTGTCACACTCCCGAAGACCAAATACAATTCAAAGAGAAATACTACGAACAAGAAGGCATCACTTTAGACCACATCGAGAAAAACGAAGGCAGGCGATCGTTTGCCAAAGTGATGTTAAATTGCTTGTGGGGTAAAATGGCACAACGACCGTGTTTACCCAAGACGGAATATTTGACAGAACCTTCCCGCTACTTCCAGATGATTCACGACAAAACCAAATACATGAAACACGTGGACGTCGTTCGAGAGAATTTGATCTTGGTCAATTACGAAGAAGATCTGGACTTTGTACAAGACGACCCTTTTGGAAATGTCATCATTGCGGCTTACGTGACAGCTCATGCTCGCTTAAAATTGTACGAAGCTTTAGAACTGTTAGGGGAACGCGTCCTGTACTTTGACACGGACAGTTGCATTTACATCCATCACCCGATTCAACATCACCCTAACATCGAAGGAGACCGTTTAGGAGCCTGGACAGACGAACATCCCGACGACAAGATTCTAAGTTTCGTCAGTGGCGGTCCCAAAAATTACGGCTACGAATACCGGGACAAACAAGGAGAAGTGCACACGACGTGCAAAGTGAAAGGACTGACTCTGAATTATCGTACCAGTCGAGTGGTCAACTTTGGGGTATTGAAAGAAGCCTTGCAATCGGGAGAGGATGGAAACTTTAAAGTGACCACTTACCAACCGAACAAGATTGTACGTTTACCCACTCACCACATCGTCAGTCGACCCCTGGAAAAAATCTATCAAATCGTGTACCAGAAGCGAGTGAGACTTCCCAATCATTTCACCTTACCGTACGGTCACGTCGGTATTGGTCTGTATATAAAAAGGAACCCTAGACAAGATCGATAGTTCATTGTGACTACCAAGACTGAGCAAACAAGATGAATACTTTGAAAGAGACATCGTTCCAGTTTGGGGATTGTAAAAAAGTTGTATCTTCCTCTAGTGTGACTAATATTGGATGGATAAGACCCAGGCATTGCGACGGAAAATGTCCGGAAGGAAACTGCGATTGTCCATGTGGTTACCATTGTAATTGCGTAGCGGAGTTTGCAGACGAGTGCGATTGTGAGCCTTGCGATGGAACCGATGCTGTACCTTGTGACCTGAGCGATGCCGTAAAGCATCATGGGAACTTTAGTGTCCCTACCCCTATCATGGAAAGCGATGCTGTGCGTGTCAAACCTGTGGGATGCGAAAGTGATGCCGCTCGTCCTCTTGGATATTTTACTGGGTTTCGTTTTAAAGGGGAATGTCCACCTTCACGTCTACCCCCTTACGGATGTCATCCAGCCCTGAGCAAACTCCTACCCATGTCACTCAACCCTCATCGAAACGAACCTGTGAAAAACGAATATTCGTTTCCTGTGCGTTTGTCGGAATACTGCGACTTTGAAAATCGTCTTCAATCGTTCAAAGGAAAATGGCCAAAGTATCTGGGAGGACCGACCCCCGAAGAATTAGCCAGAGCCGGATTTTTCTACTTGGGCGAAGGAGATAAAGTCAGGTGCTTCAGTTGCGATGTGACACTTCACCACTGGGAACCGCAAGATTCGGCCTACGTAGAACATGCTCGATGGTCACCGAATTGTCATTACTTACCCTTAGTGGGACCGAGACATTGAAGTAACTTCTTACCATAATAATCTGTTCATGGATACTTTACAAGAGAACATTCGTGCTTTGCCTGTGGAGTTGAGAGAACGCATTTACCGAGAGCTGGTCAAAATACAAGTGAAACGTAAAGAACAATTGCATCCGTTACGTCACCGGTGTTTGAAACACTGGTACCTGAAGGCTATACAAGGATTGATTCAATTGAAAGTGTTCCATCGGACAGACATTGATCAACGATTCTCTAGTTTTAAAAAGGATTGGTTTGGTATGGACGATTGTAGTTACATCATTGTAAACGTACTGCATCGAATTCCAGAGGAAGAGTTAACGAATTACCAACATCTTGAACACAATGTCAACTTGGTGAAAGAGGAAACTTCTGAACGAATTGTAATGTGTAGATTAGTGACTCAACGATTTAAATTCGACACTGAAGTGAAACCATGTTTGTGCAAAGAGTACATTTCTTGTGTCAGCCCAAAGAGGATTTAGTATGACCTATTCATGGATACTTTGCTAGAGAACATTCGTGCTTTGCCTGTGGAGTTGAGAGGACGCATTTACCGAGAGCTGGTCAAAATACAAGTGAAACGCAAACTCAAAGTGATTCGTCCGTTTTTAAATTATGCTATGTTCCAAAGTACAAGAAGACTGATTATGAGTGGATATTACATTAGACACAAAGTTAAACGAGGCTATTGGCCACCACCCAGCGATTCCAAAAACAGTGTATATACTTATGGATACTTTACAAGAGAACATTTTGGGCTTGCCTGAGGAGTTGAGAGAAAGGATTTACCGAGAGTTGGTGAAAATACAAGTGAAACGTAAAGAACAATTGCATCCGTTACGTCACCGGTGTTTGAACCACTGGTACCTGAAGGGTATAAGAGAACTGATTCGTCAGAAATTGTTTCAATGGTCAGACCTTGTTCAATACTTCCAGGCCCCCGATGATTCACGTGTTGATCATTTTGGTTACTTCGAGATTCACCTAGAGCAACCCATTGAGGAAGACGAGGTAAAGGATTACCAACATATTTTCCGTGGAATCTACTTAGCGGAAGAGGAAACTTCTAATCGAACTCTGACGTTTCGGTTACAGTATGCAAGATTTACATTCCCAACTGGAGAACGAAGATCATTGGCTAGAAAGTACGTGTATTCTTTTCGAAACAAAGAGACTATAAAAACAGGCAGCTATGCCACGACTTATGTCGTATGTCATCCAATAGATTCCGTGGAAGGAACTCAATGACCATATTCAAACCGTGGATCATTACCATCGATTATTACAAGAACTTTATCCATTCAATTTGGGACGGCAAGTGGTGTGTGTCTTAGTGACTTGTTTTCTGGGATTTCGTTTACCAGCCGATTCTTTGTGGACTCTTTACGATCAGTACTTACCACCTCCATGGCCTTAAATGGTCACGAAAAACTCCTTTTGCTCAAAGCCTTGCGGTTTCATCTGGATACTTCTCGACCTCAACAGGAAAAAAAGATTCGTCAACTTTTAGCTACCCAAGACGTGTATGACGATGTGTGTGTAGCTTGTGACTTACACCCTCATTGGACAGATGTTCGTGACTGGAAAAAGGGGGGTTTTGAGGCTTGGACCCAAGAAGTGGCCCAGTATGCACAAGAGTTGTTCAAGGAAAAAAGTTACTTTTCAACCTGTGTTAGTGACGGTGCCAGAAGAACCCGTCACCGAGAACAACCACTCGCTTCAGGACAGGACTGTCATGGACATTCCTGAAAGGTCATTCCGGGAGGACACTTGTGTGACAATACCTCATGTAGAGACTGTAAGAACATTACACACTGTCCCTAGGACATCTTGGTTACCCAAAACATGTTGTACAGACACTTGTTTATATTCCACTTTGATCGCTTTGCTGTGTTTTATATTCCTGTACATCACTATTTGGGTTGTATGTATTTTTGTCTTTCGTGTTCATATTTGAAACATTCAATAAACGTGTTCTGAAAAAGTATATAAACTCTTGTCTTGTTTGTTTTTCGTGTCACAAGTGACATTTCTCATACCATGGCTACCTCTGCTGTCTCTGCTCCCTCTTCCTCTACTGTCAAAGTCATCGACGAACACTTAGATCGTGCCAGTTGGGAGGCTTTGTATCTTCGCCATCCCTTTAACATGCTCATTGCTGGACCTAGCGGTTCAGGCAAAACCGAATTCGTCAAACGTTTGATCGAACATAAACATCATTTGATCGATCGGCCCCCTCAACGAATCGTGTGGTGTTACAAAGAGTGGCAATCGGCGTACAGCCTCTTGCGAGAAAGTCAAGGCGATTCCATCGTGTTTGTGGAAGGCATTCCTAAAGAAGACGACGGCATCGTCTCTGACTCCCGTCTAACCCATTTGGTCATTTTCGACGACATGTTAGGAGAAGACGAAGAAGAAATTAAATTGTGGTTCACGCGCAAAGGGCATCACCGTAATGCCAGTGTCGTTTACATCACCCAAAATTTGTTTCAACAAAGTAAAGCCCATCGCACCATCAGTCTCAATGCGCATTACGTGGTCTTGTTTAAAAGTCCTCGAGATAAATCGCAAGTGCAAGTCTTAGCCAAACAGTTAGGAACGCCTTGGCTGACTCAGGCGTACGACGATGCCACTCAAACGCCACACGCCTATTTACTCGTCGATTTGAAACCTACGAATCCCGAGGATTTGCAATTTCGTACCCACTTGTTTCACCACTGGTGCCAAGATGGAGGGCCTGTCCTGTACACGTCTCCGTCCTCGACTTCATTTCACTCCCCATGAAAAAAATCTATAACAACCTCAGACCCTTTTTCGTCTGTCTCACACAGTGTGAACATGACGTCCCTTCAGTCGCATCTTCCCGTCAAATTGATTCGTGCCTTATATGGCATCAGTCGAGAAAAAGATCCACAAACACGAGCCCGTGTCTTAGAAGCTAGTCTCAAAGAAGTCTTACGATGGTTCACGGTGACGGCACGTCAATTACTCCAAGGAATCATTCAGATTCCTCATCAAACCCAACGCTTTTTCGATCGAAACAAAGTCGCTTTGGTCCAACTGGCCGATCCCCGCATCGACACTCAAACCAAAAAACAAATCATTTTGAAACCTGGAGGGAGCGGTACTCTAGGAGGGGTCATCATTCGCTCACTCTTAAGATGGGATCCTAATGCCCCCAAAGTTATCCCTAAGACAAAAGTCCAACGAAGCCCTAAGAAGAAAAAGAAAAAGACCAAGTCCCCAAGAAGAATAACTTCTCCAGTGGCAGGACCCTCCTCTTACCAGACACCACCACCATCACCCCGGAAAAAGAAAAGAAGCCCCCAGAAAAAGAAACAGAAAAAAAGTCCTCAGAAAAAGAAAAGTCCACAGAAGAAAACTAGTCGCAAGAGAGGCACTTCGGCCAGGACGCAACCTTACACTCGCAAGCCACGACCTGCCACAGCGTCTCCGGCAGCCTCACGTTTGTCCACTTCTCCGTTGATGTCACCAGGAACTGAAGAGTACTTGGAGACGTTGATCACACCAAGAACTTCTCCGTTGATGACCCCCAAAAGAACTTCCCCAGTGGCAGGACCTTCCAATTTAGCGGCAGTGGCTGCTGCTCACAAAGTACCTTCTCCCAAAATCAAAGTTCAAGAAAGATCGGGCATGTTACAAAGTTTACTGGATTTGTCCAAGCAAGAACTGGCTCGATTTAGTCCGTTACGTACCCCTGAACGACGTGTCATGCCTGTCCTCAAACTGATAAAACGTAAAGACAATCAGTGGCGACGCGTTCCAGTATAAAAAAGGCCTGTGACCGAGTAGGGTATCAGTGTTTTTAGGTGCTCCTAAAGACTCAAAGATGTCACCCTCCAGAAAACCCCAAGGAAAGAAAAGGAAAGGACTACCACCACGTTTAGCCAAACATGGGGACATGTTATCTGTCCTGTCCAAAGCTTCTCCACCCCTACGAAAAAAACTCATTCAAACAGCCTCCAAAGAGGTCATCGATACCGTGTGCGAATGTTGTTTGAACGTTTTGAAAGGCACGATCCCTTTGTCCAAACACCAGAAACAATGCTTAAGCAAACATCGTCACGTTCTTCGCCAAATGGTTCGAAAGAAAATTCCCATTCGTCAAAAAAAGAAGATGTTAGTGCAACGTGGAGGCATTTTGCCCCTCTTGTTAGGTCCCATACTGAAAGGAGTCTTGGGAACCATGTTGGGAGGACTGATGGGAGCAAGATAAAAAGGCCTTCGGAAGTCCCAAGATCTCAGAATTCACCCCTGACAACCCCATGGAAGGACGAAAACTAGCTTTAGTGCCTTACAAACGATGGATGGAATACCATCGGTGGCAAGAACAACGCACCCCGCATTTACGTCCCAATCCCAATTTGAGCGAGATGTCCCAGTTACAACACGAATTGCAATCCTTGATGGATCGCCAAGATTTGTCCGAAACAGAAAAATCGCAAAAGTACGGTCAACTCTTGCAACGAATACAACTCTTTCACCAGAAAGCTTTAGACGAAACAGCTCTACCCACTTTGAAAGATTTTAAGACCTTGATGAAAAGTCCAGCACCATCACCAGTACCAGTACCAGTACCACCACTACCAGTGACCAAGACAGAAAAAGAAGAAGAAGAAGAAGGGTTTCAAACTCCACCAGAAAAAGTACGCAAGTTAACAACACCACCTACCTCCAGAATTGGATGGATTAAAAAGATGATGGCCACCCCTTCTTCCTCACAAGAGAAAAAGAAGGTGAAGACAGAAGTGAAGACAGAAGTGAAACAAGAACCGATATCCCCCGCTCAGACATCCTCCTCTTCGACACCTATTGCTGGCCGCACACGCAAAGCCTTGCAATCCAAGAAAATACCCCAAGAGAAAAAGAGTAGCCTCTTCCAAGAGTGGGTACCTTATTAACACACCAACACAAAAAAAAATGGAAAAAGTCTTAGCTAGCATTTACTACGATCCCTCGCATCCTGCAGGTTACGCAGGAGTTCAAAAATTGTATCGTGCTGCCAAAACGCGACTGAAAAGTCTCCGTTTACCTCAAGTGCAACGATGGTTACAAGAACAAGCTACCTACACTTTGCACAAACCCATTCGACGCAAGTTTGCCAGAAGTCGCACCCGAGTGGAAGGCATCGATCATCAATGGCAAGCCGATTTAGCCGATGTCTCTCATTTGGCCAGCTACAATCGTGGTTACAAATATTTGTTTTGTGTCATCGACGTCTTTTCCAAATTTGCCTGGGTCGTGCCCTTGACTTCCAAATCGAGCAGCGAGTTAGTGCGAGCCCTGCAACGGGTGTTGAAACAAAGCGGTCGTCACCCTCTTCGATGGCAAACGGACAAAGGCACCGAATTTCTGAACCAAGCTTTCCAAAAAGAATTAAAGAAACGTGACATTCATTTTTTTACCACCGAGAATCCCGAAACCAAAGCCAGCATCGTGGAACGTTTTCAACGCACTTTGAAAGAACGCATGTGGAAATATTTTACGCATCACCACACTCTGAAGTACATCGACATCTTACCGCACCTGGTGCAAGCGTACAACCAATCTTACCATCGAAGTATCGGACGTGCCCCGCAAGACGTGACTCCCGACAACGAAGTGCTGGTGTTTGAGCGTCTGTTCGGTACGTCCCCGACGAGGGCTGTCCCCAAGAAAAGTGGAGAGTTGACCGTAGGAGATTGGGTGCGCATTGGCAAAACCAAACGCACTTTCGACAAAGGTTACTTACCTAACTGGACGACCGAATTGTTTCGCGTCACTGGACGAGTGCATGGCCGTCATCCTGCCGTCTATAAATTGGAAGACATGAACGGAGAAGTACTCAAAGGAACGTTTTATTTGCCCGAGTTACAACGTGTCACCAAAAAAGAAGACGACGTGTACGACATCGAAAGCATTCTCGAACGCAGAACCCGTAAAGTGGGCAAACGACGTGTCAAAGAAGTCAAAGTACGTTGGAAAGGATATCCACCCAGTTTCGATTCTTGGATCGACGCTTCGCAAGTCATCGACTATAAAAAGAAGAAGTGACCATCATGCCCTTTCACACAGCAGACGCAGCTACGTCGACCAGTCCTTCTTCCCCTAGTTCTTCTGTGCAAGATTTACAAAAACAACCCTTGTGGGTGTGGTGTGGAGAACGTGTGCCTAAAATGCAAATCGTCTTTTTCTGCCAAATCTTCGTGGTGTATTGTGTCATCGGGGCAGCCATCGCCAATTTGAGTTTGCAACAATGAGACAAACAATTGTGGACCATTTTATTGAGCAGTTGCATCGGTTACCTGCTTCCCAATCCCTCCCTGAAATTCTCCTCGAACGGGAACGTTGTGTCCAGTGCCAGTCACCACTCCAACAACAACCACAATC
The DNA here is from genome assembly GCA_028554795.2 of Sinohyriopsis cumingii. Classification (NCBI taxonomy): domain Eukaryota; kingdom Metazoa; phylum Mollusca; class Bivalvia; order Unionida; family Unionidae; genus Sinohyriopsis; species Sinohyriopsis cumingii. The sequence goes on along the minus strand of CM068837.1, from coordinate 69,412,369 downwards.
AGAACCCCATTTTGGGCGGAGACACGCCTCTGACATCCAGTAATATCCCCTCGGACAGCCACAGAACTCTGGAATTATGAGTCACCAAAACCAATTTTACTTAACCTTACCCAGTGACAGTTCCATGGAGGTGTTTCCCCACAACACGTTGTGCTGTTACACGGCCAAATTACCTCAAGCCATCCCCTTAGATCACGAAGCCCATTGGGAAGTGGCTTTAGTGGAAATGATTCACCCAACCCAAGTCCACAATGTCATTGCCCAGCAAAATACTTTTGAGGTGGAAGTTCATGACGAGCCATTGCAAGAGCACTTGGATAAGAATGTCAAATATGACAATAAAACCTATGATGAGAAAACTAAAACGTGGACCTACCACTTGTTCATTTCGCCAGGCTATTATTTCAGTGGTCATCATTTGGTCAGCGCCATAGCCTCCAGGTTTAATGGCGTGTTTGGGAAAGCTTTTGAGATTGTCAAGAACAAAAGTGTCACCATGGAGTACCACAAAGTAGCTCGTCGCTTCTTGATGAAATTTGAGCGAAGTAAAATCGTGTCCATTAAATTTTGTCCTGAATTGTTTGACATGTTGGGTGGTAACATGGAGCTGAGGAAGAGCTTAGAACAAAAACAAAAACCCGAATTACCCATCATTTACGACAACGTGACTTTTGGCCAGTATTTTAATAGCCCGGTAGAACTGAACCAAGGACTGAATTTGATCTTTGTGTACTCCGATGTGGTGGAATACAACGTGGTGGGACACACCTCCGTACCGTTACTGCGTGTCATTCCTTTCAAAGTGGATTCTGCCACAATCGCTGACGAGGAAGGTGGAAACACTTACCACGTCCACCGCGAATTTGTCCATCCTCACTATTTGCCGGTCAGTAAGTCGTATTTGGACACTGTCAACATTACTATAAAAGGAGATTTGGGACAAAATATTCCATTCACCAAAGGAAAAGTCACGGTGAAACTCCATTTTCGAAAACGGTTCTCTCACGACTCGTAAGTCATGTATCCAGTGTACCGAGGGGTGGCTCGACAGCGAGGACACGGTTTAGGAGACATGTTAAAATCGGCCTTTCGTTCGGTGGCCCCAGTGTTGAAACCGATGGTGACACGCGGATTGCACGCCTTGAAAGATGCGGCACTGACGCAAGGCAAAGAATTTCTCCAAAATGTCATCATCGACAAACAAAACCCTAAAGAAGCCTTCATGAGGGCTGGCAAAAATGTCTTGCTGCAAACGGGCAAAGACATTTTAGGCCGACGAGACACACCTATAAATGCCCTGCACGCTACCGAGTCAAGCATTCAGCAAGGACAAGGCAGAAAGAGACGACGAAGAAGAAAACACCCTTTCACCAGACTTCAAGCGAGAAAGGCCAAGAAAAGAAGAATCGTTCGAGACTTAGACGTTTTCGATTATTGAAACACAAAACAAAATGATGCACCGAGAGTCTTGCGCCTGTTCCAAGACGGAACTGGATCTGTTTGCCATGCCCCCCACGATGATGACCATGCAAGAATCCCAATGGGTGGAATTTCATCCCGTCTCCTCACTGACCGATTCCGCTCCCATCGAGTTTGAAATCAAAGGACAGCCCGAAGATTACATCGATCTGAATAGCAGTTACTTGTACTTGAAAGTCCAAGTTGCAAAAAAGGATGATAAAGGAGTAGAAGACGATGATAATATAGCTCCCGTCAACAATTTCATGCATTCCTTGTTCAGCTCAGTGGATTTGTATTTGAATAACAAACTGGTCAGCAGCAGCATGGATACATACCCTTACCGTGCCTACCTGGAAAATCTCTTGACGTACGGAACAGATGCCAAGTCAAGTCATCTCAATGCCTGTGTGCTGTGGGTAGATGACACAGCGGACAAGTTCGACGCAATAGATCCAAGCAATTCCGGCTTTGAGGCAAGAGAAGAAAAAATCTTAAACAAGAAGAGTTTAGAACTGATGGATCGTTTGCATTTGGACATGTGGTTGCAAGAGAAATATTTGCTGAACGGAGTCAATGTCCGCTTGAGACTGAATCGCAGCAGTACCACTTTCCATTTGCAGGCTGCTGATCTTACTAAGGCTCCTAAAAGCACAATTTTAGAGGCCAAACTCTACGTACGACGCGTAGAAGTGTTACCCAAAGTGGGTAACGACATCAGTCAAACGTTGAGCAGAACGACCGCCAAGTATCCCATAAGACGTGTGGAAGTGAAAACGTTCACCATTTCTGCTGGACTGCAATCCATAACCGAAGATCATCTGTTCCAAGGACAGTTACCCAAACGTTTGATCCTTGGTATGGTCGAGAATTCAGCCTTCAACGGAGCCATCGCTAAAAATCCTTTTAACTTTCAACACTTCAACGTGAAGAAAATCGAAGTCAGTCGCGATGGCAAGACCTTGTGTACCCGACCTTTCGAACCTGACTTTGCCAACAAAAATTACTTGAGATCGTACTTGTCCCTGTACGAAGCCACCGGCCAGTTAGGAACCAACACCAGTCACGGCATTGATTACAACGAATATGACGGAGGCTATACTTTGTGGGCTTTCGATTTCACTCCAGACCAAGGCAGCGACGAGGGACATTTCCACCCTATAAAATCTGGCCAGATTCGTGTGGAACTTCAGTTTGCAGCAGAACTGAAACAGACAGTGAACGTCATCCTGTATGCAGAATTCGATAATACCATAGAAATCAACAGTTTGAGAGAAGTCATTCTAGACTATTAGAAAGCCATGGAAGACTGTTATCCCTCTTTACCTAGTGGAGAAACTTTGGACATGAAATGTGAGGAGACTGTGGAAGAAGAAGTGATCACGATGAAATCGAGATGGCCAGAACAAGAAGCCCATTTAGTCTCCTGTTTTGCCAAACACTTGGTCGATAAAATGACGGAATTGATCAAGAAAAACTGCTATGGATGTCAAAACGATCATCCCAGTCAAATTCAACACGATAAATGCCTAATGTTAAGTCAAGAAGAAAAATTGGACGAGTATCTGGACGAAGCTTGGAGTCTCATCTCGAACAAAGACGTGTTGCACCAGTGGTATAAAGACTTGCGTGAACATTCTTGTCCACCATTAACCACTCAAGAGATCCATCGTATTGAAGCTCTCCTGAATCAGAGTGAGGAAACAGAACAAATAACCGTTTATTCGTCAGACATTTTCAAGCAAAAAGTCAGGATCGAATTGACGACGTATTATTACCTGTGAAGAAAAAAAACACACAAAACAATGGATACCTGGGAACTTTATTACCTTTTGAACCACAGTTCGTATACGGCTTCTTGGAATCCTGTCGTCTGTGCTAAAGATGAACTCCCTCATCGCAAACCTAAAGACCATCAAGCTTATGTGATCAACACGGACGACAGTCATCTCCCAGGAACCCACTGGGTAGCCGTCTACTTTCCTCAAGAAGGATGTGTGGAATACTTTGATTCGTATGGATTGCCCCCTTTGGAAGACGATATCATCGACTTTATGAGAAGAAATGCTCAAACCACCCGATTCAATAATGTGAAATTACAAGGCACAGATTCCTTGGCGTGTGGACAGTACTGTGTGTATTTTCTGCATCATCGCAGCCTGGGATATTCCTTAGAACATTTAGTGACTCATTTCGATCCTCGTTCTTCTGCTAGAAACGATGTGAAAGTAGATCGATGGTTTTGTGACCATTATGCTTATCTTTTGTCTCAAGCTAGGAAACGTAGTGTCCATCAATGGCCTAATGATTTCCAACAGTGGAAATCACAATTTCATTCACAACGTTGTCAGCCCTGTTCTAAGTAGATTGTTAATTGAGAAAAAAATGTTTGTGATTTGAAAAAAAATGTTTGATGTTATAGTGTTATATTATTGTTAAAAATGTTAGAGTTGTTGTTTAGTGTTAAGTGATTTTTGAATAAAAAAATGTTGTGTTTTGAAAAAATGCCTTTGTGGTTTGTTTAGCTAGAAGAATGTTGGATTGATGCTCTTTCATTTCTTACTATCCCTCTCATGAACGTTGCGGCTCGAAAAACCGTGTGGGGGATGTTTTCCTTCACGTCCGCGCTTTAACTTCAAGAACCGGGTTGTTCCCAGTCTAGCCATCCATTGTCGACTCATCCTCCTAAGAAGATGTGCTCCAAACTAGCTAAGCTCAACGAAGCCTACGTGAATCTGCATAGGGTCAGACACAGTCTGATACCGAAACCAGAAGAAATAGAGAATGTGAGAATGTTAAAAATCACTGAAGACCTGATAGAAGAGCTCTTCAGAGAAGAAATGAACCGGGAAAAAGAAGAATGGACAGAGAAATACAGACTTCAGAGACAGCAGCAACAGCAGCAACAACAGCAACAGCAACAGCAGCAGCAGCAACCTGAAGCTGACAGAGGCTTTGTCGATTGTCGTATCGACACCAAAGAGTTCTTCTTCTCTTTCCGAAGAAGCAGACCTATTGCCAGAAAGTCTATCCTCAGAGGACATCGCATTCTTAGAAACTAAAAAAGAATGCCATAGCAAACAAAAAAAACAGCCCTTTTCAGGGCTACCCAATACTCTAGAAAAGAAATAACGATCAATTTGCCAATGTGTGTAGGTAGAGTAGTGTGAAAATAAACACTAACTCTTTTTCAAAAAATGTGAGGGTATGTGATTGTGTATAGGATTGTGTGTTTGTGTGTTTGTAAGTGATAAAGTAGGATGGTGTGGATAGTAGATTAAAATTATGTCTTTTTTGGTGTTTGAGGTGTATATTTGGGGTTAGATTGGATTGCTTTGCTTATGTGGATAGTCTATTGAAGTGATTTATAAAAAATTTTAAAATAGTGATGGGTAGCATAAAAAAGTGAGTGAGTGTTTCTTTTAGGTCCGCGCGTTGTTGTTGTTTTTTTGGTCATGATCTAGGTAAGATGAATTTTATGTTTTTAGGGGATGTTTTCCATCACGTCCGCGCTTTCAGTATAAATTTAAACTCGCTGGGCAGTCAAGCTACCCTTGTTGATTGATCAACACAAGAATGAATAGCAGAATAGTGAAACTGTTAGAACTCCAGATGCACCTGGAATATGGCAGGCGCATAGTAAACGAACTATCAGCGGAGGCTATAGTAGAAGAAGCAAGAGTAAAGAAGGAAGAGGAGGAGAGAAGAGAGAGGGAAGAAGAGGAAAAGAAAAGAGAAGAGAGGATGTCGTTCAATATTCCCGAGACAGAGGATTGGGGTGTTGAAGCGAATCATCCTCCCTCTGCGCTCCCCAGAAGAAAGGTGAAAGAAGACTGGGGAAGAAGATGCGTGTGTGGCGCCAGGCCAGGACGGTGCAACCATTAGATAGGTGCATCAGGAGTTCAAAAAACAGCCCTTTTCAGGGCTACCCAATACTCTAGAAAAGAAATAACGATCAATTTGCCAATGTGTGTAGGTAGAGTAGTGTGTATATAAACACTAACTCTTTTTTAAGATAGTGTGAGGGTATGCGTTTGTGTGTTTGTGTGTTTGTGTATGTAAGAGCTCAGGTATGTTTGTGTGAATAGTAGATTATGGGTTTCTTAGCGTATGTGAAGAGTATAGTTAGGGTTTTATTATATGAAATGAGAAAGTAGGGGGATGTTTTCCTTCACGTCCGCGCGATGTTTGGTCATCATCTAGGTAAGATCCATTTTATGTTTTAGGGGGATGTTTTCCTTCACGTTCGCGCTTTTCGTATAAGAACCCACAGTATTAGTTGTTCAAACCATTCTGCAAAGAATACAAAGAAGATGGCGTCAAACCAAATGGACAAATTACAAACCTTGCAAGACGTTTTAGACAACTTAGGAATAATGGAACAGATGCTATTAAGACTGGTTGAAGACCATTATTCCTATAGTCCCCATCGTGTGAAGATGGAAATTAACAATTTAAGAAAAGCAAAGGACAAGATTAGTGGTGTGATGAAGGAAATCAAGGAGGAGAAGGAGGATGAAGAGGAAAAGATAAGAATAAGAACATGGAACGAAAAAATTGAAAAAGAAGAGGAAAATGAGAAGAGGAAGAAAGAAGAAGAGGAGGAAGAGAAGAAAGAAGAGAAGGAGAAAAAAAAGAAGAGAAAGGGTGTTGGAGATAAAATAAGAAGTTTTGTGGAGGAAAAGAAGAAATTAGAAGCAGAAGAAAACCCAAAGGCCCTTTTCAGGGCCAGCCATATTTCTCGAAAAGAGATAGTCTTTGAATTGCCTACCCCTTTTTAAAAAAATTTTTTTAAATTTAAAAAAAAAAAAATCCCATGTTAAATTCCCCTTGTCCGTAGAGTGACCCAAGATTTATTCCCATGTTAAATTCCCCTTGTCCGTAGAGTGACCCACGATTTATTCCCATGTTAAATTCCCCTTGTCCGTAGAGTGACCCACGATTTATTGCCATGTTAAATTCCCTTGTCCGTAGAGTGCCCCACGATTTTTCGCCATGTTAAATTTCCATTGTCCGTAGAGTGCCCCAGGGGTGTTTTTAATGCTAATTCCCATTGTCCGTAGGGTGCCCCCCTTCACTACTGCCAACGGAGCGGTTCCAAAGTTGGATAGTAAATTCGCATGAGGCAGGGGCAGTTAGTTTAAAAATAAATGTATCCAAAAGCTACAAGCAAAACTACTCAACCGAAAGCAACTAAAAACATTAACAAACATATGAACTACAAACCAAACCACTGCAGGTTCCCTTACAAAACAATTCTCACTGATTCTTTATGGAATACTTGTCGAATCCATATGGAAGAGATATGTACTGAAAAAGTTATGGAATCAGACAATGTATTCCATATCAATTCTATAGGTGAAAATTTCATATTGAATAAAGCCTGCACATAATATATTGCCAAATTCCATATGAACTATTTACAAATTCCATATGAACTATTCACAGACTCCATATGAACTATTCCCAAATTCCATATGAACTATTGACAAACTCCATATGAACTAGTCACAAATTCCATATTGACTATTCACAAATTCCATATGATCTATTCACAAATTCCATACTGACTATTGCCAAATTCCATATGGAATTTCAATTTTATTCATGTGGACATCTACAGATCTCATGGACGTTTCCATAAGAAGTACGTAAGGAATCCATAACATTTCCATATGGATACACTGGAATCCATAACAGTGGTTCAGCTATATAATAAAAATGTCCACCTGGATATTTCTGTAAAAGCATGTATGGATTTCATATCCAGTCCATAAGGAAATTTGTATGGGACCGTTTAATGTTTATTGTGATCTCCAAGAGTTCTCATCAAAGGCCATTTGAAAACACTACCGGTACTCCACCAAAACATGTTATCACTAGCTTCACTTTTCAATGCTTTATCTGCAGTTTATCTTCATATAACCACTTTGAACTTTATATTATTTGTTGAATTGGAAAACTTTATATTAGTATTCTGCCTAAATATTGTACTACACATTTCACATTTCAATGCTTCGTCTACGGCAGCAGATCATTCTGAAACTCTGCAAACACAACTTTTTACAAACATTTGTCATTTTAACGATTAATACGCTGTATGTGTTCTCATGTCCATTCTGCATTTAAACACTTGATCAACAACTTAACATTTGAATGGTTTCTCTCTTGAATGTATCATCATGTGCGTTTTTAAAACGCTACGCTGCCTAAACATTTTAGCACAAACTTCACATTTAAATGGTTTAACTCCAGAATGTATCCTCATGTGTTTCTTCAAAACACCGCTGTCACTAAACGTTTTATCACAAGATTCACATTTGAATGGTGTATCTCCAGTATGTATCCTTATGTGTCTGTTCAAAGTACTTATGTGCCCAAACATTTTATCACAAATTTCACATCTGAATGGTTTCTCTCCAGTATGGATCCTCATATGAACTTTCAAATGACTACTCTGTCCAAAGATTTTATCACAAATTTCACATTTGAATGTTTTTTCTTCTGCATGTATCCTCACGTGACTATTCAAACTACAACTTTGTCGAAACGTTTTATCACAAAGTTCACATTTGAACGGTTTATCTCCTGTATGCACCCTCATGTGGCCCTTTAATGTATAACTGTGTCGAAACATCTTATTACAAAGTTCACATTTGAATGGCTTATCTCCAGTATGTATCCTCCTGTGGCATTTTAATGCACTATTATTGCTAAACATTTTATCACAAACTTCACATTTGAATGGTTTATCGCCAGTATGTAACCTCATGTGCATCTCCAAATGAGCTTTCTGGATAAACATTTTATCACATACTTCACATTTGAATGGTTTATCTCCAGTGTGAATCATCATGTGGACCTTCAAATGACTACCGTGTCTAAACATTTTTTCACAAACTTCACATATGAATGGCTTATCTCCAGTATGAATCATCATGTGAATCTTCAAATGACTACTGTATCGAAACATTTTGTCACAAAGTTCACAAATGAATGGTTTATCTCCAGCATGCATCTTCATTTTGCTCTTCAGTTTCTTCGTACACTTTACCGTTTGTTTAAAGCAATTTAAAAAATACAAACGGAATCAAGGATATGAAAAAAGAAAGTGTATATTCGCAAGGACCCCGTTGACCAACTTTGGAAAGACTATTCCCACGTCTGCCGTGTGATCACAAAAAAAGACCACCATGCATGACGACAGGTCAACGAATTAGGGACAAATAAAAAATATCACCAGTTACGTAAACTTATCAAAACATAGCAAATTCCACTCAATACTCTTACCGGTTTGGCTGATAATTTATTGGTATTCCAAAGCTCATAAAAAAAGAAATTGTTCCATAGTATATATTCCGTATGATGGCCTTGTCATAAATTTCGGACGTCTGTTTTTCAATAACAATATTCGCTATGCGATTGGTGTCAATCTCAGTTTGGATTAAAATCGTTTTGATATTGTGTGCAAACAATTATGGTCCAGCAGGTGAAATTAGCAGTTACACATTTTCTCTAAGAGAATGAAATTGGACAATAACAATACATTTTCTTTAACATTGCAAAGTTTTGTTATCATGGACAGCCATAGTAAAAAAAAAAATTAGAAAAAAATGTTAACATCTAATATAATAATCAATGTTCTGTTGTTTAGTGGAAACAAGTCGATCTGTCGCCTGAAAAAGACGGCATCCACCCCACTCCTCGCATTTTAATTTTTAGTGTAGATTATACAAGAATTACGTTGTTCACATTTAAACTGAATTTCAGCGGAAACCTATAGCAGCATTTGAACATGTCTCTAAGGATTTAGTACATACAATCGTGATGAAGAGTGCACTAAAGTCCTGTGAACTCGATCCAATTCCAACATCACTGAGTGCTTAGATCCAGTATTGCCTTCACTAACTGATGTTATCAATACCTCTCTCTCATACGGGGACTTCTGAACATTTTTCAAAAATTGCCATTATAAAGCATCTGCTGAAGAAACCAACACTCGACCATAACGATTTAAAGAACTACCGTCCATTTTCTAATCTCCCATTCATAAAAAATATCTTAGAAAAAGTTGTTCTATCCCAACTTGTATCTCATCTGAATTCAAACAGTCTTTTCTAGCAATTTTCAATCTGCATATCCCCCTTACCACAGTACTGAAACTACTCTTTTAAAAGTAGTTAATGACATTCACTTTGTTTTGGATAACGGAAAGATTACAGGCATGACCCTACTTGATTTGTCTGCAGCATCTTACACAATATACTATGCTATATTATTTCACCGTCTCAAGCATGTATTTTACATTCATGATACAGCCTTTCTGTGGTTCAAGTCCTACTTGGTCAACAGGATACAAATCGTGTCTGCAAATGGAATACACTCCAGCAGAGTTAATCTATGTTGTGTTGTTGCACAGGGGTCTGTTCTTGGACATCTTCTCTTCATTATATACACTCAGCCGCTCTCAAGTGTGATAGATCACCATCCAGTGTCTCACAATTGCACGCTGACGACACCCAAATATACAAATCTAGCCACCCGACTGAAGTTGATGCTACCATCCAAGGTGTAGAGAGGTGCATTTCTGATGTGAAATCATGGATGACATGTAACAAGCTGCAGATGAATGATGATAAAACTGAGGCCATTCTGATCACAACACAAAGACTTTCTCAGCCACATCCTTTACCTCAAACAATAAATATCAGTAACAACAACATTAAGTTCACACAATCAGTACGAAACCTAGGTGTCACTTTTGACAGTACTCTCACATTGCACCAACATGTCATGTCAAGGCTGCATATCTTGAGCTGAGACGCATCAGCTCCATTCGCAAATATCTTTCAGTTGATGCCACTAAAACACTTGTGTGTTTATTAGTACTTTCAAGAGAGTACCACGACCAGAGCACACCTCCCCGCTGCTCTGTACCCTACACTGGCTATCCATTCGATCCAGAATCAAACACCAAATTTGTTCTCTGTGCTACTTTTAAATGACGGACTGCAGTCCAACATACCTATCCGACCTCACCCATGTGTATACACCAGCAAGATACTTACGCTCCTCTTTTGACAATCGTATACTCATTATTACCTTTACGAAAATGAAGTCATATGGACAGCGTTCTTTTGCATACCAGGGCCCAGCAACATGGAATGAATTGCCCATTGAACTTAGACACAAAGACACAGTGATCCCATTCAAGAGTGCTCTCAAAACTCACTTATTTCGACTTAAAGAACAAACTTAATGACCTAATAATGTTCCCTACCTTAAATATTTACGTTTTTTTTATGTTTTCTAATTTCATGGTGTTTATTTTCTGTAATAATATAATTATATATGTTTTTTATGTTATAGGTGTTGTCTAATGCTGTAAAAGCGCTTAGAGCTTCTAAAGATTAGGCGCAAAAGAAAGTCTTAATTATTATTATTATTATTATTATTGCGAATATATATTTTAAGTGAATGCTATGTTACCTTTAATCCAAGCAGAAGTACGTTATTCCGATTTAATGTCCGAATATATACGCAAAATAACACAAAAGTAAACAGCTGACACATTCAATAAATCAACTATTTTCAAACTTTTTATACACTTTTCTGGCAACTCGTCCGTGTTTATGAAAAGAAAATGAGTTTACTCTGAGTGATTAACTGAACACCTTTGTGGGTGACAATACTGACAAGTTTTCCCCCACGAGATTCACTCAGTATTTATTTGAATATTTCGGTTGCTACCGATTGCGAAGGAGTATATCATTGTATAAGTTTTAATTACAGTACTTTTAAATACTGATGCAGTTGCAACCACGAATACATTTTGCAGATCAGGTGTGTGGCAGTCGTACAAATATCCTTATGTACATTACACGCCCTGCTGCTTTCCGGATGAGGTACATGACGGCCATTCGTGGCTAAAGTGAGAGTAGTCTCGGCCTATAAAAATGCATGAAATTCGTCACTTCCTTGAGAAGTAAAGTCTTGGGATATTGTTCTGCCATAGCACGAAGAAAACAAACTGCCCACAAGTCCACAGGACAGGAATTATAAGAGCTTGTGAAAAATATTGTGCGAATATGCAGGAATACTCATGATAAACATAAAATACTACCAATAAAAACCCCAAAACTAAAGAGACATAAAGACTTATCACACGTGTTGCACTTCCAGAAAAAAATGACGCAGAGCAAATAATTAGCGGAGTTAAAAATATTTCGAAACCAGAAGAACAAAAACAAGAGAAAGACTGTTTCTGGAATGTTCTTACCAAAAGGGGACAAAAGAGATTAATTTGTCTGTAATACCCGCGGGAAAGAGACCCATAATGGCGATGACGATGATGGCCTTAGATATAAGAAATAGAGATTTCACCAAACTAGCGGAAGTGGTGAACAGAGAGAGAAACACTATTACCGTATGGAAAAAATGAACATAAGGTGAAAACAGTCAATATTAAAGATCCAGCATAGAAAGATAAAAAAAAAAACAAAAAAAAAAAAACAAAAAAAAAACAGAAGGGCTCCACATATCAGATACACCAATAGAAATACCTTTGGAAGCCACAGTGGAGCGGTTCAAAAAGAGGTTCCAATTATAAGTAACAAATGCTATAATGGATGCCCAGATAAAAAAGGATTCAGAATTTTAGAGATCGAAAAATAGAAGATTAAATCGATGAAGAAGGTTTTTCTTCTGCATGGATTTTTTGGGCACAGACGAGTTATTGATACCACATAAAATGTAACTAATTTGGAAAAGTAGAATATATAGGAAGGAAATGTTCAATATCACAAAAATAAAAGACAGCATACATCAACGAGCAAACAGTATAACTAAAGCAGAATGGCAACAAACCGAGTAAATACAAAAAATAGCCAGGACAGTTCGAAACCAACAAAAACAAAATGAATAGAAAAACACAATATGGAGAAACGCCAGCAGCGAAACGAAGAGAAGCAACATCAAATATAGCAACAGAGTCAACATAAAATGCAGCAACAACAAAAAAACAAGTAACATAAAGACGAATCCGAAAAGGTCAGTTCATATATAATACAATAACAGCAACAACGGAAAAAAACTTTTTATGCAAATACTATAATATGCAGAAAAATACACAAAAAACAATAACACAAATTTTAGAAAAAGAATACTTCATAAATATGCTATAAGCATATAACACTACAAATACAATGCCTCTAGGTACCCATACAATTAGGCAGGGGGCATCCCAGTAATGTTTAGGAACAAAAATACATATAAAGGATAAAGAGATGTCTCTTACTCCACCCCCAAAAAATTGTTCCCTTCATTAAACATCTGTCCAGGAAACATGGTATGTATTCCAATGAATAGTGCAACGATACGCTACATGGGAATCTTGTCTTGGAATATCATGTGGACTAATGAATGAACCATTTTGATTGTTAAGTGCAGAAGGTTTCATTTGCAATTGCATTATTATGTTTGATTCAACTGGGGCCAGATTGTGGGTGCTTGACTAAGTTAGAATACAAAATATAATTTGATTTTGCCTGCTTTGTCCTAGCACTTGAGAGAGTTTGGATTTGTGTGACCAGTCATGTGTATTGCCCGTGTGTCTGGAGCTCTAAAAAGTAATACGACCTGCGTGTGTGTGTGTGTGTGAAAATATTAAAGGATTAATTTGCATCAGTTCTACATTGGAGAACGTTCTATGGTAGGAAATGATACGATACTGTGCAATACAACATACCTACTGGGTACAATTCTAACGAAGTGTATAGTGACATCAGGACATTTCTAATTCATGACTTTGTTGGAAATTTACATTTCCTGTCCAGGAAATATGGTATGTATTCTTATGATTAGTACAATGTTACGCATCATGGAAATCTTTTCTTGGAATATTATGTGGATTAATGAATGAACCATTTTGGTTATTTGCCGGTTTCATTTGCAATAACATTATTATGTTTGATTCAACTGGGGCCGGATTGTGAGTGTTTGACAGAGTTAGAAGAGAACAGTCAGATATGAAACAATTTGGTTTTGCCTGCTTTGCCGTAGCACTTGGGTGAGTTTATATTTGTGTGGCAAGTCACGTGTATTGCCTGTGTGTCTAGAGGTCTATCAAGTAGCTCAACCTCTGTGTGTGTGTGGTTGTTTGAAAATATTTTGTATGGTGTTATCAAAGTTTGATATACATTAAGTTGCTTTATGAGTTAATTTCATTTAGTTACATATCAGTTGTTGTTGTTGGGTGTTATAATGACTCCATCAGACATAGCGGATGACAACAAGGTTTTCTTATTTTTGATAGTAGTTCATAGTGCTTGGACAACATGACCGAGATGACAGGATTGAGATATCTATTGAGATTGAGCATCAGTGAGATACGAAAAGTAAGAATACCATATCAAAATGTATAGATTTATCAAAAGCATGGGTGAGAAAATCAGTGATTTTGTTGTACATTTTAAGATTTATTTTTACCCCTGAATTTCCTTTTTCATTTTCATACTTCTGATGATGATGATGTCATTTTTATAAAATAAATCTTTCCCACATAATTTAAAATTTTAATGTCTTTTATGAATACTCTTAGCCGCTACAAAGTTTGAACAGAATTTTCACGCAACGAGTTTGTATATATATACAATATCTTTATGTCCTCTTCATAGCTTTTATTTCATATAAACTGCTTTCATTTTTCACGTAAAGAATTGTACCCAGTTCACATTAAAATCAATACAATTACTGGATTATTTTAGCAAGTCATCAAAACTAAAAATGTAAAGAAACTAAGTATTTGAATCAGTTTTCTTAGAATCTAAACACATTCGTATCCTGGATTGCATTACCATAACATCAACGGTAAAACTCTTAACACACGATTCACGTCTGCAAAGCGGGCCGACATGGACACAATAATTAACATCAAATATTGAATATTAAATCACCAGTGGAAGAGGCAATTACTTAGCGGCAATAGTGAAAACAAGGATACAAATTTTCTGAAAGCTACAAACAAAACTGCTGAACTGAAAGCAAGTGAAAGCATTAACAAACCTACTAAACTAAAAACTAAAACACAATACCTTATAATGTGTATTCTCCAGAATATATTGTCACGTGCATCTAGAAAACACCACTCGGCAAAACAGTTTATCACCAACTTCAATTACAATGGTTTATCTGCAGTATGCATTTTCATGTGTGCCTTCAAATGACCACTGTAGTTTCTTATTTGTTGAATTGGAAGACTTCATATCAGTACTCTGCCTAAACACTGTATCCCGCACTTTACACCTGAATGCTTTATATACAGTACATGATTTTTTTGCTCATATATTTTATATCTGAATAGTGGCCCACGAGCTGCATGTTATACCTTGTCGAACGGCTTGAAGTCACAGAGTCATGATACTAATAATAATAATGTGGACTTTGTATAGCGCTTAATATTTAGAAGCTCTAAGCGCTTTACACCATTAGACAACACCTATAACATAAAAGACATATATAATGATATAATTACAAAAACAACACCATGAAATTAGAAAACATACAAAAGATGCTGAACATATTTAAGGTAGGAAACATTATTAGGTCATGAAGTTTGTTCTTGCAGTCGAAATAAGTGAGTTTTAAGAGCTCTTTTGAATGGGATCACCGTGTATTTGTGTCTAAGTTCAGTGGGCAATTCATTCCACGTTACTGGGCCCTGGTATGAAAAAGAAAGCTTCCATATGACATTGTTTTCATAGTGGGAATAATGATTATACGATTGTCAGAAAAAGAGGCTAAGTATCTTGCTGGTTTGTACACATGGGTGAGGTCGGATAGGTATGATAGACTGCAGTCCGTCAACGAAACGTTATCACAGAGGACAAATTTTGTTTTTGATTCTGAATTGAATGGACAGCCAGTATATGGTACAGAGCAGCGGGGAGGTGTGCTTTGATCGTGGTACTCTAAGTATGAGCCGAGCAGCTGCAATTTGAACTTTTTTAAGTTTCTGAAGTAGATATTGAGATGAACCAGACAGAATTGAATTACAATAGTCCAGTCTTGAAAGTAATAATGAACATACAAGTGTTTTAGTGGCATCAACTGAAACATATTTGCGAATGGAGCTGATGCGTCTCAGCTCAAAATATGCAGCCTTGCATATGTCCATGACATGTTGGTGCAACGTGAGAGTACTGTCTAGAGTGTATTCCATTTTCAGACACAATTTGTGTCATATGGACCAAGTAGGTCTTGAACCACATTAAGACTGTATCATGCATATCAAATACATGCTGGAGACGTTGACGTAATTTATCATGGTTTATTGTGTCAAATGCTGCAGATAAATCAAGGAGGGCGAGGACTGTAATCTTTCCGCTATCCAACGCAGTGAGAATGTCATTAACTACGTTTAGAAGAGTAATTTCAGTATTGTGGCAAGGGCGATATGCAGATTGTACATTGCTAAAAAGCCTGCTTGAATTCAGGTGAGATACAAGCTGGGATAGAACAACCTTTTATAAGATTTTAGATATAAATGGGAGATTAGAAACTGGGCTGTAGTTCTTTCAATCGTTATGGTCTAGTGTTGCTTGCTTCAGCAGAGGCTTTACAATGGCAGCTTTGAAAAATGATGGTAATTCTCACTGTAATGCAATGCTAATAGTCCAAAGACTATTCACTGTAATCCAAAGAATATAGTCCAAGGACTTGCATTTTGTTTCACATATATCAGTATGTTACTTTAGAATATGTCCAAAATTACGTAACACTCTAAAATCTATGAGACTAAAAAGCAAAAAATACCAAATTACAGTCGCAAAGGCAAAATTGTTCATGACGTTGATAATGATATTTAACAAGAATCAACGACATGACATATCGTTAAACCGCAGTGAGATGGAATATTTTGTACTAAGTACCGGTTAAAGGCAAATAGAGTATGAAATTTGTTCTTTTGATATTTGAACTAAGTACCTGGCTTTGTCCGGATAAGAGACTATAGAGTGTAAAATTAGTTATTTCGATTTGTAATAAGTAGTGGTTCAAAGCCGATACAATGTGAAATCGTGCAAATTATTATATTTTTTCTGTTTCCTATCATCGGCAAACTCGAACGTCCAATATTTAACGAAATTTCAATGAACTTATCATGGTCTTTATATTATTTTGTCTAAAGGGAAATATTTTTCAAGCTGAATCGATAAATAAATAAATTATAAAAATGCACGAGGAAATTGCAGAACCTCTTGTCAGACTTTCTGTTCAGGATAAGGGAGACAACCAGATGAAATATAAATATCTACCAATTCAAAAGAAAGAGTTATCTTTCATGATCCTTCTGTATACACTAAGAATAAATATTTGCAGCCAAGATATACTAGCTGAAGAGAAAATGGTACCCAACAACATGCATTTATCATTATATTTTATTATCACCTGATTGTAATTCTGACTGGTTACAAACCTACAGATATTAATAGAAAAATACATCTCGCTTGACCAAACGTCCAAGCTACATTTCTGATAGTGCGCAGTAGATATTATACATTTTCAATATTTGATTGAGTTCTCGTAAAACGCCTCCTGTCGAAGAAGACGATATACTCGGCAAGTACTTACAAACTGAACAGTTTAGAGACCGTCATTTGTATTCTTGTACTTCTATTTCGTCTGTGCTATTACCTTATAGACCCATTTACAAGTCTACGAAACTGCAACACGAACAAACCCCAAGTTGTCGCACCGTCACATAATACGATATAATTAGGTCGATGAAATTTATCAGGATTGTTCAAATCAACAAACAACAAAGATCCCAATCGGATAATGCATATGTAACGGCATTTCATAAACAGTGTTTTGTGCAGTTGCACTAAACGTATAAGCTAGTATATAAGGTATTATTTAAGAATGCAACTTTTTATATTAGGCATTTCTGTGATAGAAAACTTACGTTACTAAATTTACATAAATCAAAGCATCGGTCTTATGATAATATTTACAGAACAAAATGTTACCACTTCGGAGCCAAAATAATCAATATATTCTTTGAAAATCTACATTACAGATACAAAGCTGATGTAAACTATTTTTGGATGGAGTTGTACTTATATATATATATATATATATATATATATATATATATATATATATATATATATATATAGCATTAAGTAACAGACATACTAATCCACAATTCTTTTGGTCAGTAAAAGCTGTGCAACCTTATTAGTTATTATGTACATATCCTTTTTCCATAAATAACGTTATATTGTTAACCGTTCGGAGCAGACGGATGCAAAGAATCAGCTCAACTTGTACCTATTGTATCTATAATTAATGTCTCAAACTATGATGAATAAACATAGCTGCAACGGTTAGTTCCTAATGCAATTTGATATGCTTGCTTGACATTACGGGGAATTGCAGAATCTATTTATTATTGACGAAGTAATATCTGCTACCGCATTGGCTGATATGATTGCACATTTATAGTGATATCTAGCACTGGGACATCATGCCACAGACACGTAACATAATGTCCCACCCAGTCACATTATCCTGACACCAGGCCGACCAGTCATAATACTAGCCTCATAATGCCGAGCGCTTAGCGAGGCAGCTGCTAGTACCATTTTCATTATTCCATGACATGGCTCGGCCGTGGTTAGAACTCGCGACCAGCAGCATCATGGCGACACTTTGACCACTATGTCACCGGAGAGGTCGAGTCATTCCTTCTATAACTCATAAAATGTAATTACAATGTAATGTTGCAATTAATATCAAGACGTTTGTAGAAATGGTTGAAATGATAACGTTTTTGTACTGGTTTAATTTTAACACGTGCGTACAGTACCAATCGCTTATACTCAAGTTTATCAAAACAATTTATAATTTATAATGCAATCTTCTTTAAAGAAAAACTCTATATAACTGCTGATGGCTTGTAAAACCTTTGTCTTATCAAGCAAATAACTTGGAGCACGGATAATCCGATGAGTAGAAGGTTGAAAGATTTTGATACATACATCTTGGGTTCCTTTTATTTGTTTAACATTTATGAACTAAAGTTTATGCAGAAAATTATTATATATGCCCCATGTGTATAACACATAATACAATAGTTACCTGCGATAAATCCGAGTTTTATTTTATTCCCACACAGTTGTCGGGGCCCCAAGTGGCCGAGTGGTCTAAAGCGCTCTCCGTTACGGATCACTGCCATCTCACTTCTGTCTGAGTGGGTTCGAGTCTCGGATTCAGCCAATGTGGGTATGTGAGAAAGCTTGCCAGTAGCTTCTCGTGGGTCGGTGGTTCTATCCGGGGTTTTCCCGGGTTCTTCCTCCACCATTAATACTGGCCGCCATGTATAGCCTATCGTGTGCTGAAAAATGGCTTAACACCTACAACAACACACATCTGTCTTAGAAGTTGCTAAAGTGTGTGTGTGTGTGTGTGTGTGTGTGTGTGATTTGGATTGTTAACGTAGTTTTAACAATTTTTCAGTCATATCACTACGATGTCTGCAGTGTGACAGTTTATAGTCATGTCTAGGGGCACCTTACCGCAGACATGTATCATGATGTCCCACCCAGTCACATTATCCTGACACAGGGCCCACCAGTCCTAACACTAACCTCTTAATGCTGAGCGCCAAGTGAGACAAGTGTTAGTACCATTTTTGTAAGTCATTGGTATGACTCGGCCGGGGATCGAACCCACGACCTCCCGCATCCTAGGCGGACGCTCTAGCCACTAGGCCACCGGAGCGGTCGTAATGCCACGAGCGATATTATTCAGATAGGAAAAATGAACATTACATTAAGATGGGACGAAATGCACTTGCGCAATCTTAATTCTGTGCTTATTTTTAATGCGAAATATCAGTTGCATTTTGTCGAATATATGAAGCTTAATTCTAGTTTCGATAAAATCTGAGGAAGTTATAAAACAGCAACAACTAACGGTAATTAAAATGGTAAATAACGGACGAATCCATTGAAACCATGCTAATTGCAGAAGGAAATCTAGTCTTTCATGATTATATCAATACCACAGCCACTATTGCTATAATATATAACAAGTAGCATACACAATAATATTCTTTCGCGAATCAACTGGAAGAGCATTTACTTCTCTGACTCGACACTTTCATAAAGTGCGTATGTTCCCCTCACCCTCATAATGGTGCATGCAGGCATTTGTATGGAACACTGATCAGTCATGTAGAGAGACGTTATATTAAAACATTCGCATTAAAAGCGTCATTGTATTTACCGTCGCTAGTGTATGTTATGTCTTCTGGATTCAGTTAAAACAAAACTGTGAAAATGCGACACACACACACACACACACACACACACACATATATATATATATATATATATATATATATATATATATATATATGCCCGCCCACCACACAATTGATAACTGAGTCGTTGTTGCTAAAGCAGTGACTAATCGAACTGTTGCTGAATGATGCTCAAAATAAAGAAATATATAACGCTATTTATCTGTATTATTAACATGGAGGTTTATTCCTTCTGTACCACCGTACTTACAAGCAAGCAAATTATAACTCTAAGCCTGATTATAACTGTGCAATTCACAATCCCGTGTGAACTTAGTTTTAAGTCGAGTCTTACAGCAAATGATATAAATCATGATCAGCTGATGTGCCTATACATCAGGGTCTGTGGTACTTGTTTTACTGATTGCTATTAACAAACTGCATCTTTTCAGTTCGGTCGGTACATTATGCGACTTAAGATATGTGTAGCTGCATTTACAGTTCGACCCGACGTACAAACGAATACAAAAAAGGTACAATTTCTTTCGAAAATGTTGAATCATCCTATAACTGGTGGACAAGTGGGTTAAAGCGCTTGTACTTGAGAGATATGTGATGTGTGGAGCTATTCGCTGTATTGGTTATGTTTCGGTTTGGAACGAAATCTTACTCTAATCCGATTATTTGCGTAGAGGTATATGCATTTCTTTCACATAACCGTATTTTCATCATATAATATTGAATATGTGGTTAAGATTTCTCCGCTCTGTCTCTATTTGCATTCTAATTTGTAGCTTTTACTTATATTTTTGTTTGGCCTCAGACTGCAAAATGTTGAAGAAAATGCAAAATAATTGATTTAAAATATAGCAATAATATATTAAATATCCCATATATCTGTGTCCTTTTGAAAGTTTTATCGTATGAAAGGTAATGTATATATCCCCGATTTTCATTTCACCAAGATATCTAATATTCGTGGGGTACGTTAAGAAAATAACTTATTTCAAACTCTATTCACTACTATTGTTTTATCTGCGTAACCATTGTATAGTTAGGAACTGTTTTTAAACATTACCCTGACCGATTTTTTAAAAAGCGGCACCATTTATATTAGTTTGGGCAAGAAAGTACTTACTGATTATTGAAATCTATTTCTAAAAAGATACCACCCTTTTTAATTTAGTGCAGAGTAAACAACCGAACTATCCAACACATAGTCATCAATTCTTAGCATGATATACGATTTTGATGTAATGCCACTGACACTTATTTCAATCAGAGGAATTCATGTCTCAGGGACTACGGTATTTACATGGTCATTATAACCTTTAGTTACGTATTACTGTTTACGTTTAACTTACCCAAGGTCAACACTGAGTTATAAATATATAATGGTTTATATCGACACAGTTGTTTATAGCCTTATGTTTTTTAATATACTGTTTAGTCATACTTAGTTTTGTAATGTGTCAATTCCTCTATTACTAACCTTAGGGGTGTCGACTGAGAGTGCAATTTGAACAATCTAATCGTTAAGACATGATTTGCCCGAATAAGCGTAAATCAAACTGGAAGATATGCAATGGTGCACCGTTTCAAATCACAACGTTCTAGTTCCCTGAATGTTTCTTTACTCTCTTTACCCCATCCATCCAGGCCCTTATTATATTCCCATAAGCCTATTTTACTATTCGTAGAGGGTAAGCATTAATTTCATTGATATTAAATTTAAAATTAAGTAACCCTAATATAATGCCAAGGAAATTGTTGCAATACATGTATTAAATACACTGATAATTCCTTCCAGTCTAAAACATTTCATGATTATATTGAATCAGTAACAATATAAAGTATAATGTAAGTTTCCATCACTGATATGTAAACAAAACTGTTTTGAAATCCTATATTATGGATATTGTTTGTTCATTCTTTATTATATGCGGTAGGAACATCCGTCTTTTATCGATGAACAAGAATGTCTGCCTGCCATTTTATGATTATTTATGATCACTTAATACATCATTTGCTGTTTTCTGGGGATTCTGGCAAGGAACTTCACACACACATCAGTCCTAACAATATAGATATCAGAAGAAATCAAAAACACTCAACAAATATCCATATAATTTAAACAATGTTTTAATATGAAAAGCCAGGCGCATATATATATATATATATATATATATATATATATATATATATATATATATATATATATAAATAAACAAACTGATATACTAATACTGTTGGTATATCAAATTGTGATCCTCCCATGGCTCAGTAATACGAATAGATAAACATTCTTTCAACTGCAGTCCTATAAATCAATGATGATATATACATGTGTGTGTATTTATACATATGGAATAAATTACTATCGCCATATTTAATGCAAATTCATAAGTTTAGATATATCATGTCGGCCATCAGCTTGAAACTTGCTTTTTAGCCATAATGTCTATATCCCACGACACTAGGTGCGATAATGGAGCAGAAAACCACTGGTTTTTGATTGGTCTCATTTCTTTATTATAATCTGTCATGGATAATAATTTAGCATATATTCAACGATAAGAGTTGAATCACATATCTGTATGATTTTGATCTCAATGTGATCATGGGCAAAATTCGACTCTTATCAATATATGTCCATCAGAAAATAACTTTCCATTCAGATAATGGGAATATTGTACTTGCTGGCAAAGTAAATCTTGAATACAGTTTTATAGTGATAAGTTATATCTATTGAGCCTTCATGTAAAGTGTTGGCTAGTAATTATCGAATTACCGACGTGGTACACGTTATCTGGTTTAACCTTTGCTATGCTCAATGTCTCAACGCTTCGAGTTAGAAACATATTTAATTGTTTGATTTTCTGCACAGTTTAATTAAGTTAAATGATTTTCTGTTTGTTTCACATCACAGAAGAAACGTTCGTGCTGAAAGCGCGGAACTCAAAGATATAACGACCAAGGCACTAATGTTGGTAATCTTATTTTGACAGTACTAAGATAATGTTCACAATTAAACAGTTAAAATACAGTGCATATGGTTCCCAATTGGAGTATGGCTACTGTTACAACGGAAAACAAAACCGTATATAAGATTTAAAATTGGCAAATATTTTCCTTCTTACATTTTCTACAAATAAAACATTAAACTCTCTGCGTTTACATCAAAGTAGATAGTGCTATGATTTGAATGTCCATTTTACTATGCCATGCTAAAGACGAATAAATACTGAATTCCATTTGATAGAGGAGAACGTAATTTAAATTTGATTATATGAACCAACTGTGTTGAAAAAATGAAAGGCTTATATAAGAACGTTTTGGACATTCAAATATTGTATTTTCATTGTACTGAAATCAATGTTACATTGTTGAAATATGTGTAATGCCTGAACGGCAACAAATCTTAACAAGTCGCTTCACAAACCACATATTTGATATGAGCTTTTCGTTATCTGTATCTAGCAATTTTTTTTATGAGCCTATCCGGCCAATTCCATATAGACCTTACGGAATATACGAAATAATTTTGTGTGCAGATTACTCAAGCTGTTTGACAAGAGACGTACATTACAACACAATAGTTACCATATCAGTGTAAGCAATTATCTTTGTGCCTGCCGACACGAGACAGGAAATTTGATACTACAATGGTAATAATGCAACATGATCCGTTAGTACAAACATAACTGAATTTATCGCAGGTAAGATCGAGTGAACTATACAAATCATTTTGCAGGCGCTTTAATTGTTATTCAGAATTGAGAGCACAACATATATCATACTGAACGCATCAAGTATAAAGTATAAAATAATCTCAGGAAACATGATAACACACGTATAAGACAGATACACAGATCCATATATTTACCTTTGTTGTAGTCTTGTTGACTGCTTCCTATAAGTTGTCTTTACCTATAATGCTAGTACACCCAGTCCATCGGACCTTATATCCTTTCTACCTTCTATCTATTCATTTACTCCCATTGAAACAGTAACAGAAATAAATAAATAATTAAATTAATATACATATGTGCGTCAATTTCTCTCTGTATCTGTGTAAAGTCAAAATCATTACTAGAGTACAGTCGAAGGTTTTGAACCTAATTCAAAATTGATAGCCAGTATTTGCTATTTTTAAACAACATACATTTCGAAAAGATAAACACTACGGTAAATATTTGTCTTACATTAGTAATATATAAATTGGGTTACAATGGGTCGCCATCGGTTCTAACCGGAATGTAACATTACGCAGTTATCAAATAAGTCTCAATGGTTTTAACTGGGATTATCACAGCAAGCCTCCATTTCGACCACGACACATTTGTCATAAGATCTCTATGGGCTTTAATAAGAAAGTAATCTTAATCTCTTGGTGAAATGGGATGTATCTGTATGAGGTCTAGAAAAAAAAATGTACGTACTAACATAGCTTTCACATCCATCAAATTTTCAGAATTGAAGAGCATGCGGAAAACAATAATCTGTGACTCAACATATATCAACATCTTGAATAAATATAATATTAAAACTACATAGATCTACTAACATAGTTTTCACAAATATCAAATATTAAGTATTGAAGCGCATGCTGAAAACAATAATCGGCGAAATAAGCGTCTCTATACACAGGTTACATGCTGAGCGAAACTGATTTCGAGCTTCCGCCAATCAGACGCTGTCTAATATAATTCAGTCAAGATGCAGTTTCTATCCACATGTTTGTTTTCAGTGGTGTCACTGATGTTTTAGCGAAAACTGTTCCAGAAGAGAATAACCTCAGTTTAAGTTTGGACGATTTATTGGCTTCTTCGCAAGAATGTTTACAACATTCTTTACCGGAATGTATCTGTTCATTTGTTTCTTATTTTGCTTCAGAATGCTCTTCCAATTTTTGACTTTATTTTCATATAACAAGAGTTTAGCGACAACGATAATGGAAGGGTTGTAAGACACAACTTGTCATATATGAATATACAGGTTGTTCGTTATGGTATAAATTCATTTATTTAGCAAATGATGGCTATAAATAATATACAATGTCAAGACCTAGGTATATTTATTATAAAATCCAAAATCTTGTAAACCTTTTTCTTGTATCTTTATATGTATGGATATTTAGCATGTACCTTATACAATTAATGTTCCCAAACTATGAAATAGCACACGAGGTAAGTAAGTATTTTCATGGATCATGCCGACTGGCATTTGTTGGCATGATATTTAATTTTAATGATAAATACTGACAATATATCCATATCGGGAAAACATGAACGTAACTGAAAAACAGTTTTATATATAGATACATAGTATATTAAGAGTGCATCAATCAAATTTGATTAGTGGATGCCATTCTTATATTATTTCCCAAAAGCATTTGTTTTTTTTAGCCTGATCTTGATTCTTCACCAGGGAACTCATAACTATATCACTCACTTTTGACGCAGCGTGCGACTTATTTTTCTTTTACGACTGTACTTTTCCAGCCACAATAATATGATGATTCTTTCTAGTTTTATTTTCCTCAGTCAATCTGCCGTATTTGATCTCGTTCCATTTCGAAGGTCACTCCCATGTTATCCAATGTATCAAGGTGCTCTTCGGAAAATATACATAACATTGTCTGTGCCTGCTTGATAAATCTGTATGATGCATTCAACGTATAGAATGATCTCAGTTGAACCGTTAAATTGCTTGTATCCCAGACTCTTGGCGTATTAATGTCGTTGTTGTAGACCTCCGTAAATTCCTTCAGAATGTTCTGAGAACTGATCGCCTCACTATTGCTCGACATTTGTTTATTAACCACTGCACCATTTCTTCAATACAAAATATCCTCAGCTTGCCTGTGCATCCTATTACATAGCCTCTGTGCAGCAAGCATATTTATCGATCAGAGCCGCTGATACAGTAAATTCATTCCTTTATTGTCCTGAGATCACAGAGTGTACCAAACTGATGTCAAAGCACGAGCAGTAGTATCAAATGGTGGGTTGTGCCTTTTTTGTTTTAGAAACACATCAGGGAAACTTAAATTTATCGTAGACTCTATCCCCCATGACGGTGTTGACGTATGTGGACAATTAAAATTGATAAACATGCTCGGTGTACTGAAGGACTAACTATAACCTGGAGAGGGGTGGAGGCTAGGACTGGTGGCATAGATCCAAGATGACAAGAAAGGCAAAATGACCACTTCGTACTACTTTTATCCAAAACGCGTCATCTGATAATGAAACACCGGGTTGATTTGTCAAAAATGCGTCAGTCGGTTTTCAGAAAATGACGAACACTTTTGAAGTTTACAACACTTGTAAATGATGACAATGACACTTGTATATGGCGCAAGTTCCACGGTAGATTCAATGTAAAGCTTATTGAGTATCTGTTCTTACTGTCTGAATAAACACCTGCAGATTAAGAGACCTTGCTCGGAAAATTCATTAAAAGAGGTGTCCTTGTGCAGCATGTGAACCAAGAAAAAGACTGTTTTATTTATCAACCAATTCCTACCCGCTTATCCTTTTCGACGAATAATGAAAACAACAATCAAAGCTAAAACAGACGAAACGTAACACTCACTCAAACAAAGAAAAAAGAAAAATAACAGTGATTTTAACGTATTCACTTACATCTCATGCTATATACAAAGGAAGACTACAGTAGGTATGTAAATAGTTTGTTTGAGCTAATAAAGTATGTGGCATAAAAAATAAATGACTGATACTATTATGCATTTTTTGTCTCTCGAAGATTAAGTTCAATAAAATATTACTAGTCTATGCTTTTAAAATAAGTAATAGAAAATAGAGAAAACAAGAAGTTTTTGTAAAATTAAAAAAAAAAGTCCCTAAAATACAAAAGTGAAAAATGAGAAGAAATCTTTTTTTTACGGTGTTGCGAACTGAAATCTAAAAATGATCCAAGAATAAGAAACACAAGTCCTCTCAATAACATTTTCTAATTGAATCTCAATTCAAATCCCGATGAAATTCAAGATGGAAGGCGATGAAGTTTCTGTTGTGGTCACCGAAGTGCTGATGCGTCAACAGTCTCTTTTTGAATCACATAATATATTATTCCAGTTTTGAATTCAGTATAAATTCCAGTAAATATCTTTATCCAATTATTTTGTCAGATCATTTTTAAATTTCCAGAGAAAATGATCACTTGATTTCAATAATTTGAAGAAAATAAAAATTCAGCCCAAACTGGTCACAAGATAATACAACATAGCGTGACAACTGTTTTATGCCCAATTGACAAACCTTTATTATAAAATCAGTTACACCACTAAAACGCAAAATAGATTCACGGATGGGGGTCAAGAGTTCATTCTTCTGTAAAAAAAGAAGTTTGTTACTAATTGGCACATGATAAATATGACGTAGTCCAGGTATAACCTCGACAAGATTAAATGATTCTTACTCTTAGACAAATACAAAACGTTTATGAAGTTGTTAAATATATAAAATGAAAGGTGAATAAATCTGCTCATACACATCGATTCTAATGAAGCTATTTTTAGTTGTTTACATAAATGAAACAATATTTAATAAACAGGACAATCAGGTCCAGCAGAAATGAGCTTAGTTTTGGACAGGTTCAAGTCCAGTAAAGAAAGTTACATTGTAATAGCATGTAATGAAATATATTTATATAAAAAATATATCAGACAAATAATCAAAGTAAACATGCCAAGAAAACATTGACGTTAAACATTAAGAAGTCACATTATATGTTCTCGTGCCTTGTTATGTCGATATGCACGTATTTCTTTCTGACCATATATATATATATATATATATATATATATATATATATATATATATATATATATATATATATATATCCCTCTATTATGACACAAGAAACTGATGTTGCAATTCTGGAAATATTGAAGAAAATAAAAAAGGAATGGCTCTAATGGATGCTGCTAAAATGTTAAATGAGGTTACGTAATTTATTCTATGTATGTACGCATATATAGTACAAGGACAGTGTCTTATCATAAGGATACAAACTAATAATATTTACACAAACGTTAACGATTAGGACGAACACACAATAAAGCGTTAAATGGTTTTGAATATGTACACATACATACATACATACATACATACATATATACATACACACACACACATACGTACGTACGTATATACATACATACATACAGACACACACACACATACACACACACACAGACAGACATACATACATACACACACACACACACACACACACACACACACATATATATATATATATATATATATATATATATATATATATATATATATATATATATATATATATATATATATATATATATATATATATATATATTCTATCACGATCAGACGGGTTGTTAAGTAGAAAGTGTCTAGATAGGCCACTATTTTTATGCATGAAAAAATATTCAAATTATTAATTGAAAATCCCAGATTACATTACTGACTAATACATAGTTTGTCAAGACTCTATCTTAACTTAACTACCATAGAGTTATCTGCTTTTTACGGAGATATCCATGACTGGTGGGCTTTAATCGCTAAGAAACTGAACTGAAGATTGTTTTTACTGTATAATTGAAGCCAAAGAAAAATTTTCTAATGGACATGTTTTCGAAAGGATTTTTTTTTCTCACTTCAGGCAGATTGTCACATTTTTGTACAGATACATATTTAGAGGGTGAATAGTTTGCAATTAAAGTCAGAAATAAAGGAACAAAATCTAGATAGACAAAAGTGCATAATTTCTATTGAGAATCATTTAGAAATAAACCTCTTTTCGGAATTATTGATTAAAGTTTATTGTAAGCTTATGCACATGTTGGGAATATGCGTGGGATATTGGCAATATATATCATTTTGGAATTTCGAACTTAGGATCTACTGCTTTTTCCAGTTAACATGTAACATCGTATTACACATGCATGTTTCTAAGGATAAACGTGGTTACAATCTGAGATCTATTTCTTTTATAGAGGCAAGATTTCCACTTAAGAAAGTATGTAATATGTTTATTAGAACTGAAGAAAACGCGGATAAAATTATGGGACCTCTCCAAATCGCGTGATGTGTGTGATCTGAATTTTTAACGTAGCTTTAACAAGTTTTCAGTCATATCGCTACGATGTCTGCAGCCTGACAGACTATAGTAATGTATAGCACTGGGGAATCATGCCGCAGACATGTAGCATGATGTCCCACCCAGTCACATTATCCTGACACCAGGCCGACCACTCCTACCACTGACCTGATCGCCAAGCGAGGCAGCTGTTAGTACCAATTTTGTAAGTCTTTGGTATGACTCGGCCGGGGATCGAACCCATGACCAACTGCATCCTAGTTGGACGCTCTAACTACTAGGCCACCAGAGCGGTCTCACCAAAATGTAGATATTGATTACTTAAATATGAGTAAATACCAGTGAGTACTATTAACTGTTTTCAACAGAAAATAAGGATGTCCGATCATATTTCTTAGCAGTTACGTGTTGAAAATTTGAGACACGTATATATGCTTTACCTTCCTTTGTACATATTTGTTCCACGGAAATGTCTTGTTTATAAACACCAAGTACATGTAACGAAGCCTGTCTCAACCAAGTATATATTGGAGGTTAGATAGTTATAATTTGTTCAAGGCAGGAGTATAACCTGTGTCGCCGTCCGAAACACAGAACTCGTATACGAGTGCGAAAACTTGCTGCCACCATTGTCGAAGGAAATGATGTTAAGTGCAACACTTTGTATCATTTAGAGTCTGAAGCCACGAAAATTTGAAACTCATGTTTTGATCTTGACAAAATCTAATATTAGTAAAATTCTTAAACAAAGTTGTTTGTCTGAAAAGATGAAATTTCATAGTTAACACGCTTTTGATACAAAGATACATCATCTTTAATTTTCACTTCGTATTTGTGTTTGTTAACAGCTACACGTTGTCTCCCTAATGAAGCTGTTTGATATATTAATGTCTTTTTATATACTATCATCAATACTTGATTGTCAGAAGGAAGACTTTTAATTACAGGGAAGTTCTACACAAAGCGAAACACCGTATGTATGTATGTATGCATGCAACAATGTAACGTTTAATTATGCATGTGACATGTGAGGGTAAACATGTACTCTAGGCCTACTGTTTACCGTATCAATGTGGCATCACATAGCATTAATCATTCTGTTTTGAAAAATGATTTTGTCGTTATAAAATGTTCTGTTTATTCTGATGGAAGCTTTGGCTTTGATTTAGTTGTAAAAGGTACAATCTAATTTTACTAGTTCAACTTTGTTTGAGACTATATTTTATGCACAACAAATGGAAGGTGCACCGTCTGTCAGAATGAACAAAATCATTCGTTCTTCTTTCCATCTAAGTAATTTTCACTGAAATAAAAACTATGTGGTGGAAAAGACTCTCAAATAGGTTATGATTTAATATTAAATTTATGAAACTCGTTGAATAATGTCCAGCTTTTTGCTCGCCAAGGCATGCAAAAGCCGGACATTTTTCAACTCATTTCATAAATTCAATATTAAATCGTTAACCATTTGAGATCCTCTATATATACAACCCTATCACCACTCAACTCTGCAAGGTGAATCACTCATCATATTAAACGTGAACATATACATAGTGAAATGAATACACTCGAAGCCTAATAAATACAAACAAAAATAAAGATCTTGATATGACATAATGAAGGGGTAGGGGCGGGATCGGGTGCTCAAGATAGACATGGTCTGAAGATGTTGAAAGATGATTGGTTCTATTTTTAGTACTTTGAGTACATTAATGAGTATATCACGCCCATGAAATGACAGGGAAAGATACAAAAAGAGAAGTAGACCTATGTGGGGGGGAAGCGAAAGGTAGCAAGTATAAAAGCTGATTAAATAACTCGCAAATTTGCAGTATAAATCAAGAAAAACACATGGAATGTACGCTGAAATAAGTAATCCCTTAGAATACACGTGGAATAGCAACACCCTCTAAAAACTCCAACAAATACATAAATGAAACTCTAAGAAAAAAAAAAAAACAACAACAAAGAAACGAATATATTTGCTTTACTAAAAATCAATTATCTAAGATAAGATATTATACTTATAACTAAAACATGTATGGATTATCAAAAATAGAAGGTCACCAGAAACATAATATTAAGATACGTTTGGTTTTAAGAACAATGTATCTTTTTTGAAGGTGTAGGGAGTTTTCTCACATCCAACAGTTACAAATCGCATACTATCGGAATTCTCGTTTCCGCCAAGCCAGCAAAGATAACATAAGGGCGATATCAGAATTATTTTGAGCCACACGACACATAAATGGCAGAACACCTTCATTGGGAAAAATACATAATGAATGAAACAATAACACATTTTCAGAAAAGTGTAACCGAAGGAGCTAACTCTTTTGTACTTCTTAATACTTCCTACTAACATATTCTGTTTTGCTAGCTCCAGACAGAAGGGCGAATTCACTAAAACATATGGCAATAGTATCGAGCGACGTCCAGGAAATATTTCGAATTTATTAGCGTGTGAATAGCTTGTGTTTTCTGAGTGGTGCAGTTAGTCCTCTATGCACAAGCTTCGCGAACAGCCCCAAGGTGAACATATGTCTGTCTGTCTATCTGTCTGTCTGCCTGCCTGCCTGCATGCCTGCATGCATGCATGTATGTATGTATGTATGTATGTATGTATGCATGTATGCATGTACTGTATGCATGTATGTATGTATGTATGTATGTATGTATGTATGTATGTAGGTAGGTAGGTAGGTAGGTTGGTAGGTAGTTAGGTAGGTAGGTAGGTATGCATGCATGCATGTATGTAATGTATGTATGTATGTATGTATGTAGGTATGTAGGTAGGTATGTATGCATGCATGCATGCATGTATGTGTGTAATGTATGTATTCATGTATGTAGGTA
Organism: Sinohyriopsis cumingii; assembly: GCA_028554795.2. Lineage (NCBI taxonomy): Eukaryota > Metazoa > Mollusca > Bivalvia > Unionida > Unionidae > Sinohyriopsis > Sinohyriopsis cumingii. Next base: position 69,380,640 of record CM068837.1, on the reverse strand, counting down.
GGTAGGTAGGTAGGCATGCATGCATGCATGTATGTATGTATGTATGTATGTATGTATGTATGGATGGATTGATGGATGGATGGATGTGCGTGTATGCAAGTAAGTAATTGCATATATACACGTATAGATTTATCTAAGGATTTAAGGATGTATGTACGTATGACTAAGCACATATATTTGCACATATATCACTGTATGCACTTATGTAGGTGTTCGAATTTTATATACGCACAGATGTTTGAATTTATTAACATAAGTATGTGCGCATAAATGCATGCACGTACATACAATTTCACGCAGATGCGTATGTAGGTATGTATGTAGCGTTGTTACAACGGGTTAATGTATTGCACTAGCAAGAGATGTTATAGTCTGGCTGGTCTAGTGATTAGTGAAATTAAATGATATACTAACATCTGTCTTGTCCAGTGATATTTAGAATAGATGATATATTGGAAATGCTGTATTAAAATTTTCCCACATGTCACGATGCATTTATTGATTATGTACGTATGGGTTTCGAAAAATCGTACAATTTCATTTATGTTCATCAGTCTCAGTATATCAATTAGTGAGTTAGCTTTGATCTATTTAGATTTCATATGGATAAAGAAGTGGGGTGGGGCTACTAGCTCTCACAAAATTATAGAAACTCCCAGTAAAATAGAGACTAGAGCAAATAATAATTATATATTTTATTTATCCCAGATGACATACTTAACAATAAGACCAAGTCTACAAGGTTAGCTTCTACTGCAAAAACAAAAAAAGAATTACATACAACAATATAAAATTATACAATATAGATATACAATTGCCACAAAGGTATATCAGATGTACCATTTACAAATGTTAGGCGGTCATAAAATCAAGGTTGCTCATTAAAATATCTACAGGGATCTAGTTTCTTAACAGCAGAAGTACGTTGTTCTTATTAATCATGATGCTGCCAAATATTCCATAAAACTGCATCACCGTAAGAACATAATTACATCAAATGCTCAGTCCAAACGATTGGTATATACAAATGATTTCTCTCTACGGTTTGCTTATGCTACATATCATTTACAAACTTAAAAAAACCTAAGACACACTGACGTTAAAGTATTTAAGACATTACAAGTAAGAACAGCATTTCTAACTGTACCATAATCCTTAATTGGCATCCATCTAAGAATTTTGACAGGAGATTGTCTTGATATTACAATATCCCGATATTGAAAATCATCATGGATGCTTTTCTCCGTAAATTGTAAAGCCGCTGCATAAAGGTGGAATTTTGGGGTTCTCCCCGCAGAATGCAGCCGTATATTAATATGGGATAACTACTATTTAGCATAAATGTGGTTCAAATAATCCCACATATGACATCCGTCTCCTTCGTAAATTCATATGTCCTTAGATACATCTACAAAGAGTGTTTCAGTGTGGTAGGACCAAGATAATGTATTTTCAAAAAAGATACATAATACTTTGGCCCCTTTAACAGTTTTAAGTTTAATACCATTTAAGGTTATCTTCAGTTTCCTACAGTTAGCTAATTGTTGTGTACCGTAGATACCATTAACTGCAATATTCTGTAAATTTAAGCCATATCTGCAATTTGTTTTCTCTCTGCAATGCAAATAGCTTTATTGCTAGCAAATTAAGATATTAAAAATGAAAGCGAGGATATAGTATTGATTTGTATGGTACTCTAATGAAATTTTCCTGTAAATCGTAGACCTGATCTCTACAAACAACAGTTTGTAATCAACATAAAAGGACAATATGAAAACGATTGCAATGAGAGTTTGGGAATATTAAGTACTGCTAATGCATCTAGTTCAACTGTATAGATAACATTGTCAAAAGACTTACACATGCCAAATAAAACAACAAACTCCAATTTCCCATCAACGATATTCTTGAGCTAGTGAACAATCGATCCAGTGAGTACCGTCTCCCATCAATGGTTTGGTCAGGCGTATAATTATCATGGGTTAATCAAATTTATTTGAAATTAGAAACATACAGTAGATTCAAAACTGGTATTTCTATGAGCCTGCAAACCTCAGGAAGCGTGGACACATCTATCATTATGACACTGGATTGATCTGTTGACTTAAGAGGGGGAATGACCTCTATATTTCTTCCACTCGCCTACGAAAGTTATCGTGCCTATAAACAAAATAAATATCCAAGCTCAACACTGTATTATATCATCATCGTTTTTAAGAGCTTCACCGACAGGATAGCAAAGCTAGTAGCTTTTGAATTAGTCTGATTTATAATTTCCAGTTTAAAAAAGAAAAAACAACTTTGCAATGTCTGGTATAGAAAACAAGTATACTTTGTCATGAGTGCATTATCCGCTTTTGATGAGTCAAATCCCGTTTCAAAGTCTAGCCAATTGCAAAAGAGACAACCGAATAGCATTGCAATATTAGTAAAGTATTTAACAATTTCGTAACTACGTTATTACCTTGAAGATATTTGGGTGATGGTAGACACTCATTCCTTTTTCCATTGCTCTTTTGGTTTATTTGATGACTGTTCAACAGCTTTATTTAATTAGTCTTGTTCCCCGTCTTTAAATTTTAATAAAATATAACTAAAGCTCCACGAATAGCCGAGCTATGTTTATATTTACGTTTACTTTTTTATCTTTATATATCCCTACAGATAAAATATTCAGAGGACCGTGTCTTAAATCCTCCTTTAAGTTTATTTCATCAAAGTTTCTGAAATGACGATATTTAATGTTTTCGATGATTGCTTACCTTTTCCGGACTGATGATAACATCTGGCCTTGACTAACCCCAAGGACAATTACTCTAGGATCGACATACACATGCATGTAGGACACGAGAGTATGATCAGTTCATCTGATCGTGTCTTTCGTTTCATGAGATAGATATGTAATTAGTTGATACATCTCAACTATATATCGTAAATTGGAGCTGCAAACATCTCTATATAAATTGCTAGTGGTTACAAAAATCATGAAACGAATACAGTTATAAACATTAAAACATTATAACAAGATTCTCTGTTAGATATATATTATGTAAAAGACAACACATAATATAATTTGAAATTAACATATACTTTTTACACACTAAAACAGCATCAAAAGAGTCTAATTCACAGTTTGGGTCAGACGAATATGATTTATGATACCCAACTGTATTCCTTGTCACGCAAGTCATATAGTCCAATGACTAGTCACTGTAATGCAATGCATATAGGTCAAAGACTAGTCACTGTAATGCAATGCATAGGGTCAAAAGAATGTGTTCACTGTAATGAAATGCATATAGTTCAAAGACTATTCACTATAATGCACTACATATCGTTCAGATATTCTGTTCGCTGTAATGCAATGCATGGAATCCAAAGACTGTAATGCAACGCATATAGTCCAATGAGTTTTCACTGTAATGTAATGCATACAGTCAAAATACTATTCACTGTAATGCAATTTATATAGTCAAAGTGCTGTATTCACTGTAATGCAATGTATTTAGTCCAAAAACTGTATTCTCTGTCATGCAATGCGTATAGTAAAAGACTACTCACTGCAACGCAATGCACATAGTCCAAAGACTGCATTCATTGCAACGCAATGTACATTGTCCAAAGACTGCATTCACTGCAACGCAATGCACATAGTCCAAAAACTACATTCGCTCTAATGCAATGAATCTGAATGATTTGCATGTTTCGAACATATAAGAATATTGCTTTGTAATATCTACCCCCACCCATCACCAAACAAAAACAATCGGATCGCTCTAAAACCTATGTTATATCTCCAGAAAGAAGCAAAAGTGATGCTAAAGCAACAATATTGATGACGTTGATGATGAAATTTCGGAGCGAGACCCACCATGACAACATGACATATAATCTTGGAACGTAGGGAGGTGGAAGGTTTCATGCCAAGCAGATTTTCATTTGAATATATATTAGACACACGAGTGAGCTGTCTTTATCATGAAAAGTTTTCATGCACGATAATCTTCATTCACGAATGCAGCTAGTACAAAGCCACAGTTCTGAGGAGAATTTTGTTAGGTCAGAAAAGAAAGCATATATGACAGAGACTTATACAAATACTTTCCCGTACTGATTTTGATCGGACATATTTACATGTACAGGATATTATTTGCAATTGAAGATTATCATAAAATAAATCTTTCATATTTGGGCATATCATTATTTTTTCTAGAAGTTCTTATTTTTAGTCGTTTTATTTTGTGTATTGTATTACTTTTACGAGCGTAAATAACCTCATTAAAGTGAGAAAAATTATAACGAGCATAGAGTCACTTCATCAACGATACGTAATTTTAGGTATGTTTATAAAATATTGCAGTTCTTACTGCCAGTATCTGTGTGTGATAAAGCTGCCACTAACTTCTCGCGGGTCGTTTTTTTTTTTCCCTGGATTTCACCGGGGTTATTTCTGCATCATTTATAGTGGCCGCTATATATAGCCTATCTCGCGTTGAGAAATGGAGTTAAACACCAATACAATAATAATAATAACAACAACAACAAATACATCTTAGCTCGTTACAGTCATGAAACGAATACAGTTATAAACATTAAAACATTATAACAAGATGTTATAGTCACAATACCATCCATGGCGTCCGATAAAACTTCAAAGCTTCATTTTCATTTATGTTAGAACGTTTTCATACCTTTTCGCTGCAATGCACTTTCTTAAACGTAATTCTGTTCACATTCTTATAAAAACTGATAATCTCATTGGAATATACATATAAATTCCAAAGCGTACTCCCTGTCTAAAATATATGAAAAGTCCGAGACAGTTATACAATAATATCGACTAGTAGTAACTACAATCGGTAAACTAACGAAGAGTCAATCAACACCCTAGAAGTAGCATAGTCTGCCATTACCATTCTTGGGCAAATCAGCAGGAAGATCATTTTACCTTTATAATGTAAAAACGTCTTGAATTTATAAACATTCTTAGGCTGCTTCGTGCTTTTGTGGCCTCCATCAGGCAAGTTGGGGACCGGAACATTATTTGGCCATGTCCTTTTTTAATTTTTCTATTTCCCCTTCTTTGGTATACGTTTTCCAGACGTCTGGTAGATTCGGTGCAATTCCCCTGTGCTCTTTCACGAGCTCTTTTATGTATGTAATCATAAACCATTCCCAAAATGTAGATGTCAAGGGATTTGAATCACCTGGAATTTTCCAACATTTATGTACCGTTTGATAGTTTTTGTATGGAACCCACATATCATTTGTGCGGGAAGGGTTAAATTCGAATTCACTTGCGACAAGTTTTTGGCAGCTTGCCATCGTGAGGACCCTTGAGGCCTCGGCTTTGTAGCCATTGCAGCCTTGTGGTCTGTGAATAGGAGTTTCGTGCATGCCCTTATGATTGGGCTGTGAGCAGATGCAGATTTCCCCACAAAAAGGACACGCATCCGTGCACCCAACAACTAAACGTAGCAGCAGAGCTAAGACACTCGCCTTCATTTCTTTGTATTCCGGATTGTGAAGATCCATGAGATTTTCAAACTGGGGTGTTGAGAGCCTTAGTTGTTTCAAAAGCTCGTTGGAGAAGTACTTCAAATCAACTGTTTCTTCACCAAAAATATCTGACAAACTTCTGATTTCATTCACCACGAATTTAGCAGAAGCGATTTTAACGAAGGTTTTGATCCAGCGTTGTAATGTGATGTCTTTTGTGGCGCCTTTTCCCATTCTGTGGCCATCCTTTGTGCTCATTTGGATTTTTGTCTCTTCGGCATAAGTTATAATATCTTTCACATAACCATCGGCAAGTCTGTCTAGAAGATCGCGCAGCTTGGAGGAATTGCCTACGTCTACTGACGAATAGTCATCAATGTATCTATCGAGTGTGTCTTCTATTGTTTTGGTTGGATTTCTTACGTAGCCCATGAATTTACTGAAACTGCCATCCTCTGCCAGTTGACACAAGGTTGTATACAGGAAGGATTTCTTGTTGTTTAGCACTCCCATGTAAACCCTACTTCTCATATCATCTGCGATCTCTCGTGCAATGTTCTGTGCTATCTCGTGCTGAATTATATTTGTAAGTACTTCGCACACTCTTCTCGAAAATGAAATTGCCTTGCTGGTCTTTTCAAAGTTGGTTTCGAACAGTACGAGAAAGTTCTTCTTTTCTTTTTCAAAGAGACGAACGGGGTTAAAATAATGATGAAATTTCTCCTCGTTTTCTGAAAGTGCAGTGACAGCAATGGAAACAGCAGCAATGGCAAGATCAATTTCAAAGTCTTTCGTCAGTTTCACACCTAGCGCCTCAATTTCGCTTTCTCTTCTTGACACAGTCTGAACAATGTCTTCAAGTGAACCCTTTTTGTACGGGGATGGTTTTCGGGTCAATTCCGTCAACCGTTTTTCAACATCGTCCATTGACCTATCTACTAGTCTTTTCACGTCTGTCAAAATGTCGGAAGATACATCTGTTTTGATCTTTAATAATTGTGATTGCTGTATTTGGATTTCACGTCGTTCACATGGCAATTTTTTTTTCCATTTCTCCAGAACCTGTGCTTTGTGACTAGGGAATTTCTCTATCAAGATATCTACAGCCTTTCTAGTAATGTTGCTCTTTTGTTCATGGACTTCGCACATTTTGTTTACTTCTCCAGTCCATCCTTTCCATTTGGTTTCAAAGAGAATCATCATTTCTTCTCTGGATGAAATATTGCCTTGAACCGAGGTAACATTTGTATTTTCTGTGCTTAGCAAAGCAACTACTTCGTCCTTGATCCTGTCTTTAAAAGCTTTTACTTTGCTCTCCACCAAAAATAGCTTCGACTTGAGCAGTTGCAGGTTTGCAATCTCTAGTCTGAGTTCCCCGATAAGATCTTCCTTTATGTAAAATAAGCCATCTATACTGGAGGCCTCCCACTGGCAAGTATATTGTATATATTTCTGTGGAAGAGCTTTAAAGAAACCCTCCATAGTCATCTTCAGATTCTCATGGCATGCTATGATGACTTCACTCATTTTCTCTCTGCTACTCATGCAGACCTCTTCTAGCTTGTTAGGATTTTTACAATTCATTATATCGGTGTGCAATCTCGTTTCGCATTTACTAGCTTCTATTCTTAATTTCCAGACTAAATCACACCAAAACCTGTCGAGACATTCGCGTGCTTCTGTCTCAAGCACATTCCTAAAGAAATACACAAAGTCATCTTTGGTTATGGCTCTCCATAGCGAGCTGACATGTAAACTGTAACTTGAGATATCCTGACCAATGGAATGTTTGCAAAACTCCTTTAAACTTTTTTTCAGTTCCGATGTATTTTTCATATAACCTCGACTAACTGGTGCCATTGGCTTTTCACCCTCCCATAATGAAGGGACATAGTGAACATCTTTCTCAACGTTAAATTGAATTACATCATGAAATCTCTTTTCTTCTTTCTTCTCCATCAGACAAGCGCTGCGAGTGTGAGTGTCCAGTTCTTCCTGAAGTTTTCTGTTTTGACTGGACATTTCACCACGTGATTGTGAATCAACGTTCTGGTATACAACGGCACATGATGGATGAAGACCTACACTCTCCATGCGGAGAAAGGCACGAACTGCTATTGGCAATACCTCTGTTAAATATGAAGTATTCTCCCCCATCAGATTAATTATTGTTTTCTGCCCTAACCCGACTATAAATGTCGTAATTTCATTGTCACGACGTCTTCTTATTTCTTCTGTAATCTCAGGAGAACGTACTCCTTCCGTATCAACGAGAAGTATATAATCAACGTTTCGTTTGTCAGTCGTATCGTTATGCACTTTCAACATCTGAACTTGAACGCCTCGAGTGCACCGCCCTGCACCGACAGCAAACTGACACCCAAACATCGTATTAAGCAGTGTCGATTTTCCAGAACTTTGCATCCCGTAGGCTGTTAAAATTGTACACTTTGGAACCCTTCCTTCATCGGGTTCTGTAACCAATCTAGATAGGCTCTCAAAAACAGCCGATATCCATGTTATTGGGATGAATCCTACGTCGCCATCAAAAATTTCGAATGAGTTTCCATCTAGAAGAAATGCTGCTGCCAATTGCGGAAGATCATATCCTATATCGTATCTTTCGTCTGGTGTCTGGGTCTGGGTTACCTCATATATCTGTCCAAGTTCTCTAGAAAAGTGTTCTAAGCCTAGATGACTCTTATTTTGCATCTCTTGCACCTTCTTCAGTTTCTTCTGGGAGATATTAGCCCCCTGTTGCGCTATGTCTGCCATGGCTTTCATCTGAGCTTCCTTCCTGGATAGGTTTTCCAATTGTATCTTCAGCCATCTGACACAGACCGCCCTTGTTACCTTATCGCGGATACTGAGTGATTTTAGAAACTGTAGGATTGCTTCAGATAATCTATTCTGAAGGAGATTTGCTTGTTCGCGTCTTATATTTACCTTCTCTAGTTCTTTTTCATTCCTATATTCTGCGATATCTCGTAATTTCGGGATTTTCTTCAATCTTTGTAGTTCATTTTCTGTGTCAACCCACTTTCTCCACAGGTCTCGATGAAGCGGTAGGAGTCTATCCTTCCCGCATTCCATTTCTTCCTGTAGCACATACTTCATTACCAATTCTGCTTGGGAAATGCCATCTTTGATTTCTTGTGCATTTTGGTCCACATACATATCTGCCCATGAGAAAGTTTCAATACTCGTCCGTGTAACTGATGCATTTCCTTCCAATTCTTTTATAAACAGCCTTACATGTTCCTTCAGTTTTGCCTCAGTAAGACATTCGGTATTCAGGATGAGCAAATTATTCTCGACCCTCATTACTGGCATCCCTTTGGTGTCCTCGTTGTCGTAAGTGACGACAATGATACGTTTGTTCTTTTTTTGAATAGACTCTACTATGCTTTGCTTATCTTCGCTGGCGAGGTCTGAAGCTGGGCATACAATACAGCAGATGGACACCATTTCCGTTACAATTTGCAGCTGCCGAGGATAATTTGCGGCATTTCCTCTCAAGTTTAAGACTGTCACAGGTTCATGGCACATGTTATCCGCTGAGCCGTTTGGCAAATACCAACTGATTTCCACCATTCCATCAGAAATAATTCTTCTCTTAGTTGATCCAATCGAGTTCCTGTGATAGAAGATCGGATGAGCTTTTTCGGTGTCACTCATTATTGTGTTTATTGTGTTTGACTTTTTCACACTGTCTGATTCGAACCTAATAAAACCGATAGTTAGAAATGGAGGGGAAACAATATTGCTCTCCTCAGCGACCATCCGTCCATCTCTTGACCATTTTTCTGTAATACTTTTCAGTGGCCACACGTGTACAACTGGAATACCATGAATTCCGTTGCTTGTAATAAACGGAATAGCTAACTTGCTTTTCCACAAGAGACTTGCGATATCTTGCTTTAATATCGGGTCAGAGCACATGAATACCGCAGCAACTACATCTAGTGGGTGTATTGCATTTGACTGCGATTCCGTAGACCTGGAGCATGAAAAGCGAGCATCAGGTACAGTTTTAGTGGCACGGGGACCAAACAGTTGTCTTATTGCCGAAGCAGAAGTAGCGGAGGCCCCGGAAGCCAGGTTTTTGTCCTGTCCCTTATCTGTAATATTTGTTCTTTTCTCAGTTACTATTTCAAGGTCTCTAGCATTGTAATTGCAAGATAATAATCGATGCAAAAAGAACCTACACAAATCTTCTTGCTTCTCTATTTTCTTATTATCGAGGTCCTCATCAGCCAATACAAGTACATCGTCACGAGACATCTTACCTAAAGGAGAAGAGAGATAACATGTACTACGCTTCTGGAGCGTAATCGTTTATAAAGTCATTGTCATTTTGAGTGCTCTATTAGTTTGATAAATTCCATATAAACATGAGCAAATAAAATCATTAATATATACAATGTCTGGAAACGTTTGTTTCTCATGGATGCGACCAATCTGTCCTGATGCAGTAATACAGCCTACGTGGTGTTATAAAAGGTATATTTTGTTAACTCCTTTAAACACTACATTTTATTAATGTTGCCAAGAGGAAAAGAAGTGCAATTGTTTACCCCATCGATTCGAATTTATCAATTGTCAGTTTGATACTTCAAACATGTTAACTAAATCTCGGTGAAAAATCCCACTGTCAGTTATGACATCGAAAGAGGTACAGGAAATATAGGATCAAATCCTACTGCTAGACACATGATAAAAACGATTCACATGAAAATAGGGCGATGACCTATCCTATGATAAAGGTAGTGACGTCAAACTTTGCATGCACTCACGAGCATTGTTTAAAAAATGTGTTTTAACAATTTTTCAGTTATATCGATACGAGGTCTACAGTGTGGTAGTTTATAGTGATGTCGAACACTTGGGCATCATGCCGTAGACATGTAGCATGGCGTCTCAAGCAGTCACATTATCCTGACACCAGGCCGACCAGTCCTAACACTAACCTCTTAATACTGAGCGCTTAGCGAGCCAGCTGTTAGTTCCATTTGTGTAAGTCTTTAAATAAGACTGGGCTGGGGATCGAACCCACAACCTTCCGCATCCGAGGCAACGCTCTAACCACTAGACCACCGGAGCGGTGTTGTGTAAAAATACAAACACTACCAATCTTGCACCTGTACACACAATGCCATATTCTATTTACATCGGTTGTTTATGTAATGTGATCGTTACTCAATTGCTAAATATAAAAATATAAGTTCCTTAATTATTAATTAATTTGCTATACTGTTATGAAATTCATATACATTTGTTTTGGAAGTAATATGGATTTAATCGTGAAGTATTCATTCATTTTATATCATAAATAGAAACGATGAGGTGTTATGATGCCAATTGTATATCGGATATACATACTTTACTTGTGCATATCCCCTAGCTATTGTTCACTGACCATGTGGCACCATGTTGTTCAGTCGGTATCTTAGATGTGAACTCTATATGATTATCTAAAGAAATGAATGACAACTATCAAAATAATTACCCTGTCTTCGAGAGTCTCTGCGGTGTATTGTAGGACCGACAAATTTGTCAATATCTCGAGGCGTAAAGTTTATTGCAGAAACTATCGAGTCATTTAAATAGAAACAGAAAAGATAACCAAGAGAAGCAAGGTATATAAATTCTCAAAGACACACCTTTAACTAAGAGAGAAGTAATTGAAAGGTTACCTTTTCTTTTCGGTTTAGTACACTTACCAGGGAAGTATTTATACAAGTCCAGCTTCTTCAGCAAGGTAGCGAATTCTTCATCTTGTGATGCATCTGATGAAACCATTACGCTTCCTTGAAACATAGACGTGCCACTGGCATCCATTTTTTTCTGGTTACTTGCTAAACTGGGAAATCTAAGTCAGAAGAATTTGCATATTATGTCAATTGTTCATCCTATTGGCTACTTCTTCATAATTTGCTGAGGATTTTCGTCCTGGAGAGTGGTATAAACAGAATAACCAACTTCGGTTTTCTTGTCTTTTAGCACTAACCTGAAATATACCAATTTCACGGGTCAGTAAACTTTGCATAACATCTTGGCATTCGTTTAATACATCCAATTAGCATTGTGACTGACTGGACAGGATCGGGGAAAATGACAAAGAACGAAAAATACAACCTTTTGATAGCTGATTTTATAACTACTTCCTACTTTTATCAAAATTGAACTCAATACTTAAAGCGTTTGCAGCTGCTTATATTAAACACACAAAACTAAGACAAAACATGCATTGATATGCAAAATATATGAACGTATTTTGTCATTCAAAGGAAGTTTCAGTATCTATTCTTATTTGCTCCACTTTCGCGTTTACTTGTCATTGTACAATCTTATATCAGACAACAATCTGATGAAAATGTACGATATTAGACTTAACGTAAAAATATTGTATGTGTCTCATACCCGTCTTCTCTTGCTAATTACCTATACACAATGTCTGGTACGTGTGACATATATTCATGCCTCATTATCAAAAGACCATAAGAGTTCGTGTCTTCATTTTTCTAGTCAAAATCATGTATCAACTGAATCCCGGCCGGCGCAATTAAGAACCGATAAATCACATAGAACTGTTATTAAACTATATTACCCTGGCTGATTTTATAATTCGCGATATGCAAGAGATAGCTTATTGGTTTATTGACTAACCATATATTTTTTTTATTAAAAGATACAATCAATTCTTTGCTGATTAGACAACATGCTGCATTATATTTTCATAGTAATCTCACTGGTTGATCTTTTCAAACCATTTAGTGAGGCCTCCCCTGTCCTACTATTATAGTTGCCCACTGACATTATTGTTACTGGTTGTGCTATAGTATGTTTTTGTACAAATTGTTGATTAAATCAAATTTTATTTTGTTTGTTCTGTATAGTTTGGTTGTCATTGTTTTATTGTTTTATTTTATCTTTCACTTTGTTTTAATTAATTATAAACATTCATCATATTCTAGCACATACATTTCCATCATTTTATATTCCTCTTCCCTTTTTTCGTATCCTTTTAGATCTGGTTCTACTTCTGTCCTTTTTTATTTCTATTTCTACTTCGTGTTCTTCTGTTACTCTCGGGTAAAATTGTGATGATTTTGTTGTTTACATCATTGTTGTTGTTATTGTTAATGTTTCTCTACCTGTCCTTGTTCTTGCTGATTTTGTTTTTTTTTTCTGTTGTTCGTTCTCGTGCCCTTTTGTTTGTTTCTTACTGACTTCTTCCTTTGTTGTTTCTTCCATCATTTGATCTTCTGTTGTACTCGAGTAAATTTGTGATGATTCTGTTGTTCTTGTCCTTGTTGTTGTTGTTGTTGATTTTTCCTATATCTGGCATTATTCTTACTGATTTTGTCCTCCCTGTTATTTGTTTTCTTGCACTTTTGTGTGTGTCGGAATGATTTATTCTTTTGTTGTTTCCACCATTCTTTGTTGCTGTTTGTCGTTCTCCGTTTATTGCTGATTTTGTATTTGGATTTCCAGTTTCTGTTTTTCTTGTTGTCGCTGTTGTTGGTTTAGCTTTTGTCCTATTAGTTGTTGTTGTTGCTCTCTTTGATGCTGTTTGGGGTTTTGTATTTCTGCTTATTGTTGCGTTTTTCTGGACTGTTGATTTATGTTGTCATTGTTGTTGTTTCTTCATTGTTACTTTGTGTTTTTTATTCTCTTCTCTGGTCTCTGCTTGGGTCTCTTGGATTTTAGGGCATTTGTGTGGAGTCCACATCTATTATATTTTCTATGGTAGTATACATGATTTAGTCAGAAAACCATATGGAAAGAAAGCTCTATTCACGTCTATCATTTTGCTCATTTATATTTCCAACATTCAGATTTCATTGTATTTTGTGGTCAAGGGAATAGTTGCTTATATTGATGTTATCACCTTTATGTTGAATTCTGTCTCGAACTTTTCAACGGTTGCTTGTAATGGTATCTCAAGTGGAATGTCAAATGTAACTCTCCAGTGCGTTTTTTGAGTTTCCTCAATATATGTTTGTGGGCTTCTTTACTGTGACTGTCTGCAACAGTTATTTCCTCGAATGGTAATATCGGTTGGGTTCCTCTGGGTTGTAATATATACTATTTGTACCCGTTTCTATTGAGGGAGAACATTCGTTATATGTATTCTGGGTTTAGGACCTATAGTGTTTTCATAACTGCGGTTGTTCCTGTACCATTTCGCGTGGTATTTTTGACATATACAGTAGCAGCAGGGAGGGCGAATCCTACAAGTTTTCAGGCAAAGGGAGGGCGAAATAAGCTCTTTATACAACCGCGATGAAGCTTGTGTGTAAACGCAATTGTCGCCGTCGTTGCTGCCCTTCGTTGTCGTTCCACTTCCTGCTGCTTCCTGCGTCCCTTTTCGAAAATTAATGTCTTTATCGAGGTACGAAAAAATTATCCAAAAATCTTATCTAATCCGACTCGATACCGTGTTCGAGGATCATGTAAATTTATTGTTATAAATCCTTGCGGGGTTGATTGGGCATGACTAAATAAATTTCTAAACTTATTTATATCCATATCACCACTGCACCAAGCCTGATGTATATTTCGTAACGTGTGTGTATCAACTCCATTAAACACAGCAAGAATATTACAATTATCTCTGATCACCTTAGGAATTTGTGTATATCGCTGGGTTACATAAATGAAATCTGTGTTTTTGTGCCTGCTTCTGGAAAATATCCTGGCAGGATTTGATTGTTTATCCAACATCACATCATCATACACGACTAAATTATTAATAAATCCATCAATATAATCAATACTTGGCGCTTCATTAATGTCAGTTATAAATTCAACAACATCATCGCCGTTTTCATTTAACGACTTTGCGCTTTCATTAAAATCTCTTAACACTTCGTAGCATCGTTGATCGTCTACACTTGGTGCTACCAAATACAACTTGTCCCACTTCATCCACTTCATTATTAAATTAAGTAACAATTGTGTCTTACCACTCCCAGATGGTCCAATTATAATCATACGAACATAATTTTGTAGTGCTGCGTGATGCTTAACTGGTTCTCGTTTCCTTGTTGCAGAAAAGTCAGTAATTTCCATTAGATATAATATAATATAAATATGGATTTATATTGTGTGAAATGCAGGGCGCGCACGCTAACAAGTGATCTAACAACTGTTACAACAAAAAATAATAGATCCGCGGTTTCGGGCAAGTGTGAGCGATGCGGTATAAAAAAGTTCAGATTTATCTCCCTGACTCCGTCAGCACCAAGTAAAAAAAAAAACGAGGAGGTGATATTGCCGCCAAGTTAGGAAAATTACCAGGTGCTCCGTGGGCTAAATGCCCAGGAGAAAAACATCTACCAGGATATAATTATTGTGGTCCTGGAACCAGACATGATATCAGACTTGACGATCAAGATCAACCAAAACCAGGTGAGTATCCGATAAATGCTATCGATAAAGCAAGCCATGTCCATGATGTAGCTTATAAAAGTAAAAATCTACAAGATAGGCATCTCGCGGATGTGAAATTAATTCACGCGCTAAATTCCATTACTGATAAACCTTTCAAGGAGAGGTTAGCTAGTTGGTTAATAAAATCTGCGATGAAATCTAAGCTTGTATTAGGCGCTGGTAATTAATTATAATGGAGTCGATTTATTATTCACCAAGAGGATACTGGAGGGGTAGCGCAGCAATTAGTAAACTTGCCAGTGTAGCAAAAGTCACACGTGATACTGCTAAGAATTGGTTATCCAAGCAGGCAATATGGCAAATTTATCTACCGCGTCCTAGAAAAATTAATTTTACACATTTTAATGTTAGTGTTCCTAATGAAGTTCATCAGGCTGAACATATAAATACGCGCTATCTGTAGTTGATGTTGCAAGTAAATACAAAGATGCAGAATCGTTAACGACTAAAACAGCATCTGAGGTTGCTTCTGCGTTTGAACGAATTTATCAACGAGGACCTCTGCGATGGCCAAATATATTACAAGTTGATCCTGGCAGAGAATTTCAGGGTGCAGTATCATCGCTGATGAAGCAACATAATGTCACCATTAGACGAGGGCATACTGAGATTCATCGTGATCAGGCAATTGTTGAGCGATTTAATCGAACACTTGCTGAGCGGTTATTTGGATATCAGTACACTAAGGAATTCATTCAGGACAAGAGATCGCGTGAATGGGTTGCAAGATTACCAAGCGTGATAACTGCATTAAATAACGAAATAACTCGAACAACCAACATGAAACCTATTAACGCAATTACCAAAAAACATATACCACAACGACGTGATTTTTCAGCACAACCAATACTGGGTGATGTCACCGTGAGATATTTATATGAACCAGGTGAACTTGAAGGTGGTAAAAAAAGAGCGACTGATCCTACCTGGAGCATCACCACACACAAGATATCTAACATAACTAGATCTACTGGTAGACCAGCAATCTACAGATTGGATTCATCTGCTCCTCAGCGCGGATTCACACGTGAACAACTACAAGTAATTCCCGAAGACACGCAATTACCGCCCAAATCACTTAACTAGCACCACGACGTCGATTACACTCAAGACATGTCAGCATCACATTGTGTCGTGTATGACCAGGATTGTTATCTTTTCTGTCTACGGTAAATTCTTTTGGATTTTTATTAGTGTAACACCACAACATTATACAATTACACACCTCGCACAGTGATTATTCTGCTGTTGTTTCAGTGTCATGATAAATTCAACATCGAGGTCAAAATCGCGATTATTTTTTTTGTCACTCTGTTTGTAACCGGCTAATTTTTTTCTTATTATATCACTGTTGTTTTCATTATTAATTTCATCAGCCATTGACTTTGGCAAGACAATTCTTCGTAACTGAGAAAATCTTCTAACTCGAGACACTGCCAAGTAAATTAAGTTTGACCATTCGATGCGATCATCAACGATCCAAACAACTGTATCAGAAATAGTCAATCCTTGTGAAGAGTGAATTGTCATTGCGTATCCTAACGTCCACGGGGATTTGTTCATTTTTAGTGCATCTTCAACAACATTGACATCAACTGTGACAATATGATTTAATACTAAATTCTGTTTCCTTGACTCTGTCAAGGGTCCTGGTATATCAACATCTATATTCTGCAACCGCGTATCAGCTGGTCTATAACACAACGGCACTGGCAACATTGGAAACTTTTCTCGTTGCAGTGAAAACAGCCGTTGTTGAAGTGTGTCTCTGACTATCTTTCTACTTGCCACTATCAAATCGCTTGGTCTCCACGTTTTCCAAAAGTCGCTCATTTAAGTCTCTGAAATTATTTTACGCATAATTTCACATTGAATTTTATTCGGTTGTAATCTGACTAATGTATTAAATTCCTTCAAAGTTGCATCAAGAGATCTATAATCATCAGACACTTCTTCATAATAATCTACAAAATATTTTAATCACAAAATACGGAGATGGACCAACAAACGGATGTGGCTGACCGTGTTCACCACACATTATCACTGCAGTATTTTTTGTTAGCAGCCAATCGAGAAATATTTTTAATACATCTAACGACACTGTGCCTATTTCATCCCAAATAATATTCCGCGGAATGTATTTTGCTCCCATTCGATCTGGAGTACACACACCACCGCTGTATTTAAAAAGCTCTGATAAGTACAAGAATTGACTCCTCATTGTTTCATCTCCCTGGCGAGTCTGTGTGTTGGTGTTAGCACAATCATATCTGAATTCCGAAATAGTTCAATCGCTCGAGCTGTCTTACCAGAACCTCCCGGTCCGATCAAATAAACGGTTTTGTGTCTGGTGATTGGATCATTCACAGACCACGCCAACGACATTTCTGATAATTCTGATTTACAATAATTATCCTTAACCGCAACATCAGCGGATTCACAATAGCAATGTAACATTTCATTTTTTATCCTCCACGAACTCCATGATTCATCAGTGCTTGTAAAACGAGCCAATAATTCTGAATATCTTTTATCGATATAAAATGAATCCGTTGCAACTCTAACTGCATTGTCGGGAAAACTATTTACTTGCGATAGCAAATTTATAGAAACATAAGCCAGCATCGGAGATCTTAAATGTGTGTATTGAGGTGATTCTCCATTAATGTAACTAACAATTGTGCCCAACCGTGTTCCGTTGGACAAGAAAGCGTCCTCCCGATTACAAAATATATTTCTCGCAGCGGCATCAGCAATTATAAAATGTAATTCAGCATCATCCATAATCAATCGAGAGTGATGTCGTTTATGATCATATGCACCACCTTGAGTAAATTTACGATTATTCTTCTACCGAGATCTTTTGCTGTTTTTTCACTATTGCTAAGTTTAATCTTAAGAATATTAGGAGCGTTATTGTTAATGACATCCATGGGTATGTTCGGACTCTCTCGCGTATATTCCTCAATGACTTTATCAAGACTGATACGCTCGGGTGTTGATAACCAAACCGAAGTCTGCGGTCGATAGGATATGATTGCTTCACTGACCGTCAACGATACCAGTATTCGGCTGTCAAGCATATATCGCAACAACACTACTGGTGCCCAGCGTTTTTCACTAAGATGTCTGCCAAACCAAACATAAAAAATCGGATGAAGATTTTTAGCGAATTCAAACGATGTCACGTAAGCAAATCCTGTCATGTCAAAATCGGGTAAAGGACCGTTTATAGCAACTCGCGTCATCGAGTTCGTGGGATGTCCAAATCTTTTAAAATATCCACTACACTCACCTATCCCAAGAAAGCTTCCCGGATAACCCGCAATCATGTCTACGGATATCATCTCGCTGCAGTCATACTTGGTATTCCACAAACCGCCATGTCCATACTCGACACAAGTCAATTGTATATCCTCGAGAAACTCACTTCGGGTTGGCTTCCATGAATTTCTTTCTCTGGCGGCGTGAGCGGCAACACTCGGAACTGTAAAATAATTAGTTAATAACTGCTCAGTGTTTTTTGAATCTCTCTGTGCGAGTTTTTTTCATTTCCTGTTGCAAAGATTCCGTCCGGTATAATTCACAGTTAGCTCTTACAAATTCATCATACTCGCCATCTTCGGAACTTTTAAACAAACACACCGACACAGGGTCGGTTTTGCTTATCTGTTTAATAAAATCAAACATATTATTACCAGTTGGTGGGTAATATTTCACAACACGATCCCGCGGAAATATCGTAACTGTGTTAGTCCTAGCGTGAGGGTTATGATCAATGATATTTATTGGAGCTCCGTTCCGATTATATTTCGATTTGTATAATACTTCTTCTGTTATCGTTGTTACGGTTATGGGAAATCTTAGTTCTTTTTCTAGCTCGGCAACATCGTTTATTGATGCTCCCGTATCCTTGACTTTTTCAGCCCACGCTGCTATCTTGGAACGTATTATATCGGTTAGACCGTTTCCGCGCATCGCATTTTTGAAATGTTCCATTACTCGCTCGGCTACACAATCCAGCTTTGAGAATCTCATTGGGGCAAGTTTATTTATTTTTGGTGTTTTTATCGGATAGATTCCATAAATGACCTCTGTTACAGGATATGATCGAGCGTAATATGGTTTATCAATCCCAGTCAACATTCCTGGTTTGGAATCATTACTTAACAGAACAGTTTTTCCATTAGCAAGGACAGGATCATTTTTATCACGGATAATCCACGTATCGGAATCTGCTTGCACAATAAATTTTATTCTGAAAAAATATTTCTGATTATCAAAGAGATAATCGATAATTGTTTTCGCTCGTGCATCATTCATTGTAGCGTCCTTGACTCTGTCAAGCGTATAATTTTAAATCTAGATCATAAGTGAGATGCTCCATCATTACGAAATCCTTTTTTGGCTTTCCTGATAATATCAAACAGATCAGTCATGGTTCGTCTCCGCGAGTCAGGGGTTAGTCTGTCAAGATCGAATCTAGAAGCTTTCCAGGGTTTGATTGGAGATAATCTTTCAAACTCCTCAGTGCAAGTGGCTTAAAGTTGGATCCGTAACTCCTTGTAACAAATCCTGCAGGAAAGAATTCTGCGGATAACATTCCCAAAGCATCCGAAGGGGGAGTTTAGGACCAATACCCTGCCTGCGATTTGGTGTTGGGGTCAGGGGTAAAACACAGTTATGTGCAAGTTGCGGGGGAAAGAGATACCGTGAACTTAAAAGATATTATAACAAAAAAAAAAAAAAATAACGATGATGCGTTAAAATGTGAGCGCTATTATTTAACTAAGTTTTCAGACAAATTATAAGTTAGACAAATACATTATTATATATAAATGAGCCAAGAATTTGTCCCACACCCCATCATTAAGAATTACGAAGCGAATCGTGAGGGAATAGTCAGAAATTGCAGGTTGAAAAAACCAGTTGGTGTTGTTACTAATGCTGGTTATCTTAGATTTACTGTTGGAAAGAAACAGTATCTCTATCATCGTTTCGTGTCTTTATCCAATCAGAGAATTGTAACACAAAGCCAAAATTGTAAGTATGGTAATACTGGTTGTGGTGATCAAGTAGCCAAAGCAATTTTATCCACAAATTTAGATACGAATGAAGAAATAATATTTCAATAAATGAACTCAGCTGGCAAGTATTTTGATATTTGTATACCCTCAGTACGAACAGTCGCAGAAAAAAATATACAAATCTCCCTCTCAAAAAATATGGGCAAAAAATTGTTTTTCATTACTGTCAGGCACTTCACTAAAATCCTAAAGTTTTTTTAATGTAAATATCATTATTTAAGGGAGATAACTCCGTTAAGCATATCTCATGCAATTAGTTCCCTCCCCTTGACTTCGTCAAGGTGACTTCGTCAAGGCGATTGTGCAACACCTTCTGCGGGTAATATAAGTAGGACTAAATTCAAGTATCATTTTGCAACAACTGAAGTCAACAGTTAACTGTAACGATGTACACTACAAACGGGTAAACGGTTCTCCGTGTTACCTATACGATCACAACAGGGAAGTAAAACATCTCCAATTACTTCCCCTTGACTTCGTCAAGGTGACTTGTCAAGGATTTTATCAAAAACTGTCGACACGGGCGGGCGTACAATAAATAACATTTTTTTCACAGATAAAATCCTTATTTGATTAAATTCATTTGGTTTTCTGGTTCATCTGTATTTTTTCTGCGATTATATTTAAGAAAAGAAATACGAAAAACCGAGTGAGCTATTTTTGAATTTCCAAGTATCAGTCAGTTTATATATTATAGCGTCCTAATTATGTACGGGGTTTCGAAACCCAACCAAGTTGCACAACTTCTGCGTTATCACCCTAATGGGGTGACATTTTACACCTAGCAGGATTGATTTTGGGGAGGGTGTGCAACTTTGTTGAGCGTAGAATATAACCCCGTGTCTGTCTGTGCTGTCCTTAGTATAAGTTATAGTTAAAAAATACATATTGTGCTGTCCTTAGTATAAGTTATAGTTAAAAAATACATGTCGTAATGTCCTTAGTATAAGTTATAGTTTAAAAAATACTATATGTTGTGCTGTCCCTGTAAACTTGCTAAGATGCGGTGGCACCTTAGAAGCTTACAAACGTAAATAGTGTATGTATATATCTGTCCTTATATGAACCCGCTAGCATATCATTTGGTAAGCTAGGGGTTCGAAATGGGGAATGTTTCGTCTTTCGCAAGCACACCCTCTGGGCCTTCTAGACTGTTATTTGACAGGTTAGGGGTTCACATGGGGGTTGTGTTTCCGCTCCTGAGTTTGGTAGGATGTCATAAGACACCCTAGAGTCTCAAGAAGATGTGGTGTGCAAATTTTTTTCTTCTTTAAAATATATAATATTTATATATATATGAATTACAAAAAATATTAATGATGTGATTGTTGCTATTAAAAAATTAGAAGAGCGCGGATTTAATATATCCGATGAACTAAATCCTGAAAAAATCATGTCTGATTTTGAAACACTACACGAGGATAAATGCGCAGGACGTTATATTTTGCCTGCTCAGTACAGATTTATAAAAAGTATCCAGACGGATTTATATAAATCGCTGGCTACAGTAGAAGAAGCACAAATAAATGAATTTGTTTCATTGTCTCGTGCAATTGAAAAAAATAGGTTGGAATTAGCCCAACATTATGAAACAAAGAAGGTGAGAAATACTCGTGTAAAACAACTAAAAAAATGTATGTCCCTTTACGAGGAAGTAAATACCTAGAAATGAAATCAAGTACTTGCAAATGAAATTGAAAGTAAAAAAAAGTAATACAGATACTTGCATTAGATAATTATGTTTTTTTACTTTCTTGATAGATGTGTCAGTCCGAGTTAGATAATATTTCCTTAGTCGATCGGATTTAATGCAAGAGTGCGCATAATTGAGAATTTGATCTCGGTTACATACAATTTAAATAATATGCTCGCGTCTGAGACTATCTAACTGTTGCTGTGTTAGTAAGAAATCTTCGTTTCCGTATTCGTCAATAATGAATTTCTTCTTGGGTAAATGCGGTGCTCGAGCGCTTGTTTGTCATACACGGTGGTGGATTTATAAATCTAAGATCTAAATGCGCGTATATATTCTAAAATTTGAGGTATGCTGCAATGCGCGATCACAATGTGATATGTTTTTAGTCTATGTAGTTGCGTGTCAGTCAGTATAAAAACCTCAGTGCCGTATTCGTCAACAATTATTTTTTCCGGGGTAACTTTTACAATTTTGACAGCTTCATCAAGAAGTTCTTTGTTATGTATGAAACATTTTACACGGTGGTACATTATATAATACTCGCTTGATTAATTGTCAGTCTCAATTTTCCTACTTTCTACTCTACTGAATTCGCATGATTTTCACTAGTAAATACCCTATCAAAATTAACAAATCGGTCGATTTCTATGATTTTTACTAGTAAACACCCTATCAAAATTAACACATCGGTCGATTTTTATGATTTTTGCTAGTAAACACCCTATCAAAATTGAGAAATAGGTCGATGTGTACAAAATATATATAAATAAAATATTCTTGCATAAAAAATAAAATTATTATACTTACTTGTGAATTTCAGTCGATTTCTATGATTTTTACTAGAAAACACCCTATCAAAATTAACAAATCGGCCGATTTCTATGATTTTTACTAGTAAACACCCTATCAAAATTAGCAAATAGGACAGTGTGCACGATTTTTACTAGTAAACACCCTATCAAAACTGCGAAATTGGTCGATGTGTACAAATAAAATACAGTCCACCTTGAAAGTCTCTAAGATTTCACAAGTAAATTGATATGTAGTTTTTCATTTCGCAAATCAAGAAGGTGGCCAGACTGGTCTGTTAGTTTGAAATTTATTCTCGTCAGCCACGGATTATGACATCGTAGATAGACTGGATTGATCGGCTCTTGCACGATTAGAAATCCAGGTGGTTCTTTCGGGATGAATGAATAAAGAATAAATCCTTGCTGGACTTGATTTGATACTGTCGTGTCTGTGCTGTAGCTGCCATCAATGACATCACACACAAGATTGACCGCGACCACTTCGGTTATATTTACAATGCCCGGAGATACATGTCCGCCTTCTCCGGTTGGGCTATTATTATGTCTGAGGATAGTTGGCGGTGGTAGTTTTTTTTCTGTACTGTGCGAGTATGTCATCAAGGAACTCATTGATTAGATCGTTAACATATTTTTTTAGTTCGGTTGCATTATACTCCGGAAATTTAAAATTCGGCAGCGTAGCTTCTGTCAGTGAATATGCATTCAAAAATCGTTGTTTGTTTTTACCCACACCGTCAGCATAATTGATTGTTTCCTGAATTATTCGCTGGTTAATATATTCCATGTCAGATACAAGTTGATTTAATATTTCTACATGTTTGATGATTTCGCTGCGTGAACTTGACACATCAAAAAGATGTTCTTGGAAACTTTGCCGTAGTCGCTGCAGCTGAGTTTTGTGTTCTTGATTAATGATTTCAAAAAATTCAATAATTTGATCTAATTTAATGGGTTTAGTTGAATCTCCAATAGAATTTTTTTTAGTAAAGAGCCAATTAATATCGTCCTTGTTGGAGAAATGAAATAAAACTTAGATATCACTCGAGTACTCTTCTCTTAAATGTAGTACATGGTGTTTGTTAACTCCGTGGTATGATTTATTCTCCGTGACATAATCAGACTTTTTAGGTTCTGGTGGTATTGGTGGTGCCAGTGGTGGATTTTCAGGCCATCCTAACACTGTTCTGATCGAACTCTGATATATATCCACGGCGTAGTCTGGGGTGCTTATTTCGATGGCAGAAGACAGCGTTGGCTCATGAACAGTTATTGTTATCTTAGATTCTTTTCCTATGATATTTTTTATTCGACGCTGTAAGTCTTCAATGATTTCTTCGATTTGATAAAACCCGGTTGGTATCCAAATAACATTACAGTCTGGTGTACTATCTTCTTTATTTTTATGTGCAAACACAAACGAATTATTCGCTGGCAATCCACCAAATGATTTTGATCTGATATTGGGCAAACTGTGATATACTCGTAATTGTGCTAACGCGATCTCGTTTACTGGAATCGCAGTTGGAAAATTAATACTGGATTCTGGTTTAGTCGAGATTACTGTTATTGAAGAAGTTCGTTTTGGGCTTGTATTTTCGACTATCTGTTGAAGTAATTCCGTCATTATTATTTATCTTTTGTCTTTTCAAATGACTGGTGTATTCCTCGTATATCATTGCCATTTGCATAAATTCAGAATCTGATATTGCTGTATCGTCGAGACTTGATGATATCAGCGACGATAATTTCGAGTAGGCTCTCGTGGCCGCATTAACTTTTCATATTCGCGCAATTTTGCTAGCGCGCATGAGGATATTTTTTTTTCGCGATTATATTAGCAACGCCTGCAATTGTCGTTGATGTTGAAACTGTAGCTGTGATTGCGATTGCAGTTGTCACTGGTGTTAGCGCTGATAATAATACTCCCGTAGATGCAACTATCGCGGATACTGAATACACTATTGTGTCTAGGATGATTACATGTCGCTTGTATTTTTTTACTTTTATTGTGCATTCGTTAATAGTATTTTTTTAACTCTGATTGCCATTCGCGTACTTGATCGTACCTATATTGCTGAGCATCTGTTGACTCTGAAGCCATTTTATTATTTTACGCAGTAACCAATTGAGGAGTTTCAGCTACAAATTCCAAACACCACCAGTAAGATGTTGCGGTTAATTTCTTGTCGGCGGATTCCAGTATAAATGTTTCTTCCGTTCCCTTTTTTAATATGATAGTCACAACCCCGGAAAACTTATCGGTGGAATGTAGCCAGGGATATGTTGTGAAAATTTCAAATTTTGCAGCATTGAACACGGACAACCTGTACACTCCAGTGACTGTTGCTGTATATTTGAAAGTATTATTTTGTTTAGACAATGTTGCAAATCCAGATGATACTGTGTATACTATGTTGGTGATATGCCCGGGAGTAACTCCAGGTGGGATTTTAATCAAACTGATTTTGCTAACGATCTCTGGAATCCCACTTACAATATCCTGTTGTGTTTGTTTGATGGTGTCAATGCTAGTTTTGATATCAGAAAGCTTCATATCGATGACGGCAGGAGTTCCAAAGAACTTACCTGTGGCCTCATCGGTTTTTCTAAAGTTTTGCGTCAACGGTGAGTGGATCACCAAAGAATTCCTCTCCGGTTTCATAAATTTTTCTAAAGTTTCTGCGAAGATTTGCAAACGCGTTTATATGAACGTCATACTCGTCCCTCAACGTGGATAGGTTACCGTCAACGGTGTCAACATAATTTTTTGTCGCGGCGTCTTCCGGGGATGTTGGATCTCTTAAAACCACTATTTTATTTCCGTTCATGCTGAGTTCACCTGTCATTGTATCGCCGGTCTTTTTTACGCGTTCCCCTGCAGCTTTTTGCGTCTCATCTCTTAACGCCTCGATTGATATCAGCGAATCTTTGGTTTTTCCGCTGTCAGTGAACACAGGGATGTTACCAGGAGTAGCTCCAATAACCCTACGAATTATTTCATGCCATTTGATATCGCTGGTTTTTAGTTTTCCGTGTCGGTCCTGAAAAATAATAACCTCATCTGGGTCTATCCCGGTCAGGCTTAAAAGATTATCGATTTCATCTTCGGTCGCATATTTGGATAAATCTATATCGGTGCGCTTCACTTTTCTGTTGAGAAGAGATCTTCCGTAAATATCAACCATTATTCTTTAACGATTGTTTAAATGTATACTCGTGCACAACTTTGTGAGGTGGTTTGGGTGACGCTGATATCGCATCGAGGACATTTAATACTTCACGACCACATATCGGAGGATCGGTCAGTGTTTGTGCTGGTAGCGTTGAGTACCAAACTTTCGAGGGGATGTCTTTTGTATATTTTAGAAATTCATCTGGCGGTGCTAACCTATACGAATCAAAATAGATAATTCCACGTGGATCGATCGCGTAAGCAACCCAGTGAGTTCCTGGACCATCGCTGTTATCGAGATTAATAATTCCAGTTTCTGGAGTGTTTGGCTGTGCTGGTAGCTGATTTCTCATAAAGACACCCTTGAAACTTTTTATATTTAATTGTTTAACAGCATCGAGCAAATCAAAATTTGACATTGGAGTGAAAACACTCTGGGTAAAACCTAGAACCGTTTTGGGTACCATGAAGGCGGAGTTCCTGGAAGTCTTAACCCGCGTCCTTTTTTATCCTTTTCCAGTCGCCTTTTTTAATGCCATTCCAGCAGCGGTTGCAACAGCTCCTAACGCGGCTGCTTTTGCGACAGCTGGGGCAGCAGCAGGTATCAGTGCTGGTATTGCTGCGAGAAGAGGAAATATACCACCGGTTTTAATATGTCTTTGACGGTCTTTGGAGCAAAACTAAGTTGAACCCCATTTTTTGCTTGTTTAGCTTTATTGAAATGGTTAAGTTGTGTTTTAGTCAGCGATAGCTTGTTTGGACCGCCAGTAATCTAAAAATTTTTTTAGTGTTATCGTTGTTCCACATATGCTCGCGTTTTTCGATTGTAATTTTTTCGCCTGACCAGGAGTCAGAGTGACATTAACGTGACTGTATGACATTTTATTTAATACGAGATTGATCTAATTGTCTACATGTTTTCCACTGGTGCATCAACGATTCTCATTCGGCCGCCAGCACCTTCAAGTAACATTGTTCTATCAGAAAGTATAACAGCGATTGCTCTGTAATTAGCTATAGCTCCTCTTGTCACATTAGCCCGAAAGTGCACATCAACGACAGACTGTCTAGTTAAATCAAGATGCTCTAGTGAGAAGTAATAGATTGGATAATAATTTATAAAATCTAATTGTGATATTTGCAAACCAGTATCAATATTTAGATCACGCGCTAGATATTTCGTCAAGCGTTGATATGCACGTGCAACATGATTATTATCAAAATTTAACAGTATGTTCTCAGATGGTTCTTTATGCCCGTTTATTCTTAAAGAAATTTCTGAGGCACCGAGTTTGTCAAACATCATGTGACTCCGTGTTTGTGAGTTTGTTCGTGTAATATCTTGAAGAGCAATGAAAATATGTCGCGGTGCAGAAACTCCCTGCTGTGATGCTATATGCCATGTAAATAAACCATTATTATTACTCTGAATACTATCTGTGGTTGTTGTAAGCCACGATAACAACAATTTACCACCTTGATCCATAAAAGAAAGCAGTCGCTGTTCTTCAGGAATTGCCGGAGTCATTACCGGCATCCACAGTGATAGTTTTTTTATTTCTACCTTACCAGCGTCACCTAGGGGTCGCCATAAAGCATCATTATCGTCATTTTTTCTAATAAGCACGACCGTATGTTTTGCTCCAAAAATTACCTTTTTGACATCTCTGCAAAATCCAAAGATATGTGACAGCGGAATGGCACAAGAAAAATTTCTACGATCCCCGCTCAACATTAATCTACGTGTAGCGAAACCCAAATTAAAATGCGTATTAGCGCTAATAATCATGTCTTCCACGTCAATATCAGCAGGATTAGGAGCAGCACGTTTTTTTGGACGTCTAATAATAAACTGATCACTGTTAGGATAATCAGAAGTGTCCTTGGCAAACGTAATTGATGGACCAGCTGTTCTTGTATAATCATCAGAATATCTTGCTAGACCAATTATTGTTGTAATAACATCGACATCATTCTGAATCGATTCGATATTTTTTCCATCAATCATATATATGGCGCTACTAAACAAGGCCATAATTCCGTTATTGACAAAATCGATTTTAACCTCAGGTCCGTATACTGTATGATCTGTTTTTATAGTTTCACCTTCTACTTCAATAAATGCTTCAGCGGGTAAAAAATATCTACTTGTATCCTGAACCTGTAATTCAATTCATCCTTGCTGATTTGAATCTCGTGCGTCATACGAATAATACTGAAAATCACGCACTGATTCATTTTTAAGGACCGGTTCGTCTATGTCGAATGCTGGGTCGGATTCCCGTTTAAATATCTTATTATAAAAGTTATTGTCTAAAACGAAGACCACTTCCCGCCACCAGACTTGTGTTTATTTGTTCAGCCCCTTGATTTATCAGTGCTGCTAGTTTTTGATTTGCGGCTTCATTTATTACTTTACTAACATTTGCAGGCATGTCTGCGGTGGCTGGTAATTTTACCGGTGTAGTTTTTTGAGGTTTGCGTATTAATCGTGCTAGTCTATCCTTAATTGCCAAGAATGCTTTACTGGCAGCGCTACCAACAGCGCCAGTAGCTTTATCGTTAATAACATCAATAGCTTTCATTGACATTTGGTTTGCGATCGGTATTGCTTGAGGAGCCATCCTCGCGAATAAACCCCGAACAACATCACCGAATCCATTTCCATAAGTCATCCTGTATACGGGTACTAGCGAGTTTACAACCCTGACAATGACTGGTCTACGATGAGAATTGTGTACGATCATTTTATTTAATTAGTTATTTATTTAACTAATCGCTGTCCGCGAGTTCATCAATAAGTTCTCGGTATATACTAGCATCCATGATACCACCTTGAAATAATCGCTGAAATATATCAGCTGCTTCATTAATTATTTCTGGTGAGTTATTTCCAGCTCGATTTCCTCTTACAAGAACTTCTAACCGTGACACGTCATTGATGATATTGTTAGGACAAGTAAGATCACTTCCCAAACCACTGCCAGTTGCTCCTTCTTCTGTTGTTTTCTTAGATAGTCTTAAGGGTGATCTTTCTCCTTTTGCTTTTTCAGACCTTTTAAGTTCCGACAGCGGTGAAGAAGACTGTTGTTGTACTATCTGTTGCAGAGGTGGAGGAAGTTCCTGCTGGGGTTCTAGTTGTTTTATTTTTTCTCTATAAAGTCTTTTTACTTCTTCATCAAGAATTCTGTAATTTAAATCATCATCTCTGGCTTGTTTTTTGTTTATATATATGCGATATATCCATTTAATAAGATTATCATCAGTTACTTTTTCAAAACCGGGTTTTAAAATACCAGATTTATAAAATATATTAATTAATATTTTTTTAAGGCAATTCTTCTATTTTAATATTTCTAATATCTTCGATAAAATCCTCCCTAAATTTTGCAATCAGTCCAATATTTTCCTTTACTGGTTTAGATGCAAGTTCAGTACGAATTTGTTCAATGCCTTCAAGTACTTTTTCACCGACGAGCGGAGGTTGAGCTGCAGCTATGTCAGTTGGAAGGTCTCGTAAAAGTTTTTTTGTTTTTTTAGTTCTCGCTGTTATTTTTTCAGTCTGCTTAGCGGTCTGTTTTAATATTGGAAGAATAACCTTCTTTGTTTCGTCCTTAGGATCTCCCAATAAAGCTCTTTCAGTAACCGCCGCAGCTTTTTCAGTAGCTGTTATAACGGGTTTAAATAATTGTTCTACGTCTGTTGCATATTCAACTTGTGCTTCTTGTCGTTCTTGAAGGTTTTGTTTGACAGAATCTCTCATGGGAAGAAATTTCTTTATTGCTTCTAGTCGCTCTCGAGCTAATCTAGCGGAATGTGCTTCTCCAATGTTGGCCATTATTGTTAACTTAAATTTTTAATTTATGACAACAGACGCGCAAATGGTACCTGGATAAAGACCTTAATTTTCGAAAAGGGACGCAGGAAGCAGCAGGGAGGGCAACGAAAACGAAGGGCAGCAACGACGACGACAATTGTGTTTACACACAAGCGTCATCGCGGTTTTATAAAGGGCTTATTTCGCCCTCCCTTTGCCTGAAAACTTGTAGGATTCGCCCTCCCTGCTGCTACAGTTCTTGTGTACCTTCTCCGTAAGAGCATTAAAGGAACGATCCTTTGCTTGCCTCTATCCTATTGGTTTTTGTTTTTTTAAATTATCTAGTTATTTAACTTCCTTACGAGCTGCCTCCATTGTGTCCGGATACGTCGGGAGTAGTGTTCACTGTTCAGTTTTTTTGTTCCTTGTAACCACTATTTCTATATATATATATATATATATATATATATATATATATATATATATATATATATATATATATATATATATATTATTATTATTATTATTATTACTATTTGTTGTAGTTTTCCGTCTTCAGGTCTTCGTTTCTTGATCAAAGAACAATGTTGTAGTCTTTGGTTATTGTAATTATAAGCCTGTGGACTTATGTGCCGTTTGTTTAGTTCGTGCCATTTCTGGTCATTTTTTTTCACAGACCTTTCTTCTCAAGATATGCAATATTCAAGTCATTAATGTGACTCTCCTTTTACTCTGAGGCTCGCGTGTTCCAGGGGGTACGGTATAATAATAACTAAATCCATAACACATTTAAATATCTAAATGAAGACTTTTAACTACACTTAATTTTGTTTCAAGGTCATATGAAAAGAATCCCATTCCTTTCTGTCAGTATGTATGTATACATGCATGCATAGATATGCATGCATGTATAGACTGACGCACTCATTTAGGGATACAGTTATGTATGTGTCAGAGAGAGAGAGAGAGAGAGAGAGAGAGAGAGAGAGAAAGAGAGATGTATGGAATTCAACAAGCGTTGCTATGCCGACATAGTAAGCCTACACGTTTTATGTCAATTTGATTCTGTGGTAGCAAGCAACGTTCTTTAATTTGTATCAGTAAACAAATTACAATGTACCCCAGTGGGAATATAACGTAAAATCGATTGATAATGAAACACGCCGTTGCATTGTTAAATATATGTTAGCCGCTTCTCGGAAAATGACTAACAGTGTGGAGTTTCGTGATTTACAATACATGTACACGTTGTCAATGACGCTTTCATATGTTGAAAGTTTTCCGGTCTATTCATGGAAGAGCCTATTGATTAGACGAAATATTTTTATGAGAAGTATAGTTCGGCCGATTCAACAATACAATGATTCTGTTTTGGAGTAAACAATGTAATCACATTCGTTCAATTCATGTAAATATAGTCAAGTGTTTCAACGTTCAAGCAAGAATGGACTTGTATCAAAAGTAAATAAAAAATAATTTAACAAGAAAGAAAGTTGTTGTCCTAATTAAAAAATGTACACAAATGCTTAAGAGGTACTGCTTTGAAACATTATTTAAAAGAGGTATGATTGTGCAGCATCGGAGCTAATACCAATATTGCTCTATCTATCCCCACCCTCATCTCCCTGAAAGACCCCAAAAAAACTAATTAAATCAACGTAAAAAAATCAAAACAAACATAACAAATTCACAAAAACCCCAAAATGCCAGTTACTTAAACTTGATGGCTTTTATCACTTACTTCAGATTTAAGAAGCTGAATGTTTAGCACGTAATCATTGCATAGAGCTACTAAAATAAGCGCCGTAAGAAAATGGACAAATGCACCTAATATGCATTTTTGCTTTCAAATAGTAGAAATTTAACATGAAGCATTATGGGCCTCAAAACATTGAGAAGTCACATTACACGTTTATCATTTTCTCTCTCTCTCTCTCTCTCTCTCTCTCTCTCTCTCTCTTTGTCTATATGTATGTATCATTGTCCGACAGTCTGAACGGATCCTGTGGCCTAGTGGTTAACACGTCCGCGTCGGATGCGGGAGGTCGTGTGTTCGTACCACGGAGCTCAGCATAAAGAGGTTAGTGATAGAACTGGTCGGTCTGGTGTAAAGATAATGTGACTGGATGGGACCTCATGAGACATGTCTGCGGCATGATGCCCGAGTGCTAAATATAACTATAAACTAGCACACTCAGATACCATAATGATATGCCTGAATATTTTGACTGCTAGGTTAAAAATCCAAATCACACACACACACACACACACACACACACACACACCGTATGATAATATATACATAAGGATATTACTATTCGGAAAAAATAGGACAGAAAATAATTATAAATATAATATTGTATCCACTTGACTAAGCTGAATAGATAGATGAGGTGACATACCTTTCTCGGCGATCGTACATTTAATACAATTTGCTTTCTCTTGATAAAATTGAAAACCGTACATATCTTCACAAACGTGACGAACTCAAAAACAAGAGAAAATCCGGAAAAAGATGTGAGACACATATGTATTTATGATGATATTACGCACTAGACACCTTGGATGCGTTTCGGATGCTACACTTGTCTCATAATTTTAGTTTTCTTGAAACATTGACAGTGGCTTTTTATTTCGAAAATAATGACCGAGAATGCGATTCAATTTCCAGGAAATTAATAGTAGATACTATCATCACTAGAAAGATTATGCCATATATGGTTTTCCAGATGTTCCCATTTTTTGTATATACCTTAACACATACCTACACACATACCTACCTACCTACCTACATACATACATAGTAATATTTATTGGAAAGGTCGGATTCGATTACTAACTGATGCAGAGTTCATTAAAATCATTCTGAACTAACATGGTAGAAAGTTGCTCCTTACAGGAATCTGATTGGCCCATAGGCCTCTGTCACCAAGAATCTGAGTTGATGATTGTCACCATAATACAATAATAATAATAATAATAATAACTGCATTGATGAATTTCACCATGGTTCAATACATGTTTGTCAACAAATTTTCAAAAGGAGTCTTTACAATGTATATTGTTTCTCTCATCTATGAGACACCCATATATTTTGATGGTGAGAAGTAAGCAAATGAACTGAGCAATAAGCAACGAAAAGTAGAAAAAAAAGACAAATGGTATGTAATTTGTATTCTCGATAATAAGGCATACAAGTCTGTAAAGAATTATTATTAACGTTTTTGTAAGCATTATTTTCTGTTAAGGAAATATGTCAGCAAACGGTCGAATAATAAATAAGCAAATAGAAAACTTTGGCAAGTTTAGATAGATCTATACGGCTTTTTCATAGTTAACATATAAGGTAAAGAACCGTTTGATTTTGCATGTGCAGGCCACTAAGGTAAAATAAAATCAATTCACCCGTCTACGACATATATTATTTGTAGAGCCCATAATACCCTGGAAGAAATACGATATGCACTTCATTACTGAGCAAGTAGCGGGTAGAATTATGGGCTCCTCTCCGACATTTAGATATTGATTTTTTAACTCTAAGTACAAGTAAATTCTACAGCAGAATAAAAGCTGACCGAACACATCTTTTTTTTCGCTTGTAGGTGTGACACAATTTAATTGAAACACTTATACTTGCATTACCTTTCTTTGGCCATATTCTTTCCACAGAAAAGTGGTGCGTATAGACACCAGATATATGTCAAGAACCTGTCCCGAGCACATATACATTAGAGGTTAGATAGTTATAATTTGATCCAACAGGAGTCGAATCCGTGTCACAAAGACACCTAGCTCTCGTATACTAGCGTCGACTTACTACGGACGTAAATTGAAAAGAAAGACTCTTAGTATCGATCAGTCTGAAAGTGGAACTTTTAGTTTTCCGTTTGAGTAAATAGGACATTATTGAAATTCGTAAGAAAAGAAAGTTTGGATAACAAGACGAATTTTCATAGCAAACGCCTTTTTAAAACTAATGTGCATCATATTGATTTATACTTTGCATTTTATGTTTGCTCTAAGTTGTATCGGGAATGAAACTCTGTCTTAAATTAAAGGGTTTCTTACATACCATCATAAATATATGAAAGCTACAATTAAGACATTTAATTTTATGGGAAATCTCTTGAACTTGAATCCAATGGGTATGTATGTATGTATGTATGAATGTATGTGCAAGTATGTACGGAAATATGCATCCACGCTTATATCGTATGTAGCAGACATTCGCTGTGACCAGGCACGCAGAGACTTTATAAGGAAACATTCGCATTAAAAGTGTCCTTGTCCTTGCCTGCCCAAGTCCATAATGTATTATCTGGGTTCACTTGAAAGAAAACGGAGAAATCACGTACTTATATTTGGATGTTCAACACACAATTCATACTTGATTCGTTATTGTGTCAACCAAAACTAAAGCATTAACTAATCTTATTGTTGTTGAAATAAATACATTTATGCAGGTATTTGGCTGTTGTGTTTGCGGAAGGAATGTTTTTTATTTATATACTTATGTTTAGAAGTAAACATATTATAACTCTCTATCCTAATTTTAAATGTGTAATTCAATACACTGTACCCGTTAAACTTCGGGTTCGACAGCAAATTACATAGATCCTGTGCAGCGGTCTCATAATGCGCCGGTTAATCAGGGTCTATGATATTTATTATACTGACTGAACTAACCAAACTTCATAGACAGATCTATCGGTGCATTATGCGACGGCAGACATGGGTTTCTCATGTCGCATTTGGGCCCAATTTACAAGCGAATGGCGGGCGCTACACGCTCTACAAGTTCAATTTCTGCTTCGAACTATATATATATATATATATATATATATATATATATATATATATATATATATATATATATATATATATATATAATCTGTTTATTTGCGGAATTGTACACACTTGTGCACTAATTTCTGCCATATAATTATATTTCCATTTTTATAATATGTGATCCATGGTAAAGTTCTCTCCTCTCTTTTTTAGATTTATGCATTAATTTGTAATCCTTTTAATCTCGCCAATGTGGTCATCGCTAAGTTAACCAACGGATTTCTATTTAAATAAATTAATTTTGTAAATAGAAATCCGTTGGTTAACTGAGTGTTATAGCGATGACCACATTGGCGAGATTAAAAGGATGGTGAAACGAGAACTATATGATTGGTTGTTGTTGTAGGGTTTAGCGCCATTTTTCAGCACACGATCGGCTATACATGGCGGTCAGTATTAATGGTGGAGGAAGAACCCGGGAAAACCCCAGAAAGAACCACCGACCCACGAGAAGCTACTAGCAAACTTTCTCACATACCCACATTGGCTGAATCCGAGACTCGAACCCATGCAGACAGAGGTGAGATGGCAGTGATCCGTAACGGACAGGGCTTTAGACCACTCGGCCACTAGGGGCCCCCATATATATATATATATATATATATATATATATATATATATATATATATATATATATATATATATATATATATGATTGGTGCTTTTAATTGATCTGTGTGTGCGTGTGTGCGTGTGTTTTGAATTTTTAACGCAGCTTTAACAATTTTTCAGTCATATCGCTACGATGTCTTCATGTGACTGGATGGGACATCATGCAACACATCTGATGCACCCAGGCACATTATCCTGACACCAGGACGACCAATCTCTGCACTAACTTCTTAATGCTGAGCGCCAAGCGAGGCTGTTGTTAGTATCATTTTTATTTCTTTGGTATGACTCGGTCCGGGTTCGAACCCGTGACCAACCACATCCTAGACAGACACCCTAACCACTAGGTCACCGGAGCGGTCATAATTAATCTGATATTTCTACTACTTCTTGCAACAAAATGCAGCTAGCTCTAACCTGTTTGACTGTACATATGTAAAAGGGCGGAAAGCGTACATCATTATAGTTCTAAATATTATCAATAAACCGATAAATAAGTCTACTGTATTCTTTAAATATATAATTATTTGCAAAGAAGGATGTAGTGTCAACAGGTGGTACATATAATGACTAGTTTGAATGATTTATATTTAAGGTAAGACATCCAATAGAAGTCATGGTAAAAATGTCCAGAAAGCACAAACCTGAAATGAAGAATTATATAATACAAAGGTGTTTATTTTGTTTTAGAAAAAATAATTGCCAGGGAATTATTTATGTGAGTCCAACTTCTTAAGCAAAGGAATGAAATTTATGTCTTGTGCTGCATTGCATGAAGCCTGTACACTTCCTTGAGGCATATGGTCGATACTGTCATTTGGTGGAGCATCCACGTTTTCCTTTTTCGTGTTAAAATGGGAAATCTGAGCTAGATGGGTTTGATTACTGTGTCAATTGTTCACCGTATTTACCAGAACTATAATTTTTAAGGCTCTACGAAGGAGGCTTGTCTGAAGTGCAATAAGATACAGAAAAAAGACTTTGTCGATCGATCTGATTTGATTTTTCAAAACTAATCTGAAAGATGAGTTTTTTTTTTGTGTTTTTTTTTACGGTTTGACGTACCTACTTAATCCATTGTTATTGTAATGATGCATGCAATTAGAACATAGTTACCTGATGGACAGAAACAAGACAATGATAATGAAAATAAAAGGACAACCTTTTGTAAATTGATTTTATAATTGTTCCCAGCAGAATTGATATATAAACAATGATAACATAAAATAAATTAAATGAATTCATTTTGTCATTCGAAGGAGTTTTCTATTTTCATGATCCCTTATTCCATATGTGCTTTAACGTAGAAGTTCATTGACTTATATTGGGCATAGTGTTGATGCCAATGCAAAATAATTAATTTAAAATAATGCAATAATATCTTCAATTTACTTTACCTTGTCCGTTTTGCCCGCACGAAAAGATCATGTCTCTGTGACCTGCCTTGATGACATCTATGTACAGTTTTCAAAGTTTATGCTATTTAGAGCCTTCATTTCTCTGTCCAGAAGTCAACTCAAGTGAATACGAGGAGACCACTCCCTACTGGCATCTAAATCCTGGCCGGTGCGGGAATGAGCTTATTGACTATTTAGACCCTGTTATATAACTTACTACCGTGGAGGATTTGAAAATAGGCTGAAGTATGCATATCAGAGTGTTCAATCACGCCATATTTCACCGCTTGTTAGGCATGACATAGTACGAAACTCCATATCATGCTGGTGACACTCATTTCACCAAGAGAACGCATGCTCGTTGGGTCCGTTATGAAAATAACATATATCGTATTCTATTAACATGCATTGATTATTTTTGCCTAAACATGGTGCAAGCAGAAACCTGTCGATCATCCGTAACTGTTCTAAAACGTTATTCTGGCTGACTGCACATGAAAGGCAAAGCCATTTACATCAGACAGGGAAAGGAAAACACATTGATTACCCATAACTCATTTAAAAAAAGATACTACCTTTGCTAATTGGACAAGAAGCTGCGCCTTCTGTAATGCGGCTAAACAACCGTGTTATTATCCATCACATGGGACACACTCTTTAATTCTTAGCGTGATATGCGATTTTCATATCATGCTAGTGACTCTAGTTTAAGACAGAGGATGCATGTATCAGTGCCTACGGTATGAAAATTGTTATCGCATTCTTTATTTTTGTGTACTGTAGACTATTTTTACCGTAACCAAGGTCAACACTGAGTTATAAATAAATAATGGCGTCAATGATTACTGATTTTTTCAATGATTACCTTTTTTGATGGCCTTCTATTTGTTGATACATGTCTCTGTGAAATTTAATTGGTAATGTGTCAGCTCATCGATAGTTTATCGAGATTCGGAAATAAAGTTTGCACTGAACTGTCTGGCAGTTCAGACTTGCTCTGATCTTTGAAGTGTACGTACATAAAGAAAGCTGCAAGATCAGCAACGATTCGCCACGTCAAATCCCTACGCTCTGGCTTTCCTGAATGTTTAATTCCTCTCCTTACTCGCAATCAAGGTCCTCGCCCCATCTCCTGTACATTTATACAGAAGGCATAATGCTGTGTTGGTCACATTTATGATGCGTATTTCAACTACGGTTGCATGCAATAGGCTTAGATGGAACTTGTAGAAGGTGTCTTTCTTATAATATATTTTGTGTTTGATATTTAACCTCACATTCCAAAGGACACACGCTGTGGCAGCTAACAACACCCCTATCGTAGCCGGTCACCACAGGAGTAACATAGCCATAAAGTTTCCTGAAGTTTCCCCTCGACAGTTTAAAATAAGATGTGACAGCGGACAGACGCACGGACTGACAAACGGAACGATGGATAAATGAAGGGTGTCACATATCCTTCACTCTTTGATAAGTGTTCGAGGATACAAATAAAATACAAAGAAACCCCATTGTATCATAACAGCATTATAACCAAATGAAGATTCCGATGATCTAACTGAACAGACATGTACAAATTTCGAGACACATGTGAATGTTGAATACTTTCCAGTACTTTGATAATGTAAAGTTGTATTCGCAATTTACATACAACAGATAGACGGGGGAATATATTGATATATACACGTTCCACTTGTGACGATTGTCTATATGGAAAGTGAATTTGTACAGATAATCTATGTTGAGTATGGATTCTATTCAATTAATCTGTGTACAATATTAGCATTTTTAGTGACTCCGTTAGTAAGCTTGAATTTCAAATAAAAAAGTTCAAATAAAATCTCGTGTTTGCTTAATACACGATTTTATGAAAACACGTTTTTTGATTAACTGAACGTGTTAGTTGTGATAAAGGACGTGCTGTTTTCCTTTGTATTCGTTGATGGTTGGGTCTAATACACGTATGACGCAGAACTGGGTTATAAAAAAATCTTGTGATAGATCCACTGGGGCAGCAAAAACACGTGCCCTATATGTGGTAATAGCAAACGAATTACGGCTAGATTGTGTAAAGTTGCCTATGTCGCTGTTTGATAAAGCTAAGTCACAA
This sequence comes from Sinohyriopsis cumingii, assembly GCA_028554795.2. NCBI lineage: Eukaryota > Metazoa > Mollusca > Bivalvia > Unionida > Unionidae > Sinohyriopsis > Sinohyriopsis cumingii. The sequence goes on along the minus strand of CM068837.1, from coordinate 69,342,131 downwards.
ATAATCCAGACGAAACACACTAGCTTATATACATGTTATCTATACCCAACATATACGTAGATTCAGGAAATTCTCATTTTGTCTTGACTCTATATTCTTCTAAGGTGAAACATACAATTATACCATGCCTGTATCTTAGTTTACTTATTAACGTCTTTATTGCATATTGCTCATATATTGTATATATTGACCAGTATAGTCACATATTCATTCATCATAAATCGGTGTGAGTGAGTGTGAGATGATACATTATGGGTATGATCGTTTAAATATTTTAATAATGAGCCTACCCAGGCCAATTCTACAAAGGGCTTGTTGAATACCATTAAGTAAGTTGTGCACAGATTGTCTCATTTGATTAAACGTCCATGACAACATAACACTTTTGATCCTTGAGTAAACAATCAAGGTATTTTTATGTCTACGTAAGACATAAAAGGTGATACTACTTGGGCAATTTACAATAAGATCCGTACACTCCAGCATTTAGATTTATCACAGGTAACATCAAGCGAGCCATGCAAAACATTACGTGGGCGCTGTAACATTGTAACATTTTTGTATACAATATGAAAGACACAACTTATACTATACTGAACGCATATATATATACGGGGGGGGGGGATTTATAAATATACACAATACAGAACGGAAAGTGCAATCCCTGGATTCAATAGAAGAATGCTAGTAGTTAAGTGAGGCGATTTGGCGACAATGGGAATTAGCATTAAAATACCCATTGGGCCTGTATAGCGACAATGGAAAATTAACATGGAGAAAAATCGTGGGCCTGTATAGCGACAAGGGGAATTAACATGGGAATAAATTGTGGGCCTGTATAGCGACAAGGGGAATTAACATGGGAATAAATTGTGGGCCTGTATAGTGACAAGGGAAATTAACATGGGAATAAATCGTGGGCCTGTTTAGCGACAAGGGGAATTGAACATGGGATTAGAGTTTGGGCTTGTTTAGGGACAAGGGGAATTGAACAAGGGAATAGAGTTTGGGACTGTCTAGGGACAATGGGAAATTTAACATTACGGAAACCCCTGGGGGATATAGCCTCAAGGGAATTTAACATGGGAAAAAGTCTTGGGCAACTCTAGCCTCAAGGGGAATTTAACATATGGAAATTGAACATGGTGTGTCTGTATAGCGTCAAGGGGAATTGAACATAGTGGGACTGTCTAGGGACAATGATGGTCGAGGATCAAACACAACAGAGACAGAGACATACATACACTAGTACAAGCGTGAGATTTGTATATAAAGCATTACCAAGACCTGAAATCTTGCTGGGGTGTTCACAAATGTGCATAATTGTAATGATGCTATAAAGAGCTATAATCACGGAAATGCTCAACGACAAAATGGATGTGACTAAAAGTAACGCTAAAATGACGAAATTGTTCCAGAATTTAAAGGAAAATAAACATATCCCCGAAAATTAAGTTACAATGGTTTAGACTAAAATGGATAAAATTAGTAACTACTTACAATAGCAACTTGTGTGACGATCGTGGATAAATACCTATGTATCTATAATCAGCTGAAATTCATATGAAATCCCACTATCTATTTATAGCTCCAACTTGTGGGTTATTCCTTTGGAAAATCCCACTATCTTTTTATAGCCTCAGCTTGAGTGACGTTCCTGTTTATGAACTCTAGTACATATGTATAACTACAACCTGTGGAAATCCCCAAGTCCATATTTATAGTCTCAAAATTTCCAGCGTCAGTGACGTCACTGTACTGGAAACTAGGGGATAAATGGCAGCAGTGTTGCAAGTGGCTGACCTGAATACGCGCTACTGTAGGTAGGTAGGTAGAATGTATTTGATAGGGATAAAGGGAGTTTTATAGGGACAAACAGAGATCAATGCACACACACACACACACACACACACACACACACACACACACACACACAAAGGGAAGAAGAAAAAACAAACCCAAAATATACTGTTCGCACAGGGAAGAAGAAAAAAACCAACAAATATACTATCCAGACGTTCTTACACACACACACACACACACACACAGATCGAAGAATAAAACCAAATACTATCCATACAAACGTACGCTAACGCATACAAACCCCAAATATACTATCCATACCAACGTACGCTAACGCATACAAACCCCAAATATACTATCCATACAAACGTACGTGAACGCATACAAACCCCAAATATACTATCTATACAAACGTACGCTAACGCATACAAACCCCAAACATACTATTCACACAACGTGATGGGCGACAATGTAAGCAGCAGCTTCTACAAGTTGACTGAGGGGGTATCCAGTGTAGGCTTGTCTGTAGAATTGGGGGAGAACTCTGACCCCAAATCCCCATTGAGAAGGTCTTGGTTTAAAGGTGTCTAGAGATTTGCAGGCAACGTATTGTATAGCTCTTATACACTGTCTTGATTTGTTGACGTCATACAATGTTTGATCTAGCCCCATTTCGGTGTACTTCTCAACGAGGGTCAGCGTCCCCCTCCTCCTCCTCAACCGCCTATATTTCCTCTTCTGGTTCTGATACTAATTCTTCAGTTGAGGTAGATAGTTTCAAATCCGCTGCTATGGTGTCTGTCGCTGTTATTGTTGTTGTGGTTGTTATTTCAGCTGGGATTGCCTGTAGCATCGGAGTGAGAGAAGAACGTAGTGCCTCCGATAATTGAGTCTGAGTTTGCCATACCTTTTGTCTAACATAATTCGCCCTTTGTTCTGCCACCACTCTTTCCGGGGTGGGTTGTTTGTTAGGTATAGTCGGCTGTTGACTAGATGTTATTTGTGGTCTCGAGGTGGGTGGAGTGCTAACTGGCTTGGTCTGCATTTCTTGCTCCCGCTGCTGTTGGGTATATTTCTTCCCTCCACACCGAGTTCTGGGTCTAATTATTTTAATTTCGTTGTACCCGAACTTACATTATCCATATTATCACAAAAAAAAAAAAAAACAAAAAAAAAAAAAAAAAAAAAAAAAAAAAAAAACAGAAGTGAGTCTATAAGCACATGATTTCTTTATCTTGGTTAGAAAGTGTGACTCTAAGCCCTTCGTTTCCGTGGCCTATCAAATTTTTTAAACTAGTGATGGTCAGTAAAAAGTAAGTGAGTGTTTCTTTTAGGTCTGTGCGTTTTTTTTTTTTTTTTTGGATACCCCATCAGTCAACTTGTAGAAGCTGCTGCTTACATTGTCGCCCAACATAGCTACGCATTTCCTGATATCAAGAATCATGAGACTAGGAGTGCGGGAAAGATCGTGAGGGCGAAAGAGAGACGTGGTACCTTCTAGCAGAAAAAACAGCCCTTTTTAGGGCTCCAAAAGATTGCCTTTTATTAAATAGGGAACCATATTTGGCTCGGTATCCCTCCTTGACTAAACTATTCTGGAAACAAACTTGACCCATTGGAACACCACAACAAACTTAAATTGTTAAACCTAACAGTGATCAAACTTGTATATGTCGCTTAGACATATTAATTTAAATAAGACCAGTATGGCTATTTTTATGTACACTAAGTACTAATATTAGATAGATACGTTAGGAAGTAGGAAATTTAACAGACTCGTTAGATTTGAACTAATTGCACAGGTGGAAAACACATTATTGGTACTTTTTATTTTGTCCATTAGCAAAAATGGGACTTGATTTGAAATAAGTACGGGCTGGCGTTTTGGGGAGTACTTAACATCCATCGCTGGCTTGCTGAGCACCTTTACACCTCCTTTACCACGCTCGGACATCGTACACGTGGCAGAATATGGAACGATTTCCACCTGCCACACGCCCATGTGTCCTAATGTGACGTCATCGCTACCGACCAATCGTAGCGGGCTTTACATACTGCTTGGGTTGACACCTGAGGCATTTCAAACCAACTAAGAAAAATTAGTGTGTGGTGAGACTATTCCCACTCATGTTTAAAGCCTTTCCGTCAGGTTGTTAAGGACTAGTTAGCCCTACACCTGAGTGGCTAAATTTAAAAGTAGTCTGTGAGTACATAAAAGCCTAGGGGATGAGGCTCTCTTTCCTTCCCCAGGAGTAATTAAAAATCACGCGGTGCGTGATTAAACCAATGATACATGCTCCATTGGAGCGAAAATCACTTTAATTCAAGTAGCAGCAGAGGGGGCGAATCGGACATTTTGTCCAATCGTTATTTTGCTTAATTATTACTTTCTGCACTCAACGATCTAGTGTCGTCAGCGCCTGGTAAAAAAAAAACGACGACGTCGTTGGGGGATCGTCCAAACGTCATTTGGTTTAATTAACACCTTCTGCGCGTTGATCCCCAGCGTCGTCAGCGTCCGGTAAGCACATCGACGACCGCGTCGATGTCATTGCCCCCTCTGCTGCTTACAATGAAAATTATTTACAACTAACCGAATATTTGGTCAAGTCCGATACGATATCGTGTCCGAGGATCATGTAAATTTATCGTTACGAATCCATGTGGGGTCGACTGAGCATGACTAAAAAAGTTTCGAAAAACATTAAAGTCCATGTCACCGCCGCACCATGTCTGCCAAATATTTCGTAGCGTGTGTGTATCAACGCCGTTGAACACAGCAAGAATATTACAGTTGTCTCTAATTACTTTTGGAATCTGAGTGTATCGTTGAGTGACATATATCACGTCAGTGTTTTTATGCCTACCTCTGGAAAATATCCTAGCTGGGTTTTTTTGATTGTCTAACATAACATCATCGTACACGACTAGATTGTTAACGTCGCCATCAATATCATCAATACCCGGTACATCATTGATATCCGTAATAAACTCAATAACATTTTTTTTAGCGATCGCTGATGCATTCTCGTTGAAATCTTTCAACACCTCGTAGCATCGTTGATCATCTACGTTAGGAGCAACCAAATACAACTTATCCCACTTCATCCATCTCATTATTAAATTGAGTAACAATTGCGTCTTGCCGGATCCAGATGGTCCGATGATAATCATCCGGATCGAGTTTGGTAACGCTGCAACATGCTTAACTGGTTCTCTTGTTTTAGTCGCCGAAAAATCAATTATATTCATATCTCTATACATAAATTATGGATCTATATTGTGTGAAGTGTAGAGTACGTACTGGCACAAATGATATGACAACCGCTACAACAAGAAATAACAGATCGGCCCTTACTGGCAAGTGTGTACAATGCGGTACAAAGAAATTTAGATTTATTTCTATTAGACCCGGAGATGTTTTAAAAAAAAGCGAGGAGGTGACATCGCAGCCAAATTGGCAAAACTCCCCGGAACACCGTGGGCAAAGTATCCAGGAGAAAAACACCTCCCAGGATATAACTACTGTGGCCCCGGAACACGATTAGATATTAGACTCGATGATCAAAATCAGCCCAAACCCGGTGAGTATCCAATAAACGCTATCGATAAGGCGTGTCATGCTCATGATGTTGCTTACAAAAGTAGCGATCTGCAACAGCGTCATATCGCGGATGTAAAATTAATTCACGCGCTAAATGCTATTCCTGATAAATCCGTCAAAGAAAAATTGGCCTCATGGTTGGTAAAATCGGCTATGAAAGGTAAATTAATGATTGGCGCTGGTAATTAATAACAATCATCCAAGAAAAACGATGGATTCCATCTATTATTCTCCGAGAGGATACTGGAAGGGGAAGGACGCAATTGGTAAGATTGCAAGCGCTGCAAAGGTAACAAAGACCACTGCGGCTAATTGGTTATCCAAACAGGCTATATGGCAAATTTATCTACCACCGCCTAAACAAATCAACTTCTCTCGCTTTGATGTCGGCGTGCCTAATGAAGTTCATCAGGCTGATATACTATTTCTGCCGCATGACAACGGTTACAAATACGCGCTAACCGTAGTTGATGTTGCGAGTCGATACAAACAAGCGGAGCCGTTAAAAACAAAGTCAGCAACTGAAGTAGCCGGTGAGTTTGAAAGAATTTATCGAAGAGGCCCTCTGCGCTGGCCAAATCTATTACAAGTTGATCCTGGTAGTGAATTTCGCGGCGCTGTTTTATCAACGCTGAAACATCATAGCGTCGCGATACGACGAGGTCATACTGCGCTACATCGTGATCAGGCAATTGTTGAACGATTCAATCGGACTCTCGCTGAACGGTTATTTGGATATCAATACGCGAAGGAATTCATCCAAGAAAAACGATCTCGTGAATGGGTTAAAAGGTTGCCAGGTGTAATTGCAGCGTTAAATAACGAGATTACCCGAGCAATCAACATGAAGCCCAGCGACGCGATTAAATACGAGTATATACCCGGAAAATCAAAAATAAATAGCGTTTCCAAGCCGATTCTTGGCGATGTCACTGTTAGATATCTATATGAACCAGGAGAGCTTGAAGGCGGTAAAAAAAGAGCTACTGATCCTATTTGGAGTGTTACCACACATAACATATCAACGATAACACGATCAACTGGTAGACCACCGATCTATAGACTGGATTCAACTGCTCCTCAGCGCGGATTTACACGCGAGCAACTACAAGTGATACCTAACGATACTCAATTGCCCCCACGTGGTCTTAACTAGCGCCGTTGCGTCTATTGCACTCAAGACAGGTCAACCTCACATTGTTTTTGACATGACCGAGACTGTTATCGATCCTATCCACGGTAAATTGGCGAGTGTCTTTATCCGAATAACGCCAGCGCATTACACAATTACAACTCGCGCAGTGATTATTCTGTTGTTGTCGTAACGCAATTATTAATTCGGCATCAATATCAAAACGCCGCTGTTTTTTTTTATCCTGTTGGCGGTAACCCGAGAGTTTTCTATCAATGACGCTTGCATCGATGGTGACTTTGTCGCCGGCTTCGTCAGTGACTCCGTCACCGGCTCCGTCAATAACAATTCTTCGAAGCTGATTTATCCTTCGTACTCTGGACACTGCAAGATAGACTAGATTTGACCATTCGATGCGATTATCAACTATCCAAACAATTGTGTCCGTGATGGTTAGTCCCTGCGAGGAATGTATTGTTGTTGCGTATCCTAGCGTCCACGGGGATTTATCAGCACGTAGCGCGTCCTCGACGACACCGATATCAACGAGCACGATATCATTCAGCACGAGAATTTGTTTTTCTGTCCGGCCTGGAATTTCAACTTCAATGTTCTGCCGCCGTGTGTCTGCGGGTCTATAACATAACGGCACTGGACGCGTTGGAAACTTTTCCTTATGCAACGTAAACAACTTCCGCTGAAGTGTGTCTCTGACTATCTTTCTACTCGCTACAATTAAATCGTTTGGTCTCCATGTTTCCCAGAATTCATTCAACGGCGTTTCCGGAATCACCTCGCGGATTATTTCACACTGAACTCTATCCGGCTGTAATCTGATTAGTTTTTTAACCCCGCGCAGTTGTTCATCAAGTGCTCGGTAATCAGTATCGGTTTCTTCATAATAGTCCACGAACCCGCTCAACCAATCATGTGGACCCTCGCCGACAAATGGTGGTGGTTGGCCATGGTCCCCACACATGATTACCGCTGTATTCGCGCGCAACAACCACTCAAGAAACATTTGTAAAGTATCTAACGAAACAGTACATATCTCATCCCAGATGATAATGTCGGGAATAAATTTTTCACCCATTCGATCAGGAGTCCACTCACCGCCGCTGTATCGAAAAAAGCTGTGATAAGTAACGGCGTCAACATTTCGTTGTTTTATCTCTCGCGCTAGTCTATGGGTCGGTGTAAGCACGATTATACTTGCCCGCGTTCGAAATAATTCAATTGCCCGAGTCGTCTTTCCTGACCCGCCACAGCCGCTTAAATAAACCGTCTTGTGTCTACAAATTGGATCAGAACACGATGGTGCATTAGACCATTCTGACAATTTATCACCGCGTAAGTAGTTGTTTTCAACGGTGACATCTGCTGACGGGGAATAATCGCGTCGTATTTCATTTTTAATTCTCCATGTACCCCAACTCTCGTCCGGACTAGTAAACTCGGCTACGTTTCCCTTATACGCTACGTCAACATAAAACGAATCAACGGCTACTCTAACCGCGGTATCGGGGAATCTATTTATCATCGAGAATAAATTGATAGCGGCATAACCCAGCATAGACGCCCTCAAATGTGGATACGCCGGGCTGTCTCCATCGCTGTAGGTAACAACTGTACCCAACCTCGTTCCATTGGACAAGAAAGCTGTTTTGCAGTTCACGTATCTATTTTTTGCCACGGCGTCCTTGATTACGAAATCATATTCTGCGTCATCTATAATCAGCCGTGAGCAATATCGTTTGTAGTCGCAGTTTTTTCCACCTTGTGTGAACTTACCGATTATTCTTCTACCGAGATCTTTTGCCTCGCGGTTTCGTTGGTTAAATATCCTCCTGGACCATTCGATGATATATTCCTCGTCGGCATCAATGTTTTTTCTGGACTCGTCAATTATGCTATCTAGACGCTCCGGTTCTGGTAACCAGACTTCAGTCTGCGCCCGGTATGATATAATCGCGTCACTGACAATCAACGAAACTAGCATGCTACAATCAATCATATACCGTAGCAGCGCTATTGGCAACCACTTCTTTTCAGCCATGTGTCTACCGATCCAAATATAGCAACAGCGATGAAGTCCTGCCGCGAACTCAAATGATACTATGCGAGCGAATCCGGTTAAATCAAAATCAGGCAGTGGTCCATTAATAGCAACACGAGTCATTTCATGTCTGGGGTGTCCAAATCGTTTGAAATACTCAGCGGCGGATCCATACCCGAGAAAACTCGCTGGATAACAGGCAACCATATCAACCGAAATCATAGCGTCGCGGTTGTATTCAGTGTTCCATAGTCCACCGTGATAGTATTCCAAACAACTGGATTGTACATCCGGTAGAAATTCCTTGCGCGTTGGTCTCCACGCATTTTTCCTTGCTGCAACATGAGCTACAACCGATGGAATCGTAAAACAATTTGTTAGCAGTTGTTCATCATGCTCTTCAAATTCCATGGCGGTTTTTTTCATCCTGTTGTGAAATGCTTCAGTGCGATATAATTCGCCGTTTGGTCTTACAAACTGATCAAAGGTATCCATGTCGTTTTCAGCGCTGCGAAGTAACCACACTGATACAGGGTCATTTTTACACAAGCAAGCAATAGCATCAAATAGTTTCCTCTCCGCGAGAAAACCGTCCTTGGAGAATTGTTCTCCTAGGAATTCTTCGGGTATATACTTTACTGTTCTATCCCGTGGAAATATTGTGATCGCGGGCGTCCATGCGTGTTCGTTATGATCAATAATTTTGATTGGGGCTCCCTTCGATTTATACTTCGATTCGTATAATACTTCACCGGTTATCGTTGTAACGGTTATTGGAAATCTCAGCGATGTTTCTAATCTCGCTATGTCGCTGATGGTTGCTCCACGCTCTTTTACGGTTAGTTCCCACTGGTTGATTTTGCTACGTCGTAAATCAGTCAATTTGTTTCCTCGACATGCATTTGTAAAATGCTCTATTATTCGTTCTGCTACACAATTTATCCCAGTTGACTGTTTCATCGGTTTCAGTTTTCCGATATCAGGTTTCTTATTTAACGGGTATATTCCATAAACAACTGCTGTTTCAGGATACGCTCGTTCATAGTATGGTTTGTCAATTCCTGTTAACAACCCCGGCTTGGAGTCGCGGCTGACAATGACTGTTTTCTTGTCGCTGAGAACTGGTTCAAATTTATCACGTATGATCCAATCGCCTGATTCCACCCGGACAATGAATTTTACTCTGAAGAAATACCTTTTACCGTCAAGTTGTGATATTATCGTTGCTGCGCGGTTGTCGTTCATGGTAGCATCAACAACACCATCAATTCGAAATGTTGACCAACTATGAGATGCACCATCGCGCTTGAATTCATTGATACAATCGCGTATTTTATTCAACAGGGTTCTATCGTTTATTAACGCTTTTGGTGTGTCCTTGAGGACTCTATCGAGATTGAACTTAATATTTTTCCGGGGCTTAATTGCTGCCAATCTCTCGAACTCATCCATATAATTAAAACAAGTATTTAAATGAAAGAATATAGTATAATGAATCACTGCAAATGGTTGATGATTGGGTCGACAACCCCGTGCAATAAATCATGTAGAGGTGAATTCTGCGGATATCATTTACAAAGCGTTCGTAATGGTTCTCTTGGCCCCCTCCCGTGCTTGGTTTGCCACGTCGGTGTAAGAGGAAAATCGCAGTTGTGTATTAATTGTGGCGGAAAGCGATACAGGGAACTAAAACGCTATTATGACAAGCGAATTAAAAACGCCGTCATTGACCCCACCGCTGACTTCGTCATCAAAACCCCCCAAGACTATGTTGAAAGATTCATAATTAAACCAAATAATAAATTAGACAAATAGTATTATTATATAAATGGACCAAGAATTTCAGCCGCATCCTGTGCTCGTCAGTTACGAGGCATCTCGCGACGGCATTGTTAGAAACCGCAAACTGAAGAAGCCGGTTGGTACCGTAAATAATCACGGGTATTTGCAATTTGGTGCTGGAAAGAAGACATATTTTGTTCACAGAATCATCTATGAATGTTTTCACGGATTAATCGAAAATGGACTTGTGATTGATCATATTAATAATAATAAGACTGATAATTGTCTTATAAACTTGCAAGCTATCTCTCAAAGTCAAAATACCAAAAAAGGCCAAACCGGTAAATACCCAAAGAAATCAAAACCCGTAAAGTCATTTGATACAACAACTCACGAGGAAAAAATATTTCAGTCGATGAATGAAGCCAGTAGATACTTTGACATTTGTATCGCCTCAATACGAAAAGTAGCAGAACGAGTATATCAAACAGCAATCTCAAAAAAGACCGGGCATAGAATTCGATTTTCATATGTAAATATCAGCGAGTGACGAAGTCACCGGCGCCTATGGCGCTGACGAAGTCGCCATGACAATAAATTGTCCATTCCGGAAGAAAACAAAGTATGAACACCTCGGGATCGATACACGGGGTTTCATTTTTTTTTATTTAAAAACAAGATGTTCTATAAGAATAATGAATATCGAAGACATCAATAATATATTAGCCGAGATTTCAAAATTAAAAAATCAAGGAATTGAATTATCTGATGGTCTCGACAGTGAAAAAATATTATCCGATTATGAAATTATTAACGAACAATCGAAACGGGGGCGTTTTACCCTGGCCCGCGAGTATTTTTTTATAAAACGATTACAACATACGATTAATGAAAACTTGTACCACAATGACGCAAATGCATTCATTGGACTATTTACTGCCGTTGAAATAATACGAAAAAAACTCGGACGTGTTTATGAACGACGCCGGGAGATTTCTAGTAAGATCAAAAACATTAGAAGGATTATAGACGGAGCCTCCGGCGAGAAATTAGAAATTGCTTCGCAATTGCAATAATGGTAGGCGAATCACTTACTACTCGACTAGCCAGAGAGCGGCTAGCAGCGCTTAAAAAGTTCATACTGTTACGAGACAGGGTCCGAGAACAACTTCAAACGCGGCAACAACTACAAACTGATTTTGCTGTTGGAAGCGAACAACTCTTTGCCCCGGTAACTAAAGCGACCAAAGATGTTACGGCGGCAACTGTGCCCGTCCTCGATGCGCTTGAAAAGATAGCGGCAGAGACAAAACAAACAAAAAGGTCTTTAGAAACACTCCCTGCAAAAATAGCGGCTGCTACAACACGGAGGCCACCACCACTCGCTATAACGGAACCACAAGAACCTTATGTTACAATGGCCGACGAGGAAGAACTAGGTGCTACTGCGAAAGAACCAGAAGAAGAAATACCGGAAGAAATACCCGAAGAAACATCGAAAGAAAAAAAGAAAGAGGGGAATATACCCCGTAATGTTCTTAAAAAGTCCGCAATAGATCAAATTAGAGACATCGACGACGATGAAGAATTAGTTAATTTTGTTGCTACAACATCAACTAAGAACATTCGAGATGAGTATATCAATGAAGGTTACAAGAAAAAAATAACCTCGACGGAGAACTGGGCAAGAATAGTGTATTTAGCAAGTAAACATAAAGATGCATTACCACATCGTGGTGATCCCGATTACGATTAATTCCTCGAGAAAGTTAAGAGTAGAACACCAAAAAAAGGAAAAGGATACCCTGTTGGTAAAGAATCCTACGGCGTTACCTGTCCTGGTAGTGTTCTCAGTGATATATCACGGCTAGAGGTACTAATTGGAGGAAAACGAGCCGGAAATAACTCTACGGAAATAATCAATGAGGCCGCTGATATTTGCAAGCGGTTATTTGCAGGCGGTATTATGGACATTAATGCATATCGAACACTCATAGACGAATTCGTGGATGATTAATTGGAAAACTGGTGTTTTTAATAAGGATACTCATACACTACAACCACGATAAACCAGTACTTGTCTACGTGGTAAACTCGCGATTGCCTGTTTACCGCGCGTACTATGGAGATGGTCTCGGTAGCACCATTGCGGGGTTATTTACAAGAATGGCTCCAAAAGTAGCGCCGTTAGCCAAACAATTAGGGATGAAGGCTATTGATGTTATTCGTGATAAGGGAATTAGTGCTATTGGAGATGTTGCCGGAAAGGCGCTTTCAGCCGCGCGGGACAAACTAATGTCGTTGGTGAAATCCAGGAGAAAAAAACAGATGCCATCAACGACAGTGATGCCTGCGAATGTCAGTAAAGTAATAAATAACGCCGTGGAAGAAAAATTAGAGTCGTTGGCGACGACTCAGTCGTTGGCGACGACTCCGTCGTTGGCGACTTCGCCATCCGCCGATGCGGCAACCAACGCGCTCATGAACGCGATAGCGGGAAGTGGTTTAAATTCAAAGAATTTACGACGAAAAAATCGCAATTGAAAACATCAACATGATAAATAATAGAATGTTTGCACGTACCGCTGATCCCGCTTTTGATATGGACGCCCCAGTGCGCAGGGATGATTCTGTCCGTGATTATCAATATTATTCTTATTATGCAGCGCAACCCGACCTACGATCGCGAATTGAACTTCAGGTCCAAGATACCAGTAAATACTTTCTGCCGTGTGAAGCGTTTATCGAAATTGAGGGAGAACTCGTGACAAATGCTGCCGATAATGCACCGTACGCAGATGACCATCGTGTTCGAGTTGGTTTCGTCAACAACGGTATCATGGCGTTATTTGAGAGCGCCAGATATCTTATTGACGGGCGAGAAATTGAGTCAATAGAACGCGAGGTTGATGTTGCAACGACGATAATTGGGTTGGCGAGATACTCGGATGATTATACAAGATCGGCGGGCCCATCTATAATGTTCGCAAAGGACACCACTAATAACGCTGACCATTTTCAGTACGTTAACGTGCTAATAAGAGAAAATACCACAATTGACCAGGATGAAGCAACCAATCCAGATCGCAGAGCAAAACCAGGCGCTAATTTCACTGTTATAAAAAGTCTTAACGATAATTACAATCTAGGATTCGCAGCACGAGTAGGAATGTTGCAAGGACCACGCCGAAAGTTTTCATGCGCGATTCCACTCCATCATATATTTGGATTCTGCAGAAATGTCAGAAAAGTTATCTATGGGGCTAAGCATACAATTGCCCTGACGCGAAGGGGCGATGATAACAATGCAATATGGCATACTGCTGACGTCGCTGCCGGTAAGGTTGTTTTAACTAAAATGGCATTGTGGATGCCGGTGCTGACTCCATCAGTTACCACGGAAGCACGATTGTTAGCATTTATGGAACAGGGAGGGAAATCGTTGTTGAGTTGGCTAGCGGTAACAACTGATGCTAAAGAGGATAACGTCGCCGATACGTTTACATGGCACTTGGCATCAAAACAGGGTGTTTCAGCCCCGCGTCATATATTCATAGCGCTACAGAATAGGGAACGATTGGGCAGTCAAGAACGCAGCCATATGATATTTGATCAATTAGGAGTCAGGGATGTTTCGCTGAGAATAAACGGACAACAGGAACCATCCGAGGATATACAGCTTAATTACGGCGACAACCATATCGCACGTGTGTATCATCGATTGCTGTCGTATATGGGTCGTGATCAAAACGTCGACACTGGTTTGCAAATATCACAACTTGATTTTAAAAACCTGTATCCGATTTATTATTTTTCGCTGGAACATCTTGATTTAACGAGACAATCCGTCGTTGATATACACTTCCGAGCTCGTATAGCCCCGGCTGGTGCCAATTATAGAGCGGTTGCTGTCATTCTCAGCGATAAATCAATGCTGCTAGAAGGCGTTGGTGGACGAATGAGAATCGTTGATGCGCCAGTGGAAAACATGTAATTGAAAGCACAAAACGCGTTTACAATAAAATGTCGTATAGTGTCGTCAGTGTAGAGTTGACTGATGGTCAAGTCAAGAAATTACGATCAAAGTCGGCTAAACAATGCGGGACCACAATAACGCTGAAGCCGTCGCAGATGGCGGGTGGTAATCATAAGATATCGTTGACGGCGCGTCAAATAAAACATTTCAATGATGCGATGAAGAATAAAAAGGGAGTTCAAATAGATTTTTCAGCCGCAGCAATTAAAAACATGGAAAAGACCGGTGGGATATTTCCGCTGTTAGCTGCGATTCCAGCGTTGATTGCCGCGGCCGCACCAGCAGTGGCTAAGGCGGCGGCGTTAGGAGCCGTTGGTACCGCGGCGGGAATGGCATTGAAGAAGGCAACCGGGAAAGGCTACAAAAAAAAAACGACCCGTGGCCGGAAAGGGTCTAAGACTACCGGGAACCCCGTATTCATGGTCCTCGGGGAAGGGTCTAAGACTACCGGGAACCGTTTAATTACTCCAATGTCTAATTTTGATTTAATAGACGCCGCAAACGCGCTAGCGATAAAAAACTTCAGAGGTGTTTTTATGAGGGACCAATTACCGGCGGCACCAAGGAATATTGAAACCGGTATAATTAACCTCGATGGATCCTCCGGAGCGGGAACTCATTGGGTTGCGTACGCGATTGATCCGCGTGCGATCGTCTATTTTGATTCATACGGGTTAGCCCCGCCGAAAGAGTTCATGCGGTATGTCCGGGCGTGTTCAGCCCGGGCGTGTTCAGCCCGGGTTTTTTATTCCACGCTGCCAACACAGCGATTAAGTGACCCACCGATATGTGGCCGCGAGGTATTAAACGTACTTGAGGCGATTTCATCATCGCGAAAACCACCTCATGTGGTTGTAAACGAATACACTAGTGGGGTCGTAGAAGCTCAACGGATTTTAGAGAATAACATTTACAATAATAATGATTGATATCTGGGGACGACCGGTTTCGGCGCTGAAAAAGCCCACGGAAACGCCCGCCACCGATGACATAAAAAAACTAATTGAGGATGAAATCGCTGATACGTTGAACTTAACCAGTGTTGACCCAGATGAAATAGTTGTATTTCAAGACCGCCAGGGTAAATTGAAATCCAGTAATGTGTCGCTGGATGACGTTTTAATACGACAGCGTGATACCGCCGAGGACACTATCGCGCTGTATACCAGCGACGGACGACTCAAACCGGGTGAATCCATCTTGACGATAAATGGAAAAATAAGTACACTTGGCGACAATTATATAACCATGTCAAATTCGTTAAAGGGTTTACGTAGTGAAATTAAATTATATGAAGAACGGATCGTGTTGACGCTAACGCATTTCGACGATGTGCAACACATTGTCGAAAGATTTTTTCGGGGATCCACGACGGCAGACGAACCAAATCTTGTAAAAATAAAAAATGCTATTTCGGATCTTATGGAGATGTCGGCCAATTTACCCCCGTTGCGAAAAAATGTTAACAGGATCGATGACAACTTTGATAAATTCTTTGGTAAAAAAAATACCAAGCCGGATGAGATTACAATAACTATAAATGATATCACTGCGTATGGACAGGAAATAAAAACAATCAAAACTGATGTTGCAACAAACAAAAGGAGTGTAGACGCGCATGAACGGGAAATAGAAATAATCGGCGCTAATGTTGCAACGATCATAAATAATGTAGACTCGCATGGACGGAAAATAGAAACAATCAAAACTGATGTTACAACGATCATAAATAATATGGACACGCATACACAGGAAATAGGAACAATCAAAACTGATATTGAAGCGAACAAAAAAAATATAGACGCGTATTGGCGGGGAATAGGATTAATCAAAACTGATGTTGCAGCGAACAAAAAGGGTATAGACGTGCATACATATGAAATAGGAACAATCAAACTTGATGTTGCAGCAAACAAAAAAAGTATGACCGAGAATACACGGGAAATAGAAACAATCAAAACTAATGTTGCAGCGAACAAGAATAATATAGACGCGCATTGGCAGGAAGTAGGAATAATCAGAACTGATGTTGAAGCGATTAAAGACGGGCTACCGAGAGTAGCAGAGCAATTCGAAAAAATAAAAACCCCTCATGAGAACATCATCAACACAGTATACACAATTCGGCATGGATCATTCGATTGGACTCTTACACAGAATACAGTAAATATCACCGCAACTGTTAAGGGTATTTATCGATTGACACTGGTTTCAATGATGCAGTTTAATATATTATCGTCGAGTTCATCCGGGTTTAACAATACAATATCAACAATCATTGACAAGGATGCAACTGAACAGTTTACAATTTATGCCGTTGATAGAAATCTAGCCGGGGCAAACATCACATGGTATGTGGAATTTGTAGCGAATCTAAGTAATTAAAAACACTAGCTCTTTTAAAATAAAAATGACCACCAAGGAAATTGAATCAGAGGTATCACCAACGTCACATCAATATCGATTCGATACCGCAAAAGAATTCTCCGCGAACTTAAAAACGCTTTCCGAACAATACCGTGCAAAAATAAAAAAATACCGCCGAAAAATAACCACCATCGACGCGGTCGTGTACTCGGTGTCGGGTATAGTAGCTGGCGCCGGTGTTATTTTATCCACGGTGACCACGATAACCCCGATCGCTGTTCCAATCGCTGTCTCCGCAATGACAACAGTTGCTGGAATTGCCAACGCAATCACTAGGAAGATATCATCGTGTTTTCAGAAAAAACTCGACGAGTACACAGTAAAACATCAAATAGTATCCGACGCGTACTCGAAATTATCCGGGTTGATCTCGTTATCGATTGATAATTTGTTCATATCCGATGTTGAATTCTCCACGATGGTCCAGTTGTATAGCTCCGCGATGTCAAAAATCGAGGATTTTCAACTGGAAGCCGGAACCACCTGGTTGTTGAAATTAGACACTAAAAACAACGAATAATAATAATGTCGCTGAACCCCGAAGGGTTTCAGTTGCTCCAACGGATCGCGGAGAACACCACTCCGGTACAAACAAATATGATATCAATAACGTCAACGAAACCCGAATTTAGTGTGAACTTCCCATCGCCGGTTCCAGTGAAGGAAATAGCGCTGGCAAAATTGCGAGTATATCACAGTTGGCCTAATATTCGAGCGGACGCATTTAACGGACAACAACCTAATAACTCGCTGGTTTTTGCACGGACAAATAAACCCGATGGAACCCCAAACTGGGAGGAGGTTACAATACCAACTGGGTCATACCAAATAGAGCAAATCAATAAAGAATTTCAACACAGGATAAAATCGATCACAGGAAAGGAATCAAAAATCGCTATTACGGTTCATGAACCGACGTTATCGTCGACGATTGAAATAAGTACACCGGGGTATATGGTTGATATTTATAACAGTTCAATAAGAACCATACTAGGATGGCCTGAAAATCCACCCGCGGACGCCCCCCCATCAACTGTCCTCAGACACGATAACGGAGATGATGGCAGGCATATTGCTCCATACAACGTAAATATTGCATCGGTGATAGCGATTAATCTAGTGTGTGATGCTATCGAAGGAAGTTACCAGGTGGATACCAAGCAATCAAATCAGGCTCAACAGGGATATATCCTTTATTCGTTTTCACCAACAGCCCCTCCGGGATTTTTAATCGTTGAGAGTCCGATTAATCCGGTCTATATGCGATGCCATGATCGGTTTTTAACGAGAATTAATTTTAGACTTACCGATCAGTCAAATAACCTAATTGATCTACAAGAGGAGGAGTTAGTGATCACTCTGTTTGTAAGATCATAGCAGCAGATGGGGCAATGACATCGACGCGGTCGTCGATGTGCTTACCGGACGCTGACGACGCTGGGGATCAACGCGCAGAAGGTGTTAATTAAACCAAATGACGTTTGGACGATCCCCCAACGACGTCGTCGTTTTTTTTTACCAGGCGCTGACGACACTAGATCGTTGAGTGCAGAAAGTAATAATTAAGCAAAATAACGATTGGACAAAATGTCCGATTCGCCCCCTCTGCTGCTCAAGTAAGCAAGCAAGCAAGTTCGGGTACCGTCTCTAGCCTTCTTGATGACACCAACTGTCTGGGTTATTTTCTTTCTTGCAAGCCCTTATGTTCCACTTCTGTTTGTGATAATAACTTGTGATACTTCACATTTTCTAAAGTGGAAATCTTTACAAGCCGTACAAAATACAAAACTTATATGACTTTGGCTTTTGACACTTGCACAGACTCTTCACTTTATAAGTGTCACGAGAAAATTGTATATCCAATTTTTACCATTTTCCAAAACACGCACACACTTGCAGCTTGACCAGAAATATGTACATCTTGTTTTGTGGATAAGTCACAGACAAGTCCAGGCATATATAGGTGATTATGAACATTAGGAATATCCCCTCATTTTTTCAGAAATATCAAAGCTTTTATGTGTATTTTCCCTTTTCCACTCTATATTAGCGCTTTGATTTGTTCCAAAAAAGAAAAAAGAAACGAAACAATTTTGAAAAAAAAAAAACAACTGAATTTTGAATTCAGATTTCTCTGTTTATAAATTTTTTGAAGTTGATGGTGCATGACAGATTACATTCGCCTACCTTTCCAAAGTGAGAGACATATCTTCACATGTCATTGCCTTTGTTAAATTCGGTTTCATTGGTTAGTTATCGTTAATCTTTAATATTTTTTATGCATTTCTTTTTGATAGAAGATTTAAGGCTTTCTATTGTTGTAACGGTATTTATGTTGTTTAGTCTGTTGATGAAATTATCTATAGCAAAGTGCTTAAGATTTTTCAGTTTTTTATTTATTTCAAGCCCTACAAAAGGAGACCAAGTTTGTCTTGAAAGAGGATTGAAACTCTAAATTACACGGGCGTGAACGAAAACATCGTTGTGTTCATTCTAATCATGCTTGCCGTATCTCTTTGTGTTTTAGAGGTCATATTTCTTCGTAAGTAAATACACGCATCAATAGACAGACAGATTGGGTCATCATCCTTGAGGTTCACTGTACTTTCGGTTCTTTACTTCATACAAACCCCAAATTTATTAGTTTGAAAAAAAAAAAAGATAACATGCCCCTCAATACTTTAACACGTCTGTTCTGACTCTACCGATGTGAGTGTGAGTGTTTATGTTAAAATGTTTAAATAAGATATAAAAAAATGGTCAGTTTGAAAACGCGAACCAATACTGTGACGCTCAGGATTTTGATGTGGTAAGAAGAAATGGTACAATACACAAAGAGGGCTTGTAAGTTCACATTCCAGTCTGTCTGCACTGTAATGGTAACAACGCAAGAGCGTAGGGATTATTATGCCACACAGTCCTAGAACAAAACAATGCATCACCCGTTGTAAGCCATTTCATTGGCTATACTTATTTTCTTACCGCGTTCACTTCGAATTGACTTGGGTAGCTATTAACACAGTGACGAGAATGGCCATGCTTTACTGGGTCTATCCTATAGGCGATTTATATAAAAAAATATTTAAAAAAATTAAACTAATGCACGAACACTGGTACCATGGGCGATCCCATGGAAATTATGTCCATCTTATTGCAAAATACATCAACGTTTAATTTAACCGTGCACATCGCTAGAACAAACCTCTAATAATACACATTTTGAAAAGTGTTGTGTGACACTGATCGCCATTGTCGCTTGGTGTCTGCTTTCTTCTTCGAAAAGAGATCGTTTCGTCTTGACTATAAAAATTTAATTTGACTAAGTTTTACGCACTACTTGAACTCATACATTTCACGTTGTAGGTGTAAGCCGTCGTTCCCAGTTTTCTGGAAGTTCGTTTTTGCGTTTCTCAGATGTGATACTATTTTTTATGGACCGAACCAAATTTCTTTTGGCGTGAATCAGGACTCGTGGTTTTGTGGCGTAAATGGAGAGCATTGATTAAAGCTCAGTTATGTCGTCTTCGAAATCGCTGACACGGATCTGAGCTAACACTTCAGGTCTTGTGTGAGGCGACACGGCACGTCATTGCCTTTTACTTTCTCAATGAAATCGTTTCATCTTATTGCAAAATTACATTTGACTAGGTTTCATACCCAGCAGATCCCTGTATATAAGGAGAGTGTCTTAGCGTCAGATTATTCATTCCACTCTCAACCGATCAAGAAGATGGAAGAGTCAGCACAGATCGACCTGCTGGTCAAATATATGCTAAAAGTCATACGAAAGCATAATTCGCAGGCGAAAGTGGCAAACAAAGTTACTCTTTTGGTCGTTGATTTGATGAGAGTCATACGAAAGTGTGTAAGTGCTAATGAAGTATGCTATATCTGCAAAGGTAAATAGGTATTTGTCTCCAGAATACCTGCGTCGTCTAAGAAAGAGAGACAAAAGTCAAGATACCTAATATCGTTGTCAGGAGAAAGGACACTGGGATTCAGAGTGCCCTAAGAGAAAAGAGAAGAAACAGAAACAAGACGAAAAAGAGAAGAGGGATTCAGAAGAAGAAGAAATTGAAGATGAGGAAGAACTTGTGCCAGTGAAGACATGGAAATGGAAAAATTGACAATGTGAGCCGATGCGTTGGCCCTGATGTGAAATTTCATACTACCTTCTGAAAGAGAATAGACCAGAAAGAAAACGTAAGTATCTCTTGGTCTTGACATTGTATAATAAGGATGGCGTGTTTTATTTTCACTCACACTTTATGAAATTGTGCTCTTTCACCTCTCTCTATCCCTCTGGATCATGTTTTAGTTAGAATTGAAATGGAAGGATGTTTTCCTTCACGCACGCTCTTTAGGCATGCAAGTCGGTAAACAATAGTCAGTCTATTCATCCATCATTTTGTGTCTTGATGTTTCCTAAATCACACAATGATGTCATAAAATAACGGGCTAAATGGGTTTTGTAGCGTTGGGGGTGGGGTGTAGGTGTTTGGCAGAGTTGGTCATTGCAGGTGAGGGCTTAGGTGCTTTGAAAAAAAAATTTCTTCTTCACTCTGTGTTGATGGAATATAATGGGTTATTTTCTTCACTCTCTGTTGATAGTATATATAAAGGGTTATTTCTTCACTCCGTGTGGATAGTGTATAACGGTTTTCTTCTTCTTCCCTCTGTGGTGTGCATGTGTGTGTGTGTGTGTGTGTGTGTATTCGCGTACGTTGTGTAGATCGTATATTTGGTTGTTTTTTTTTTTCCTCCCGAGTGTGGATAGTATATTTGGGTTTTTATGCGTTAGCGACGTTGTGTGGATAGTATATTTGGGGTTTGTATGCGTTAGCGACGTTGTGTGAATAGTATATTTGTGGTTTGTATGCATTAGCGTACGTTTGTATAGATAGTATATTTGGGGTTTGTATGCGTTCACGTACGTTTGTATGGATAGTATATTTGGGGTTTGTATGCGTTCGCGTTCGTTTGTATGGATAGTATATTTGGGGTTTGTATGCGTTAGCGTACGTTTGTATGGATAGTATATTTTAAGTTTGGTTTTAGTCTTCGATCTGTGTGTGTGTGTTTGTGTGTGTGTGTGTGTGTGTGTGTAAGAACGTCTGGATAGTATATTTGTTGGTTCTTTCCTCTTCCCTGTGTGAACAGTATATTTTGGGTTTGTTTTTTCTTCTTCCGTCTGTGGTGTGCGTGTGTGTGTGTGTGTGTGTGTGTGTGTGTGTGTGTGTGTACATTGGTCTCTGTTTGTCCCTATAAAACTCCCTTTATCCCTATCAAATACATTCTACCTACCTACCTACAGTAGCGCGTATTCAGGTCAGCCACTTGCAACACTGCTGCCATTTATCCCCTAGTTTCCAGTACAGTGACGTCACTGACGCTGGAAATTTTGAGACTATAAATATGGACTTGGGGATTTCCACAGGTTGTAGTTATACATATGTACTAGAGTTCATAAACAGGAACGTCACTCAAGCTGAGGTTATAAAAAGATAGTGGGATTTTCCAAAGGAATAACCCACAAGTTGGAGCTATACATAGATAGTGGGATTTCATATGAATTTCAGCTGATTATAGATACATAGGTATTTATCCACGATCGTCACACAAGTTGCTATTGTAAGTAGTTACTAATTTTATCCATTTTATAGTGTTTGTGTGTGTGAGTATGTGTGCGCGCGTACCTTTTGTGTGTGTGTGTGTGTGTGTGTGTGTGTGTGTATTGGTCTCTGTTTGTCCCTATAAAACTCACTTTATCCCTATCAAATACACTCTACCTACCTACCTACAGTAGCGTGTATTCAGGTCAGCCACTTGCAACACGGTTGACATTTATCCTTAGTGTTCAGTACAGTGACGTCACTGACGCTGGAAATTTTAAGACTATAAATATGGATTTGGGGATTTCCACAGGTTGTAGCTATACATATGTACTAGAGTTCATAAACAGGAACGTCACTCAAGCTGAGGCTATAAAAGATAGTGGGATTTTCCAAAGGAATAACCCACAAGTTGGAGCTATACATAGATAGTGGGATTTCATATGAATTTCAGCTGATTATAGATACATAGGTATTTATCCACGATCGTCACACAAGTTGCTATTGTAAGTAGTTACTAATTTTATCCATTTTAGTCTAAACCATTGTAACTTAATTTTCGGGGATATGTTTATTTTCCTTTAAATTCTGGGACAATTTCGTCATTTTAGCGTTACTTTTAGTCACATCCATTTTGTCGTTGAGCATTTCCGTGATTATAGCTATTTATAGCATCATTACAATTATACAAATTTTTGAACACCCCAGCAAGATTTCAGGTCTTGGTAATGCTTTATATATAAATCTCACGCTTGTACTAGTGTATGTATGTCTCTGTCTCTGTTGTGTTTGACCCTCGACCATCATTGTCCCTAGACAGTCCCACCATGTTCAATTCCCCTTGACGCTATACAGACAAACCATGTTCAATTTCCATATGTTAAATTCCCCTTGAGGCTAGAGTTGCCCAAGACTTTTTCCCATGTTAAATTCCCTTGAGGCTATATCCCCCCAGGGGTTTCCGTAATGTTAAATTTCCCATTGTCCCTAGACAGTCCCACGATCGATTCCCCATGTTAAATTTCCCTTGTCCCTAGACAGGCCCAAACTCTATTCCCTTGTTCAATTCCCCTTGTCCCTAGACAAGCCCAAACTCTAATCCAATGTTCAATTCCCCTTGTCGCTAAACAGGCCCACGATTTATTCCCATGTTAATTCCCCTTGTCGCTATACAGGCCTACGATTTTTCTCCATGTTAATTTTCCATTGTCGCTGTACAGGCCCAAGGGGTATTTTAATGCTAATTCCCATTGTCGCCAAATCGCCCCACTTAACTACTAATGCTTGATAATAGAAGTACCTAACAAGTATCGTGCATATTAGCAGTCATTAGGATCAGATGTGTTTATCTCGAGTCATCACAGTGGCTCGAACTCAAGCACAACAACTTAAATGGAAACGATCAAGGGGGAGCATTTGACAATCATCCAGAGCCAAACAACAAAGAAAAGCAAGAGTCATTTTAAAGTAAGCGGAAGGTTTGAGCAGGGCCGTGTGTGGATATCCTGAGATGCAAAAACTTCGCAATGCGTTCTCCCTTCGTTGCACTGTGAACTTGTAGACTCAAGCCGTTCGTTGAGATTACCTTTGTTCAGTAAGGAAATGATATACGTGTAGGGTTGGGTCATTAATGTGATATTCAAATATACGATAACTAACCATTAATCTCATTGAATGTACGTTAGAACAAGAAAACGAAACGACGATTGTGGCTATTTAATCGTTGTTTTACTTAGAATGTTCTCAAAAGACTGGAAAGCAGAGACCTAATCTATACGTGGCTCATACGCTTTGTACGTAGTCCACTTGTCAGACCCACATCATCCTCAAGATGAAATGGTGAAATATCGATGTTCTGATGTTGACATTTTACAGAACTGGTGTGGAACATTTCGATAAATATTTCTGAATGACAGATGCATCTAAAGCGAGTGCTTTAGTGTGCTGTAAGATGTTCATGCTCATGTACACAATAGTTAGGATACCACGCCATTCGTATCAATCTCTCAAGCATCTGTACTTAGAGAAAGCTTTGTGTTGATTACATTATCCACGTGTAACTCAAAAGAAGTGGATACAGCATACTAGAAGCGTTGCATACAGAAGACTGGTTATATTTTGTAGATGGATAGGATTTAGAAAATCTTCAAATTGTTTCAGGGATGTTTATTTAATGTGTGAGCCGGACGTTGTACAAAAGAAACAAACACAACACCCTCGGGCCGTAGAGTTTATTTAGCGTCAACGATACGAGACAAAGGAAAAATTAGAAGAAAAAAACAACATAAAGCGAAACAGAACAAATACTTAATATAAGATAGTAATACATAACAGAACGAATACTTAAATATAAAATACTACAAACAAAACAAATATAATACACAACTCGCAAACCATTATTTCAATATATAGCAACACGATAATACAAAAACGACAACTTACCCGACACGAAGACATTACACATTCAGATACTACACCATAGGCGTAGACGAAATGAATAAGATGTCGTTCGTCAGGAGATGATACGACGAGCACCTATGACATTTATTAAGTGCGTGGCTCTCAATGTTATCGTTCCCTTCATGTGTTTCGTGCACTGATCGGTCAATACCTCACTCACGCGCTCACTCATAACAACCACATAGTCTTCTCAACAAGACCTAAATTTTCATTCGACATAGTCGACAACGGATAAGCTGTACGACAAAACATGCCTGCGACGAGAGAATTTGGTGTGTCAGGGATACCAAAAAATGGTAAAGATATACGAACACAATTGCAATTGGCGTTCGAATTTCATAATTTCATTTCAGTACTTAGAATCCAAGGGACCATTCTTTTACAAGAGGGACAAATACTACTCGTTTATAAGAATCTGAATGAGAAGACGTAACATACGTCGAATTTTATTCGTTGTATAATTGGGTGCCTACATATGTTCAATTTATATATGGCTATCTGAAATTATGATCGAACGTTTATAGCCGGAACACATTGACAAGTAACAATGTTTAATAAAATACGTGTTCGTCCATCGCGATCGGTTGCCATCCTTGTCACTCTAAGTTGATGTTTCTTCTATGTCGTACCTGGGGTGAAAAAAGTAATCCGAGCAAGACTTAACGCCACAATTACTACGAACACTCATTCACAAAAATGTATATAAGTGGCGAATTGATTCATGCTGTCAATCTTGGATAATGCGTGTGTAGAGGATATACAATTTGGTTAACAAATACAAACGAATGACGAATAAAGTCAATGAAGTGGCTTCACGTTTGAGCACGCCTTACATATCGAAGGAAGACAATGATATGCTTAAGTGCAGAAGTGTTTTTGGGGAAACTAGCTCAACTTCGATGTTACCGAGCATTTGGTGGATCGAAGTGGTTTGGTTTACTTCGTCGACAGAGAAGGACACATCATTAACACATCTGAACTCATGTGCGCAGATTTTGTCTTGGCAAAGAAAGACGGCATAAGGTTACACCACCCGACGAGTTTGGTAGATTCACTAAAATGCATGTAGCAATATTCTTGATATTGTTCCGTAAAATCTCGACATGTTTGCATGCTACCAACGATAGGGATGCAATAATCCCAATATGTATAATTCCATCACATGTTGTATTTGACCACCTTAGCTTCTATCAAGATTCAAATCAAAGGACAAGCCGAAGATTATATCGATCGAAATAAATCTTGCATGCATCTGAAAAGTAAAGGTCTCAAAAAGGGACAAAATCCATCCAATGTCCGATGTCAGTGTATATACTGTCAACAACTTCATGTATTTGTTGTTCGTTAAGTGGATTTTCATTTTAATAACACTGGGTGTCAGTGGCATGGACATATGCTATTACCCAGCTTAATAAGAAAATCATTTGACGTACGGAAAAATAAGACGGGAACACGGATACTGATGCAACAGGTGTATGAAAATCAGTCACGTCATGAGGCTTGGATGCCGTCAACGAGTTGACGGACGATCCTGATTTTTATAATGTTGAGTTTAATAAGCACAGAAAGAAACGTTGACATGTGGATGCAAAATAATTATTCGCTGCATGTAGTGTATTTTAGTAAAAGTTGAAATCGAAATATTACCGTTTTCCATTCGAAGATTAATGATAACGAATACAAAGCTAACATCGAAGAATCCATACTTTACGTCGTGTGCTGGTCTTACATTAATTGAAATATAACACCATAATGGATCTGATCAATATAATAATCGTCTACGATATTGAAACCATAATCATTCTTCTATTCTATAATTCTAGATCAAATACCTTGTTTTCTTAGGCAAAACTGTGACAGCAAAAATGTATATAACGCCAGGCGGGGCGGGACATATAATCACCTATCAAACTATCCATAGTGACTCGAGTGCTAATCTAAAATACATTTTTATACAAAACAGTACACTCATATTAACACAGGTCACGTCTATACTATCAAACATTGTGGAGAAGGACATCTTTTATCTACAAAACCCTCCATTATCTACTTTTACCTCAGCAAGATTCAGTGGATATAGTCACACTACTACACATTTACACAAAACAAGCACATTGAATAGGGACAAGAATTTAGATTTTGTTCACGGAAAAAACAAGATACACAGACAAACGAACTCGTACATACAAACAACATACACAAACATAGACATACACACACACACCAGTAATGGAGTGACTGTTTATAATCAAACTACTCCACATACACTCATGTTGGCAATTGATCAGTCTCTCTTTTCTAGAGATATGTTTAGCTTTGAAAAAGGATGTTTATTCCAACTGCAGTTGCACCTGGTTACTGCTGGCACATCCTAGTCAGAGCACTACACACGCACCGGCGGCTCCAGTCATTTTCCCATAAAATGGTGAAAACGAGAAGTGATGAATAGGTGTGATTTGCTTCACTCTCCCAATCCCTAGTTTGAGGGATTCTGAACTCTCTCTCCATCACGACGCTGCGACCTGTCTGGGGATGTCGCTGTGGCTGCTGTGATTCACGCCCTACTTGTTCTAGATCCAAGTCCCACTCTTCTGTTCGAGGTACTGCACACGTTTGCGGTGGCTTCTGTAAGGGTGTCTTCACCACAGGTTTCACATGGCAAATGGACCTCGTTAGAATGATTATGCCATTTTCCTTCTCCTTCTCGTCCTCTAGGATAACTTCTTTTTCTTCTTCAGCCATAGCCTTCATAGCTAGCTCGTCTAGGAGGCGACGAGCATTTTCCAGGTGCAACTGGAGTTCCATTATCTTTTTTACGATCTATTCATTTTGTTGAAGTTAACACGTGAACGCTGAGGTAGTCAGACCGACGCTTTATATATCTGAAGCGCGGATGAGAACAAAAACACGCCCTTACACAAAAACTAACAAAAGCCACACTACCATCAACATATGGAACAAGCAGACTTAAAAGAAGCACTCAGGTTTACATTTTAGCCTACAAAACATATTTTGTATTCACTTATCCATACAAAATACATGCAGGGTATCTTACAAGCTAGGAAAACGAACACACACACACACACTTTCTTTTACAAAGCTAGATAAAGAGTTTATAGGCACACTTCTATTGTTTTAACTACAGACACACACAAAAACAGGCAAATATGTTGTCAGTTTGACTATTATGTCTTTTCTAGGTGGCTGGGTAGCCCTGAAAAGGTCTGTTTTGTTTGGAGATTGTGGCAATTTCTTATCATCTAAGATTACGCCCCCGTCTGTCTGAAGGCTTTCCAACAGGATATGTCAGCTTCTTTGGAAGGAGATGGAGAACTATTTCGTGTCCACACGGCAGTCGATAAGGCATCTGTCCGTTTCCTGTTTCTGTTCATGCTGCTGCTCTATCTGCTGTTTAAAACATCTGTACTTTTCTATCCAATTTTCTTGCTCATTCTTGATTTCATCTTTAATTACCTCTTCTATCAGGTATTGGGATAATTTTAACATCCTAATATTCTCTATCGCTGTAGGATTGGGTATCAGGCTTTGCCTGACACGATGCAAATTCACGTGAGCTTCATTCGGCTTTGCTACACTTGAACACATCTTCTAGGTGGACGAGTCAAAAATGGATGGTCAGACTGGAGACTGCTCCGTTTTATATGGCTCAAGCGTGGACGCGATAGAAAACATCCCTACGGCTTTTGGACAGGAACGCTAGAGCTACTCTCTTGGTGTGGGATAGAGAACAACGTCAAAGAGCATATATTCAAAGTGTTAAAATTTTTAATATCTTAACTGTTTGGCTAACACTTGCACTTGCGATTAATCTCTAGGACCTTTAAACAAGACCGCGTAATGAGCATTGAGACTGATTGTGTAATGGGCTTTACTATGTTGAAACAAACTTTGGGTGATTCAAATGACACTGGCATCATGATGATGCCTTTTGCATATAAACCACCGTTTAATTTCTTCTTTGTCTTCTCCTAACATGTCGTCGATGATGACCAGATGGGCTTCACTAGGTTCGGACACAAGAGTGTCGTCTTTGCCAAGAATGCCTTTCACAAACACGATGTGATCGCCTTGACTGTCTCACAGGAGGCTGTATGCCACTCTTTGTAACACCACACAATACAATGAGGTGGACCAGCGATCAAATACAGTTTACGTTCGATCAAACGCTTGCCAAAATTCGGTGTTGCCTGAACCACTGGGTCCAACAACTAACATGTTAAAGAGATGACGAAGATACAACGTCTCACAACTGGCATGATCAAAGTTTTCTTCGATGACTTAGAAAGTGGAGGATGAGGGAGCAGAGACACCAGAGGTAGCCATACTGCAGGGAATGCCACTTTTGTAACGAACATTGACCGAACAAGAACACTTTTCAGGACACGTTTATTTATTTCTTTAAATTTGGACACAAAATATAGAAAAACATAAAATTCAAAGGTTAAGTACATCGATAAAGTAATCACAAAAACGAAGAAAGTGAATATAATCAAGTCACTGTACAACATATATGGTATCAAAAGTGTGGTGTCCAAGTCGATGGAAGTCCGGTAGTCACAATGAATTATTGGTCTTTGGACGTTTTCCTTTTTATATGATGGCCAATATCGATGTGTGTAGAAGGTAATGTGAAGTGGTTGGGAATACGAACTCTCTTCTGGAACACGATTTGACAAAATTTCTCCAAGAGTCGAGAGACGATTTGGTGTGTGCGTAAACGCACAATCGTGTTCTGTTCATGGGTGATTACTGTAACGTTTTCGTCCTCGTAAAACTACAAAGCTTCGTTCAATACGCCAAAGTTCACCAGTAGACTGTTACGATAATTGAGTCAGTCTTTTAGCTCTCTGTGCACTTTTCCCTGTGGGTCCCGATATTCGTAGCTCTAATGTTAGGTCCGTCACTAGCAAAACATATAATCTTGTCGTCGGGGTGCTAGTCCATCCAGAATCCTGAACGGTCTCCTTAGATGTCAGGGTGACGTTGACCCAGACGATAAATGTAGATACAACTGTCTGTGTCAAAGTAAAGGACCCGATCTCATAACAGTTCTAAAGCTTCGTACATATTTAAGCGCGAATGGGCTGTCACGTAAATCGCAACGATGACATTTCTAATTTTTCGGCTTCTAAAAGTCCAGTTCTTCAACGTAATTGACTAAGAGTAAAACAACAGCAACGACGTCCACGTGTTTCATGTATTTGGTTCTGTCATGAATCATCTTTAAGTAGCTGGAATGTTCTGTCAAATACTCCGTCTTGGGTAAACACGTTCGTTGTGCCATTGTACTCCACACGCAATTTAACATCACTTGGGCAAACGATCGCCTTCCTTCGTTTTTGTTCTCCACATGTTATAAATCGATGCCTTCCTACTCCCAGTATTTATCTTCGGGAGAGTGGCATCAGGACGGAGAGTTGATAGTAAGTAGCACTCGCTTCTGGTGCACGATTTGATACAGTTTTTCCAAATTTGGTGTGTGGTTAAGCGTACAATTTTGTGAGGTTGGTAGGTGGTCACTTTAAAATGTTGTTCCTGTTCAGACTGCATGGCTTCTTTCACTAGCCCAAATTCACCACTTGACTGGTGCGATAATTGAGAGTCAATCCTTTCACTTTACACTTGGTGTGCACTTCCCTTAGTTGGTGCCGATATTCATAGCCATAATGTTTCTTACCGCCACTAGCAATACTTAGAATCTTGCCGACCGGGTCCTCGTCCGTCCAGGCTCTTAACCGGTCCCCTTATATGTCAAGGTGACGTTGAGCCAGGCGATCAATGTAGATGCAACTATCCGTGTCAAAATACAACATGTGATGTCCTAACTGGTATAATACTTCGTACAATTGTAAGCGAACATGGGATGTCGCGTAGGCTGCATTGATATCATTTCCAAATTCTTCGACTTCTACAAACCCCTGTTATTCTTAGTAATTGACTAAGATCAAGTCTTTACGAAGTACGTCCACGTGCTTCATGTTTTGGTTAAGTTCACGAATCATCTAGACGTAGCGGGAAAGATTGGACAAATACTTTGTATTGGGTAAACACGATCGTTATGCCATTTTATCACACAAACCATTTTACATCACTTTTGCTCCTAATATTTCCATGCCCTCCTGCTCTAAGTATTTCGTTTCGATTTTCGTTTTGTCTTCGTGAGTGTGGCACCAGGACGGATAACCATTCGTTTCTTGTTTCATTTTCAAAAATGCATCCACGTAGTCTGCAGACAATTTATTTCTGTGTCACTTCACCCATGTTGTATTGTTCTGTTTTTGGAAAGTGGTAAATGTTGTAAACATCTGACAATTGGTATCCCAGATCCAGAGCTTTAAACAATTCCACGCTGACCGACGTTACTGTCAAGGTGCGTTCTTCCTGGGTGTGCTAGCAAGGATGGTCACGGTTTCACGTTTCAGCACAAGTACGACACAAGAGAAACATCAGTTTACCTTGGCAATGGTGACGTAAAACGGGATAGCAGAAGTTCGTGACAGGCAAGACTTTGCATTTAATCAATTCTTTATATTGTCGAATGTTGTCCACCTCAATGTGTCCCGTAAGTAATTGCGGGTGCCCTTCGGCAAAGTGACAATATTTGTAGACGTAAGGGTACAGTGAACACGCTTCCAAGTACTTTCCTTCCTCTATTTTATCCTCATTGGAGTGGTACAGCAAATAGGTGGCATTCGTCGTCTTCCATCCAAACTGTCCCTCGGGTTCAGAGGGTCCAACATGTATGTATGTTTCCATGATGCATTTAAATTCGGTATCGGTTTTCAATCGGCGATCTTACTCGTGTTCCCACATTTCCACTACATGGTATCCTTGCTATTCTAACTTCAAGCGCCGCTGACAAGTGGCATCGTACAAGTCTTTTTATGGTACGTTACAGAAACTGAGTTTCAATGTCTGAGGGTAGTAAATCGAAGGGTTTCCTACGTCCCGGCCATCCACCGAATATGCTTCGATTGTCTTTTCGCCTCCTCCGTTTCGGGCGTGTTGGATCCGGTTGTCTTCCATGTCGCACAAGTAATATATACAAAGCTGGGTATTGACCAAATATTGAAGTTTAACACAATTGGTCTTTTGCGGGCGGATGACAACGAGGGTGTTTTCGGGCAAGAATCATTGGCAGTATAATAAGGAACACGCTTAAACAATGTGCAGGTTTTTCTCAAAGGATTGATCCCTCCGTGTTCCATGAACAGTTCCGAAATTATCCACAGCAGCGTCGTACAATGTCCACTCGGAACGACAATATTTTAACATTTCTTACTGACAGTCGAAGGGTTAGAGACATGAGAAAGCTTTTCGTCGTTTGGCGCGCATGTTATCGGGGTCGTAGTAGTGAGAATCAGGCAAATGGGGTAGAACGGCTTTTTAGTTGGATTCGGTATTGAAAAAGTACATGCAAAATCTTTTTACCATTTTTGTCATTCCAAACACTTTACGCATTCGGCTCAATTGCATTACTAAGTAAGTAATCGACTCTTTCAACTGCACTTGTCCCCCTAGCATGGAAATGATTTTGTCTCCGTTCAAAGTCACTTGATGACGTTCGGTGCTTTGTTCCGTAAAGTATCTCAGCAGACATTGCCAATCGTATCCCGATAAATTGTGAGCCATCACTGTGGCATCGCGATGTCAATCGTCGTCAAGTTCGATGTCCTCTTGGCTCCACGTCTCGTCGATAGGGTCTAAGACCCATTGGGCGAAATCGACCAGCGTGTTCGGTCCCCGAAATACGTTTTCACGTCCTCCAGGAATCTTGCGGCTGTGAGGGTAATGACTAAATATCAGTTCTTTTACGCACTTCTCGTGCTCTTGAACCACGCATAAAATAGAAATGGAAATTTCAGTTTCTTGTATACATTCAAAATCGAAAAAGATGAAATTCCCTTTCTTCTGGTCGTCTTCCTCTTCCTGTTTGGGATATTATTTCTGAATGTAGCATTACAAGTGTACAATTTGATGACAACTTCGACATCGTTTCTTTTCTGAACATAGGTGAACCTTGGCACAATTGGTACGTAAGTCTTGTTCACGAGAAGGCACAATCTCACCATTTGAAAATTAATTTTCGGCTTTGAACCTTGCGTTTTCAGATGTCATTGGTAACATGTATGGCTGACAAAAGTGCGCTTATAAGCTGGGCAATATGCTCTTTGTTGTAATTCGCCTGGACGGGATTTAGAGGCAAAACATCCTAAATAGTTTTCCAGGCTCTTTTCTGCTCTAAGGTGTCGTTTCTATTGGCATACGTTCATCCCCTCACGATGGCCCTAGCTAACATACATCTGGTCTTGAGGATTGTTAATTCGGACGAGGCTTTTTTAGGTGCTGGGAAGATCGTCAACCAAGAACACCTTAGTACGTCCGGTCCTTTGGGGAAGGGACCCGAGGGCCATATACAGTGTTGCTTTTCCATATGTGATGTGAAACTTTTCGTTGGACTGCTGCACGTGTGAAATCTTGTCAGTGACGTTGGAAGTTGTCAATTTGCTGATCTGCTAAACTCGATCCAAATGGGAAAATTCAGACTATCGTAATAATTGGAAAGTGTCATCTTATTTGGCTTCACATTGCAGTTTCACTGTGGTTAACAAACAATCCCACAAATCAGTGATGAACTCTTCTGCTTTCTCCGGCGGTAAATTTAACCGTGTAAGTGTAGTCTGCGGTTCTAAATTTTCTAGAGGAACGTTTACCGGTCTCTCGAATGTGGTAGGACTTTTCAGGGGTTATTGATGGCAGACATTGGTTTGACGAAGACTCTTTAGGTCTGGATTCTAGTTTCTCCTGTTATCTTCAAAATCACAGGCTTGAATCGGAGCCAAGACTTCAGCTATTGTACGAGACGATTGATCAAGCTTCTGCCTCTTTCTTTCTTCTCCTTCATCCACGATATAATGCGATCATTTCATCTTGATTACAAGAAGTCAAATGACTATATTTTGAACGACATTGTCCCCTTTATATTAATGTCAGGTTAGTGTCTTCCATATATAAAGGTCTCTGTCTTCCCTCTATGTATTAATTTCACTCCCAACCTTACCAGAAAGATGGACCAGCCAACACAGATCGAACTTCTGATCGGAGCTTTGCGAGGTGCCATACGAAGGTTTTCTTCACAGGTGCCGACGGACTACTCCCCCCACCTTTCGAGATAAAGGTCAAGTTACTTGTTAAATCTCTTAAAAGGGCAATGGTTTTCAGAATATCCACAAGGTCAAAAAATGAAGACGAGCGTCAAAAGAGATAAAGGTCAAGATACCTGTTATCATTTTCAAGAGAAAGGACATTGGTCTTCAGAATGTCTTAAGTAACAACAGGAGCAGAAGAGAGAGAGAGGGATTCAAACCAGGAGGAAGAAGAGGTACACTCGAAAGAGGAGTAACCTAGAAACGTCAAGAGAAAAAGAAAGACGACGAGAATAAAACGAGAAAGAAGAGGAGAGAAAACCTTTGACAGTAACAAAATTCAAAAAAGGAGAGAGTAAAAAGACAAAAAAGAAGAAGAAACTGAACTCTTTAAAGTGACGTGTTGTGACATTGGATTGTACTTTTTAAGAGAATATACTATAAAGGAAATTGTCAGTTTATCTTAGTGTTTATGTTTAGAGTAAGGACCTACACTCACGTACTCATAAATGTCCATCATGGGACAACAAGGGAGGTAAAAGAAGAAGTGGAGAAGAAAGATGAGAAGAAAAGAAAAATGTAGTAAATAAAATATGCTGCTGCTGGAGGGGAGGACGAGAAGACAGAAATTAGAAGACAGAAAAAACACAAAGGCCAATTTCAGAGCCACTTCATTGTCTCGACTTTTTTTACTTTCTTTCCTCATCGATATTTTGGTGGGATAGATTCGTGTTCATCAATCTGTGTTTGTGTATTTGTTTATTTGTCTATTTCTATAAAGTTATATGTCCGCGCCCTGCCAGGCGATGTTTGTACTTTTTGTATGAACGGTGCGTGTTCCCGTCCCACATGCTATGTTTTTGTATGATCGGTACGCACGTACGCGTGTATGTGTGTTAGCTTTTTCCTTAACTAAAATTTCCACTTGTCCATGTTCAATGTGTTTGTTCCTTCTCTTAACAAAATCATTGTATGTATGTGTGTATGCGTTTGTGTGCGTTCGCGCACGTTTATATGTGTGTATGTGTGTTTGTTTTCATCCCTTAACAAAAGGCTTATCCCTTAAAAAGTGTGTATGTAAAAAACACTGTCTCTTAACTAAAGAAAATATCGTTTGTGTGTATTTTTGTTTGTGCGTGTGTTTTGCTTGTATGCGTGCGTAAATTTGCATGTGTATGTGTGTATATGTGTTTGTTTGCTTCCCTTAGCTAAAACTGATCCCGTAACAAAAAAGTGTTCGCATGTGTGTGTGTTTGTATGTGATTGTGAGCATTATCGTAAGTTTGTATGTGTGCGTGTGTTTGTGTGTATGTATGTGTTTGTTTCCTTCCCTTAACAAAAAACTTATCCATTAACAAAAAGGTGAGTGTTTATGTGTTTGTTTTGCATGCACGCGTTCGTGTATGTGTGTGTATGTGCTTTTGTATGCCTGCGTTCGTTTGTGTGTGTGTGTGTGTGTTTTTGTTTATGTGTCTGTTTTTTCCTTAACATAAAACCATGGTCTCTACTCAGTGTGTTTGTTTTGAGTGAATGTGGTGTAGTGTGACTATAACCACTAACTCTTGCTGAGGTGATTGTAGGTAAGTGTGTGTTTTGCAGAAAAAAATCTTTTCTTCTCACCAATGTATTGATAGTAAATAATGTTGATTTTGTTAGCATGAGTGTGTTGTTTTGTATATAAATCTATTTTAGATTAGCGCTCTCATCACTATGGATTATTTGATATATGATTATATGTAAATAAAGTTATATATCCTGTCCCGCCGGGCGTTATATCTTTTGTTTCCGCTGTCACTAATTTGACCGATTGAGGTCAGCCCCTTGCAACATTGTTGCCAATGTCCACTACCGTGACGTCACCCAACATATTCCTTTCTTATTGTCCATATACATATCCAATGTTTGTCGCTATACTGGCCCAACAGTTTGTCCACGTAAATCTTGTTCATGAATCGTGCCAGGGTGCTTTGTAATGGTAATTCCCATTACCAGTGAATCTCCGTGAAAATCTATAACACTTGGCTGGCGAGACATACAACTTTATCTACCGTCTGGCGGAGCGGGACATATAACATTGTTGCCAATATCGAGTAAAGTGACATCGTCATTCCTAATGTTCCTATACAAATCCAACCTATGTTAAATTCTCATTGTCCCTAGAATGGATATACATTTCCCCATGTTAAATTCCCATTGTCCCCAGAATGGATATAAAATTCCCCATGTTAAATTCCCCTTGAGGCTAGAGTGGATATACCCGTTTTTGAATATTAAGGTTCCATTGATGCTATGGTGCCCCAATCTGTATTAAATTGTCGCTGTATTAAATTCCCCATTAACTTCATGTTAAATTTCCCAAAGTTACATCCCAATTGTGACCAAAGTGGACATACTCCTTTCTAACGTGAAAGTTCAATTGTTGCTAAAGTGACACACTTAACTACTATCATTTCTTTCTTCCAATTACAGTGTTTATCTTTTGTATGTCTTTAACAATAAGAATAGAAACCCAACCTGTTGTGATAGTTTGCTTGTGGGTTTAGAGTGTGTTAATAAAGGGCCAACAAGATGGGGAAAATATGAATATATTCTCGGGTCCTGGGCCCGAAAGCTGGCCCAAGCCGAAGAACCTTTTTTAAATTTAGTTTGAACAAGAACTAGGAGAGACCCGAGTGTTTCTAACCCCAGGGTCTGTGATTGCTCGCTACATCCTTTTTTAAATAGCCCTACCCTTATCACGTTTCTGCGACAATGTGCAATTACGTACATACATACATACATACATACATACATACATACATACATACATATATACATACATACATACATACAAATGCATACATACATACATACATACATATATCCATACATACATACATACATACATACATACATATGGAAGGAGAGACAAAACATAAATATATCCGCTGAATGAAATACATGCATCTTAGACATTTATTCTCTTTGTCACGATATGTTTGCAGAGGAATAATATATATATATATATATATATATATATATATATATATATATATATATATATATATATATATATATATATATATATAAACTATACACGCACTGGGTTGTAAGGGAACAAAGAATTAGGTTGCTACGGTATAGGTATATGTTTATTTCAATAGACTATTCATTCTCATGGACCCTGTTCTTGTATTTATAAAGCATTTTTTTCTTCAAATTGATCAACCCAATATACTATGTTTATTTCGTCTCGTGTGAGCAACTCGTTTGAAGAGCAATAAATGTTAAAATTACTATACGTAATTTATAATATTTATATATGTTAAAAGTGCAGCCCTCCTCAACGTTTTCAAACTGAATAGAGTAATACAATCGCATGCATTGCTGTGAAAAGAATATTAAAACAGCTTACATTGATATGAATAATGTATTAAAATTGGTTGCATTGATATGAGTAGTGTATGACAAGTACAGGTATTGACATGAACACAGTGCTATGGAAATAAAATATCATCTGATTCCACGTCACATTCAGCTGCATTTAGTGGTTCTTTCGCTGAGTAATTTTACCGTATTTTTACTCAAAACTTGAACGAATGAACCCTCTTAATGAGATTTAAGGTGCGGATAGCAAACATGTAGGTGAGGGATCAGTGGGACTAAATCCGCATTGGATGTGTTTAACCCACATAGATTTTTGTATTATAATCGCTTCAAGGGCACAATTTTAACATATACTTTAATGTAAACTTATTTTTGTAAGCCTCAGTTTACACGTGGGAGCGGTAAGTGAGATGGGGGCAACTACATATTTCATCTCTGTATTTTTAGGATTTAATGCAGCTAAACGAGTTAGTATGCGCGATGTGTAGAATGCTACAAGGTCATCTCAATTATAATCTGAAATGTACAATAGTTTATATATATCTATCTATCTATCTATCTATCTATCTATCTATCTATATATATATATATATATATATATATATATATATATATATATATATATATATACATACAGCAAGAAAAACAGAGTGAGAGAGAGAGAGAGAGAGAGTATAAAGTGTAAATAATTGACGTCTGAGCCCATCAACTACTTCTCCTATTGTATCCATATCACACTGTGGACGATTTCATCGACGAGCAATTCAGAAGTTCCATTTACAGATACATATGACACTTTATCTTCTAGCATCTTCTTGAAAGATAAATAAACTTATATCCGCTTCCGTTTGAAGCAGACATATGGGTTAAAAATAGTCAATAATGGTAGTTTGCTTCATTGAAAAGACAATGGTAGCCATGAATATCAAACCGATTTAGCTATCTATTGAAAAATCTGTGGTTGTTTTCACACCCAGAGGAGTAAGATAGAAACAAAATAGATGGGTGCACACTGTTAAACAGTATAAATGCACTGCAGTACAAAAAATAATTTATTATGAAACACCGCTTGTCCAATATACAGCTGATTTTAAATGGAAAGTATGATGCCCATATAGCCAATCCTTACATAAAATTCTTCATTTGGACGAAAAGCAATGTATATTTTTCCATTTCTTTATGCGTCGTGTTTTAGAAAACAATATTATTAGAATAGCCAACAGGATTCAGTAACAAGTCAGCTAACTTCCTTAATAGTTCTGAATATTATAAAAGGTCCTAGGTTTTATGTTTTAATGTAATACAGTCAGCCTTTTCTATTTGAAAAAAAATAACCAAAACTAAAAGGATGCCTTCAGCACGTTTTAGATTTGGCAACCCCATGTTCCCAATCCTGAAGGTGTATACATGCTTGTTGTACACCTTAGACTTAACCAGTCTACACCTCAAGGCCAATACGTTTACCCTAGCAGTTATCACGCCTGTGTCTTAAACATCCATGGTTTTGATATCACGTTTTCTTTATTATCAACGATCAGTATAAAAGAATAACACGACTGTGCAACATTATTTACTTGTATTGGTCCTATCATTTAGAAAAAGTGTATCTTATTTACAATTTACGTTATGGTCGAATTCGACAGGGTTCTTTCTTGCTACAAATGCAAGAGTCTTAAAAGTTCGGTCATGATACATTGTGGAGGACTCAGACTATTTGGTGGCAACGAAACTGGGAACAGATGGACACTGCCATAACATGAAA
This sequence comes from Sinohyriopsis cumingii, assembly GCA_028554795.2. Lineage (NCBI taxonomy): Eukaryota > Metazoa > Mollusca > Bivalvia > Unionida > Unionidae > Sinohyriopsis > Sinohyriopsis cumingii. The sequence continues at coordinate 69,302,924 of CM068837.1, read as the reverse complement.
CGTTGTGTCGTATGGCGGGCTTACATACACATATCCAACTGTATGCAAGACAGCTCTAATATTACTAAAAATCTTCAAACATATTTACGATGTTGTTATCCTATTTACAAACAAAAATAACCATCTGACCTTAAATATTTTATATCGAATGATAAGACTTCCCGTCTATCAGTTATAAGATCATCGCATTATAATGGATATATTTGCAATAAGTACCGGTTAAAAGGCCGATACAATATTGTGAATCTAGTTCTTGCAATGCGGTAAATCTTTAGATTTGTCTATTTCCTATCCTCGGCAAATTCGAGTGTTCAATATTTAACATGTTTCAATGAACCTGTTTTGGTATTAGTATTAATTTGCCTAAAGGGAAATATTTTTTTCAAGCTGATTCGATCAATAAATAAGTTATAAAATTTCATGAGAAAATTGCAGCATCGCTTGTCAGCCCGTCTGCACAGGATAAGGGAGACAACCAGAGAAAATATAAATATCCACTAATTAAAACGAAAGAGTTAATTTTCATGATCCTTTTATATACAGTAAGAATAAATATGTGTAGCGGAATAGTATTTGAAGTAAAAAAAATGGTACCACTCAATGGTACCCGTCAACATACAGCTATCATTATATCTTATTAGCCTCTAATTGTAACTCTGACTCCTTACAATCTTATTGGTATTCACAGAAAACATCACCCCGGCTGACATAACTTCCATGCTACATTTCTGGTAGTGTGCAGAAGATTTTGATACATTTTCTACACTTAATCGAGATCTCGTGAAAAGGCTTCTTTCTAACACGTCGATATGTTCGGCAAGTTTAGGAACCGTCAGTTTTCTTCTTGTTCTTGTTCTTCTACTTCGTCTGTGCAACTATTACCATATATACCCGTTAAAAAGTTGAAGAAAACTGCAAACTGAGCAAACCCAAGTTGCCGTCACCGTTGTATAACAGAACTAGCTCGATGCGTTTTATTAGGAGTAGTCAAAAGAACAAAACAACACATACCACGGCCTGATGACAAATATCCAAGGGCAGATCGTAAACAGTCCTATTTTTCAATATCACTAAACGTATAAATGATTATATAGAGGCGTTGCTTAACACTGCATCTTTTTCTATTAGGCACATTTCTGTGATACAAATTTACATCCCTAGAGCAACTTAAATCAAAGCATGGGTCTTAATAACAGTTTACAATAATATTTACAGAAATAAATGTTACTACTTCGTAGCCAAAATAATGCTTATATTCTTTGAATGCTGAAATCTACATTACAAATACAAAGCTGACGTAAATTAGTTTTGGATGGAGTGATTCCTCTGTGTGTGTGTGTGTGATTTGGATTGTTAAAGTAGTTTTAAATACCAGTACATACTAATCCACCATTTGCACTCTTTTGGTCAGAGAGCGCAATACAATCTGATTGGTTATTGGTCACATGACCTTTTCTATAAATATTATCACCTACTTCCACCGGGTAACAATATATTCTATGAAAATTTATTTAATTCTATCAAAGCAGCTGCCACCTCCAACATTCCTAACACCAGTGGTACACAAATCAAACAAACTGTACCATGGTAGAATTACCTATGGAATAAGAAAAAAATAAAAGTCCTTAAATTCAAACGATCAGGAAACTCTTTAGATTTCTCAACATATAAAGATGGTGAAAAAACATATAACAAATAATTAAGCAGGGTAAGGAAAAATTCTTGGCAACATTTCTGCTCTAAAATTAATATCAAAACTAGTTCCAAGCAAGCATGGGATAAAATAACACCAATTAAGGGAAAACAGTAAAAATCTCTCCCGCAAAATTAGATACCACCACGAACAAGGAAACCATTTTGCTGCAATGAGTAGCAGCCATAACCACAACCCAGCCTTTCAAAAACAGAAAATAGAAGAAGAAAAATCCAACTCACACCTTTTTAAAGACCTAGGTACAAAGGAATCCAATCGAAATTGTGAAATATCCTTATATGAGTGCGAAATAGACTTAGGATCTAAAAGGAAAACATCGCCAAGGGAAACTCAAATAGGTTATATTATATACAAACACATGCATGAAAACATTAACACCACTATACTAAAGCTATTTAATAAAATATGGGCTGTAGGTAAACTACCTGATAAATGGAAACACGCCATAGTAATCCCTATCCCTAAATAAGGAAATGACCCAAACGATATTAAATCTTATAGACCCTTTTCCCTAGCTACCAAAATCCACAAAATTATGGAGACAATAATAACAAATCGCCTCAAATACCAATTGGAAAAAGCAACATATTTTCTGAAAATCAGTGTGGATTCAGAAATAAAGGGTCAACTGTTGATCAACTCATTCGATTGGAAGCGGTAATCAAATTAGCACTTACTTCCCACCGCAAAGTAGACAGAAATTTAACAGCATTATTCCTAGATCTTGAAAAAGCTTTTCACCTCGTCTGGACTAAAGGACTGATAGCCAAACTAATCATTTTGGAATCACCGGAAGAATATTTATCAAAAACTTTCTACTAACTGTAAAATAATAACTCGAATGGGGGACACATGTTCTTAACTATGCTTACTCCTCAACATCATGATAAATGACCTCGATTTAAATCTAATTTCTAACCGAATTGAAATGTCTTAACATGCGAACGACAGTGTTCTTTGGCGATCAGGAACCCCGAAGGTCACATAGTTATCAGTGAAACCCAAAATAGTCTAAACAAAATAGGGAAATGGGCAGCTAAATGTGGGGTTCAAACTATCGCACGAGAAAACATACAGTCCTTATCTCCCCCAAAACGCCAAAAAAAAAAAACTACCCTTTACTAACCACACAAAATAAAACCATTAAATTGGTTAAAGTTGTCAGATTTACTATGACGAACATCTAAACTGGGGACATCATATGGACCAACTAGTTAACAGTTGCAATAAGGATTTAAACTTACATAAAAAAAAATTAAAGAGACCACATGGCGATCCAACCAGTAAACCATGTTAACACTATCAGGGCATTAATACCATTTAAATTAGACTACGAGTGCCAAATATACAACTCAGCACCGCATAAACAGCCGAAGAAATTTAACAAAACTGAAACAAAAGCACTAAAAATATGCACCGGCACTTTGAAGTCTGTACCCTAGCTGAGCTCCAAATTCTAACTGAAGAATTATCACTGCACTTAAGAAGGCAGGGGCTGACCGTAAAATATGAATCTAGATTGTCAACCCACCCCAATACACACCATATTCGTATAGCCATCAATAAATGTAATAAAGCGTTCAGCAAAAAATTAGTATCTAACGTACCTGCAGGGAAACAAGTACATCAACTAATTGGACGATTTCCTATAGCCAACTTCCAGGCTGAAATCACTAAAACCTATGACACAATGTCACGGACTAACATCAGACCATCAAGCAGCACACAATTAACGAAAATTGGCAACAAAAATGAACTGTAGCATAATATATAAACAATTTCCACAATAAAAATAATGGTCAAATACCCTAATTCGGTCAGAATATACACTGATGGGTCCAAAATAGCAGACCCCTCCCCCCAGAACAGCAACAGCAGTAGTAATAACTGAATTGAACATTAAAATTGGATATAGACTACCGGATCATTGCTCCATATACACAGCTGAATTCTGGGCCATCATATAAGCTATAAGATGGATTATAGAAAAAATATCAAACAATCAGTAATATTATGTGACTCGCCAAGCGTCATTTCGTCTATTCTCAACAGTAATACCGACTCAAGATAAATTTTCCTTGAACAAACTTATCTGTCAGTTAAAGAGCTAACTACTAACCATCAAATAGTTGACTTCATGTGGATACCATCCAACATTGACATCAAAGGAAATAAATTAGCTGACCAAGTAGCGATGAAAACCTACATGACCCAACTTATACTAACCTCCAATACAGTGTCAATGAATTAATAAGAATAACCAAAAATTATATCAATGCGATATGGCAAGAAAACTGCAACCGCAATACTAAAGGAAGAAACCTATACTCCATCATGAAGAACGTCAGCAGATCTAGGAAACCACCAAAGGTTAAAAATAACGATCAAACGATCATAAACAGAATTTACACAGGGACAAATTAAATTGGTAAGCAGCCTTGGGTAGCTCGTAGGACCCCTACCCCACAACACATATTGCTACCACTGCCGGGTCCCATAAGACCTAACACATATTTTCAACACCTGGCAAAAGCTAAATAAAGAAAGAACAAAACTAAACATGGATCAAAATAAGATTGAATCCCCGGAAACATACCCAGCGTTTCTAATTAATAACAGTCCCAACCTTAACCTCACATATACAAATATAGTTAATTTATATACGAATCTAGGTTACAGAATAACATATAAAGCCAAAGTACCATCATTATACCATCCGCAATACAGTTGGTCATCTCACCAGTCGACGACTCTCTTCGGGTAATTATGTGGATAATTAGGTGCGGTGGCAGCAGTCGGTTTACCGCCCATGTAGCGGTGTGTAACGACAAGCGCGGGTTGATGCTGTACCTGCACCGTTCCCCTACTGCAGTATCCTGGGGTATCCGGATGTATGACGCTTTAAAAAAATAACTAAATACCATTAAAATAAATACAACTAGGAGACAGGTTAATGAACTAAATGTAACGGACAATAATATCAGATGTCTGTGGCAAGACTTAGCAACCCGAGTATTCGGCTAAGATATCAGTCTTATCAAAATAGATTTAGCCTGAAAACAACATCACATAAAAATCTATAACCAAATGCTAGGAAAATAAATGAAACAAAATATTTCCAAACTTAACATGACTGGTAGACTGACTAACAAATTTAAAATTATTGAATATTCTTGTTGTTGTTCTTTGGTTTAACGCCATTTTTCAGCACAAGAAAGGCTATACATGGTGGCCAGTATAACTGGTGGAGGAAGAACCCTGGAAAACTCAGAGAAGAACCACCGACCCACGAGAAGCTACTGGCTGGCTTTCAAACTTACCCATGCTAGCCGAGCCTTGGACTCGAACCCACGCATACAGAAGTAGGATGGCAATGATCCGGAACGGTGAGAACTTTAGACCATTCGGCCACTCGGGGCCCCAAAATTATGGAATAAATAAGATCAGATGTCTTTTACAAGTCTTAGCGACCCGAGTATTCGGCAAAGATACATGTCAACCAAAAAGAATTTGCTTGAAAATAAGATAGCACCAAGCTAACTGAATATGACATAAAATAACACCTGATAATTAATGCAACTATGAGTATAAATAGGGGATTGCGGAAAAATTGGTTTGGTTTTCTTTCCGTTTTTAAAAAACAGGGGGAGAAGACAAAATGTATTTACTTTAAAAAAAATTCGTTTATATATTCATTATACCATTTTAGCCTGTCTATTCGTTTCTTCACTTTAATTGAACCACCCCTTCTTATCTAACAACCACAACAGCATGTGCACTAATAATTCAATACATCTGAGGACTCGTAACACTCTAACTAAATGTGAGGTGACAGCTATAATACTATTAAGGGTACTCGAACACCTAGAAACATCGAGTAACACCAGTAAACTAGATCATATAAGGTGGTCCAACACCCAGGACCACCAGGCCTCACCACTTAAAGTGACTATCCAATTGCTACCATTAGGAATGTACGTCCATACATTGTCACTCTAAGGTGGTATAAACACCAAAGATCATCAGGACGGGCAGCACAAAGCTGCAATCAAAGTAGATAACTCCAGTTAATATGACTCCAAATTTAATCCAACAGTAAAGGTGGTCTAAAAATACATAGACCACCAGGACCAGCTGCACAAGGCGGCAACCATCCCAATAACGCTGTCAGGCTAGATACCTCTCTTCGCCTTAACTCTCAAACAAAAACAGCACAGACTTTTATCCAAATTGTGTAAGACGGCAAATTTAGAACAAAATACAATGGAGTGTAGAAGCACAAACCTGTAACCTTGGACCTGACCTTCCAGCCTTCTCGTCCCTTGCCGCAGCCAACCATTAAAACCTATCAGAGGGCAGTGCACGCTATTTGCACTGCCTTAATAACTATGAGTGCGTGATGGATTTATTTCCCACTCGTACACATCTTACCCAATTCAATATATGCGCACTGAAATGTTGAGTTTGTGTTGGGTCTATTCCCACTCTCCTCAAAGCCCTACATTCAGACAGTTAGTGACTAATCTTAGTCCCACTGCCTGACGGCTTTAATTAAATAGTGCTCCTTGAGCATATACAATCCTGGTGGAAGTGGCTCGAATTCCTTTCCCGAGGAGTAATTAAACAATTTGCTGTGCAGACATGAAACAGGAGTACATGCACGGCTGTGAGTAAACCACTTTAATCCAAATTAGGTAAGTAAGTAAGCACCGTGGAGCATCACTGTTTTCTTGTCCACCGTTTGGAGCAGACGGAAGTAAAGAAATTGGAGACCTTATACCTATTTCATCTATAATGTCTCTAACTATGATAAAAATAGTTGCAATGGTTTGTTAGTAATGAAATTTGCAATGCTTCCTTGACAATACAAGGAATTCTAGAACTTATTTATTATTCACGAAATGAACTCTGCCACAGTATTTGCTGATGGTATTTCACCTTCGGTATAAGTGTGTATGTGAGTGTGTGTGACGTCAATTTTTAACGTAGCTTTTTTCGGTCATATCGCTACGATGTCTGCAGTGTGCAGTTATAGTTTTGTCATGCCTCAGACATGTATCATGATGTTCTACAAAGGCACATTATCCTAACACCATGCTGACCGTTCCCAGCGTTATCCTGTTAATGTTGAGCGCCTAGCGATGCAGCTGTTAGTACAATTTGTATGTCTTTGGTATGACTCTGCCGGGTTTCGAAACCGCAACATCCTGCATCCAAGGCAGACTCTCTGACCACTAGACCACCTAAGAGGTCGAGTGATTATTTTTATAACTCCTAAATATAATTAAAATATAAAGGTGCCATTATTGTAATAATGTTTGAAATAATAACGTTTGATTGGTTTTGAAATTTAAGCACGCGCGTTCAGTGTGAATCACTTACACTTCATCTTATAATGTAATCTTCTTTAAAGTAAACTTATTTATATTTGCTTATGGCTTTTAAAGCCTTTGGCCTATAAAGCAAGTAACTCAGAGCACGAAAAATCCGATGAGTAGAAGGTTGAAAGTTTTTTATACATACCATCTGGGTTATCTTCTTTGATTATAATGTATGAAATGATATTTATCTAGAAAATTATTATATTTTGTTCGAAAATGATTGCCTTCTTATCTAAGTGTTACGTATATCTGATTTATTTAATATTCATTTTAATTTAATTGTTTGTCAGTTTTAAATGTATTATTCTATTATATGCTATTATAATGTAAATGTATTCACTAGAGATGATATTTGTTCAGAAAATAGATTGATATTGACTGTTATTTTATAAACATCAGGTGTTGATCTGAATTCTGACATTGTTTCAGAACTTGTAGCTACCTTCGTAAACAAGTTTTATTTTATTTTAAAACAATTGGTTGTTTCCAAGGTTATGGTGGGACTACATGAATTAAGATATAAACAATTTTTATTTTATTTTTCATTTTTTGTAGTAAAATGATTGGTTGTGGTCAGGGTCATTTTTTAATGTACATGACAAACACGATCCCGTGGACCCCCCCCCCCCCCTTCGGTTTCGCAATTCCGAGTTTTCCATTACGTGCATTTGTTAGTTTTAATAGAGATTTATCAGTTTTTCGCTTTTTGTACTGATGTCAAGTTATTTTGTTTTAGCCAGATTATAAGTTATAATTTTCTTCAGATCAGTTGGATTTCAAACAGATTCATTCCTTTTTCTCTGGATATATTTTGAGGAGTGCTCATACAGAAATTTTGGAAAGACATTGCTTACAAAGTTAATTTGGATTTCCAACACCGGCGTTTCATTTTTTTGTATTTCTACAATGAATTGTACTAACTACAACAAACGTCATCGTCTTCCATCTTGGATATTCCATCAGGATTCGAAATTGAAATTATTAGAACATTTATTACTAGGACTTTTGCAATTTAATTCGTGGATTATTCTTAGATTATTTTTGAATTTGATTCTTGAAACCGTAAGTTCTTCTCCTTTTTTTTTCGTTTTTACAGAATTCTCCAGGAAACTAAATTATTTATTAAATATTAAAAAGCTTGTTGTTTTCACTCTTTCTGTGTTACTGTTTATTCGAGCCTAAACACTTAACACAAAGTTTATATTATTCCCAAAAGACTCTTTTGGAAGTTGCTACAGTAATGCCACTAGCGATCTTATTCAGATAGGAAAAATGAATGTTTCATTAAAATTGAACGAAATGTACTGAACCCTAATTTTGTCTTTATTTCTAATGAGAAATATCAGTCTCATTGTTGTGAATATCAGAAGCTAAATCACACTCTGGGGTCTCGATGAAGTCAGTTATACAATAATAACAAGTAGTAGTAAGTAAAATAGTAAATAAAAACGAATCTATTGAAATCATATGTATTTCTGAAGGAAATGTAGTTTTTGATGACAATAATTACAATACAGCCACTACTTATATATTACATATTGCATAGCATAGGCAATCAATAACATTCTCTAGACAATTAGCTGGAGGTGCATTTACTCCCTGACTCGACAATTGCATGAATTTAAAAATGATATTAGAATATTCCTTGCTTTATATGTCTTATACATTGTCAAGACATACATCATCAATGTTCGAGACCAGAATATTATGTGACCATATCCTTGTTCAATTTGTCTATTTATATTTCTTTGGTAAACGTTTGCCAGAGATCGGTGAAGTGTGGCGGTTTTCATTGGTAGTGTTTTTGCAAGATCTTGTATATAGGTAATCATTAACCACTGTCAGAATGTGAAGTCCGACTGACTTGGGTCTCCTGTAATTTTCCAACTTGTATATATCATATGAAAGTTTTTATATGGACCCCACATTTCTCTTGTTCGGGAATGGATACATTTGAATTCACTTGCCACAAGTTTTGGGCCGCATACCATGGTGAGGACACATCAGCCTTCAGTTTTGCAACCATTGCAGCCTTGCTGTCTGTGAAATTGTGTGTCGTGCGTTTCACACTGATCAATATGACTTGGAGGATCCACATGGTTTGGCTGTACGCTGATACAGATTTCTCCACAAAAAGGACAACTTAACATCGCATCATATCTGGGACATCCACCTTCATTTCGTTGTATTCAGGGTTGTGAAGATGCAAGAGATTATCAAATTGTGGTAATGACGTCTTTAGTTGTTTCTTAACATCCTTGGAAAAGTGCTTCAAATCAGCGATTTCTTCACCAAACATGTCTGGCAAACATTTGATTTAATTCACCAATAATTTATCAGAAGCCATTCCAGTTAGGGTTGTGATCCAGTGTTGTAGTTTTCGATGCATTTGGTTTCGCCATTTCCACTAGTGTGATCTTTGTTTGCGCTCACTTTTATTTTTGTTTCCTCGTCATAAATTTTAAGTACCTCTGCGCGACGGAGAATATGTCTGCCAAGAAGAACGCGCATTTTTACGGAGTTGGCACACCCTACTGATGAATACTCATCAACATATCTACCAATCGAGTATTCTATTGTTTTGGTTGGATTTCTTATGTAGACCATGAATTGAATGAATATTTCGTCATCTGCCATAGTACACATAATAGAACATAGGAGGGTATTTTTGTTGCTTATCACTCCCGTATAAACTCTACTTCTCATATCATCTGCAACCTCTAGAGGAATATTCTGTGTTATCTCGCACTGAATCCTATTAGTCAGAACATCAGACACTCGTCTAACGAGCGAAATTACACGCGGTCTTTTCGTAGATGGTTTAGATAATCACCAGATCGGTCTCCTTTTCTTTATCAAGAAGACGAAACGGGGGAATACAATCGAGAAATTGCTTCTCATTTTTGAGAGGACATCGATAATGATGTGCACAACAGCTGTTGAAAGATCTATTTTAGAGTCATTCGTCGTTTGGCAACTAAAGCATCGATTCTTTTTCTCGAAGCAGTTTGAACAATTCGTTTTTACCTTGCTTACTACCAAACATAACTTTGATTTCAGCAGCTGAAATTTAGCAACCTCCTGTTTGACGTCCTTGATAAGATCGTCTTTTATGTGAGATAATCCTTAAATGCTGGAGGCCTCCCAGTGGCACATGTACTTTATATGCCTTATTATAGCGTGTTAAATGCAGCCGTCCGTTGTTGTATTCAGATTCTCATTGGATATTGTGATGATTTACTCGTTGTCTATGGATACTGAGGCAGATCTATTCGATTTTGGTAACATCTGGGCAATTCTTTACTTGCTAGCTTCCATACGTATATTCCAGACTAAATCACACCAAAACTTGTCAAGGTATTCACGTGCTTTTGTCTAGAGCATATTTGGAAAGAAAAATATAAAGTCATCTTTGGTTATTGCTCTCCATAGGAAGTTGACATGCCAAATATATCGTGAGAGAGTGTAACCCAAGGATTGCTTGTAAAACTCCTTGAAACTATTTGTCAGTTTCAAAGTACTTTTTGAGTACCCTTGACTAACCGGTGCCTTTGGATTTTCACATTCCCATAAGGAAGGGACATAGTAAAAATCTTTTGCAATGTCAAACTGAATTACATCATGAGAGCTCGTTTATTCTTTCTTTTCCATCAAAAACACACTGCGAGTTTGAGTGTCCAGTACCTCACGAAGTTTGCATGTTCGACTGGAATGTTTGCCACGAGATTGTTAATCGACGTTCTGGTACAAAATGTCAAATGAGGGACAACGGACTACATTATGCATACGGAGAATGTCACGAACTGCTATTGGCTATACCAATGTCAAATATAGTGTATTTTCACCCATCAGATTAATGAGTATTTTCTGCCTAAATACGATTATAAATCTTGTATTGTCATTGTCCAGTGGTCTTGTTATATCATGTATCATCGCTACAGACTGAACACCTTCCGATTCAACAAGAAAAATATAACTACCAACTCTTGAGACAGTCGTATTGTTATTCACTTTCTGCATATGAACATGGACGCCCCGATTTTCCAGAACTTTGCATCTGATAGACTGACAAGAGTGTACACTTTGCATCCCTTCCATCACTGAGCTCTGTCACTAATCTCTATAGTCTCTCAAGCACAGCTTATATCCATGTTATTGATATTGATTCTGCATAGCCATAAAGAAGATCGAAAATTTTCCATCGATAATATATTTGCCTGCCTTTTTCTCTGTGCGGGTTACCTCATAGTTCTGTACAATTTCTCAAAACAAATGTTTTATCTCGATATGGCATTTATTTTTCATCATTAATAGTGCATTCTCCAGTTCCTTGCATCATCTCTTTATCTCCCCTCGTTTTATGCCTGTCATTGATTTATCTGAAAATGAATGGAATCATCCTTCTCAATGAAATATTTACTATCCATGCTTAAAAGTTTTGCTAACGCTATTTCAGCCATCCGACAAAAACGTTCTGGTTACGTTCGCCTGGATGCTAAGAGATTTTGCGAAATGATGGATTGCTTCGGATATTCTACTATGAAGAAAATGTTCTTGCTCTCTTCTTATACTCACTTTTCATTACATTTTCTGTTTCAATCAATTTCTCCACAAGTCTCCATGAAGTGGCAGCAACGTGTCTTTCCTGTTTCTGTGATTGAATATCGGGTGAACGTTTTCGGTGTCACTCATTAATGTGCCTATTATCTTTGCATTTGGACACTGTTTGAATATAACCGAATACACCTGATGGTACTAAAGGGAGGGAAAACAATATTGTCCTCCTCAACTGGTCCGTCTTTCGTTCTTGACCGACCATCATATGGTAATACTATTAAGTGGCCACATGTGTACAGTTGGAGTGTCATGAGTGTGAATGCTGGTAATAAATTGAATTTCTAACTTGCCTACTTACAAGAGACTTGCAATATATTGCTTCAATATCGGGTCATAACACAAAAATATTGCAAAAACTACGTCTAATGGGTATATTGCATGTCTGTGCCTGAATAGACCATCTGCATGGGATGAAAATGTCGGACTCATACTAGTGTTAATGGGATCAAAGTATAGCCTTAATGCCGTAACAGAATTACCAGATGCAGGACAAGAAATGTTTTTGTCTTGTCCCTAATCTGTACTATCATTCCCCTTCTCATCTTCTATTTCAAGCTCTCGAGCCTTGTAATTTCAAAATAAGTATCAATGTAAAAATACCTGCATACATTATTTGGCTTGTCCATTGTCTTATCATCCATCTCGTCATCCACCATTTCAAGGACATCGTCGCGTGTCATCTTATCTTAAAGAGAAGAGCGATAATAAAGGTATCATTCTCGTAGAGCGTCTTAAATTATACAAGTATTGTCACTTTGAATGTTCTGTTAAATGCATAATATTCCAGATCAAAGAGGTTAATTTCTTAAGACAGAATAATGTGCAAATTGCTTGGGTCATTTTGCTTGACAAGAACGCATACTATCAGACGCTTTTCGGTGAAACAACCAATCACGTTGTATTTCATCAGGGAAAGTTTTATTTTCCAATCTATACAAACCTTTATTCATTACTGTTGCCCATACCTGGAGAAGGTAAAATCATTTCTCCCAGCTGATCAGTTGTAGTTCCGCCAATTTAGTTTGTGTTAGAAACAGATCTGCCAAAATTCAACATTAAGCTCTAAAAAAATAGAAAAACAAATTTAGAATCGACATATTAATACTCGTTAGACTCGTTAGAAGATACAACGATTAACACAACAACTCGTGGAAGACGTTTTCGATGATAAAGTAATTGACGTCAGCGTACAAGACGGCATTACATGACAATACCAAAATAAAACCAATAAATATACGCTACAAGCATTCATATACTAAACGAAAATATTACTTTAATGCTGAAATGAACACTATGATAAACTTTCTCAGCCAGACACCGGTGCATTCAGTTGATGAAATTGATACAGGATAATATTGCATTGGCAAAACTATGTTTGCAAATTGCAGCAATGTTTCCTCCTTTGTCTTTTATTTTGCACGTAACGAGCAAATTCTAATTTATATGTGTCAACGATTTATTTCTTATGTTTCATTGTTCTTTTTAATAGTTATGAGCTTTTTTTGGAAAACACAGTATTCGAACTACACTATAAAACTGGCATCCTTAATATATGTTGCGCATGTATTGTTATATATTGCAAATTGTTTTTATATGATGCGCATTTGTTTTAAAATAATGCATTCTTTACTGCATGATATACATATTTTGTTATATGATATACATGTATTGTTATGTGATATACATATATTGTTATACGATGTATATTATACTATAGTATGTGCCCTCTTACATTTATGGTGTGTAGTTCTTACTATTTGCAATGCATATTTTTTATGCTATGTTGTTTGTATATGCTGTGCATTTTTATGTAATGTATACATCTAATTAATGTTAGTTAGATCGTGTACAATTATCAATATTTATATGCTTTACTATGTTTTAAAATATAAACCATTTGCACTATGTAAATGTCATTGTGATATGCGGATTTGTTGTTATGTACATGAAGTGGAAACTATATTTACGTTCAAACTTCCTTAGGATGAGCAACAAACTGAAACACAAAATAGTGACAGTAACTATCCGGTAAAAATCATTTTCTGAAATGAATGAAGTACATATAACATATCGATACAAAAATGATTGAAATTATTGGTGGCATTTGACGGAATGAATTTTATTATGTCTAATGCAAAGTTATGCAATCTTGTAAATAAAAAAAGTACGACAGTGATTAGAAGAACAATATAAGAAAAGGTTTAAAAACACAATTATATCTAACAGAACAATTATTTACACGTTCGTTTTTGTGTCGGATTTAATATAACTTACAAGGGAAGTATTTATATACATACAAATTCTTCAGCAATGTAATGATCTCTTCATCTTGTGCTGCATCTGATGAAACCATTGAACGTCTTTGAAACATGGCTACGTCACTGTCACATGGATGAGCATCAATACTTTCTTTTTGCACCGGGAAATCAACTCAGGTATATTTGCTCCTGTATCCATCGTTCAAGAAAATAGTGAGTAGAAATTTAATATTGATTTTATAATTTTCTTACTTACATGCATTTTTTCGTCTTTTATAACTAAGTTGAAACATAACAATTTCACATAACAGCGTTCTCTTTATAGCGTATTAACATTTGGATTTATACGCTAATAAAAGTGAGACTAAATAAAGGGAAGCAGTAGAAATGTAATTAACACAAACTACAACCTTTCGATAACAGATTTTATAATTACATGCTAATATTACCAATAAAGTATTTCAAGCTTACAACTTTTGCAAATGCTTTGATTAAACTGTAATGAAACAAGCATTTGCATACAAACATATATACGCTTTTTTGTCATTCGAAAGGTGTTTACATTTTGATTGTTAATTGTTCTCTTTCGTTTCTTCCCATAAGTTCACAGTAATATACTGGATAAAAATGTGATGAAAATGTAAGATAATTTAATCAACATAACGAAATAAAATATCAATTATTCCGAGCCAGTTCCCTCTTGCTAATTACCCTCACAACATGTAAGATATGTTTGACATTTCTTCATGAAAGATTTCCTGGTAGTCAAAGACTCTGAGAGTGTGGGTCTTCTTTGGTCTAGTGAGAAGATAATTCAAGTGAGTACCTGGAAAACGTGTGCGAGCTTGCATATATCAGCTAAATCTCGTTCGATGCAAGTAAGATCATATTAATCGATTAGAACTATTCTTATAATATATTATCATATACGATTTTAAGTAGGATGAAAGTGATTGATTTGTCTTTATGTCCAGTTTGGGTCCTTGCCACCCGTCCTTGTCTCCACCCCATGATATAGTTAGCCAAACGTCAAGACGCGTGACAATAATGTGTACCTGCTTCCACTTAATGATTTTCTTGAGGCCAGCAGGAAATTACAAACTATGTAGCCGAATCTCAAGTCATTATTTATACTGAGTATGCCTTGTCCTTCTATTTCTGATTTATCTCCTCCTTTAGGTCCTGAAAGCCATTAATTAATTCTGCATAATTGGTGTTGTTGTTATGATATTTGTACAGCCTGTTGCAGTTTATAGTCCTGCCGCTGTTCAAGATAATATTTGTTTTCCATTTTCCCAATATGTTTAATAAGCCTCCTGTTGATGTATTTTAAATCATTAACTATTTTTCCATTTTAAGTCTCTTTTCCACACCTTTATTCGTGCAGTTTCTAGCAACCCTACCATAAGTATGTTTTATTTTACTTACTATGCTTCGCACTGCTAAAACATCGAAGCAAGCGTAATCAGAATTCACCCTTTTCCTGTCTTAGTATCTTAAAATATCTTCATTTTTATCCTAAAATTTAACTAACCAATCCATTGATAATCAGGATCTGAAAAATCAATGTCATTAGTAAATCTCTTCATAGCGTTATCACTCATAACTTTTTCATACTCAACAATCACAACCGTTTCCTCATACTCATACAGTTTTTTTTCCATTTTTACCCCTGGTCTCTTCGTCTTGTCCCATATCCGGTAACTTTGATTTCATAACGTTTTTTTTTAAAAAACAATTTTTGTCTCCTCCACTCTGGCATTTTAGTACTCTTGTTTCATCTTCTCCAGTCTGACTTCAGCTTCCTCCTCTTTCTTTACGTTTTTACTTTCTGCACTCTCTACTATTTGTCCTAGTTATTTTAGCTTTTGGTTTTTCTGCAATCAGTTGTGTAATTTTTTCTTCCGACGCTAAGGTAGCCAACAATCGTTGCTGGGATCGTTGAGTCATCATTCTGTGTCCAGCAACTGAACTTGCTTTGCATCATACGTCATTTTGGCTTTGTTGAGTTTAGTGAGAATAGGCTTTAACAATTTCCCGGCGGCATCTCTTTGAAAGGACTGCAAATACATCTTATCCAAAATGACTGGTTGACGTAAAGCCTCTTGCTGCTCCATCAACTTTTTAAGAACATCATCACGTTCACAACGACTCGTGATATTTTCAAAGGAAATATTGATGACGATCACGACTATTATATGATAAATAGGTATGTAAAATTCATCAAAGCATTTTCAATATCCTTTACGTTATTTCAATTTTTTACACTTGATGATCTGATGTAGTACAGATCATTGCGACCAGATACCAACTAAGATAGGTTTCTCCACGGCAAAAATTGTCCCAGTAGCTATCGCACTATATCAGTTATCGTTCGACGATACTTACAAGCAGCACTCATCGTATGCTGGTGGTGACAATCACGTGTTCAATCAGACCACGGGGATTTACTCGGATATCAATCAGGTGAAACATCTGTGTACGTTATCAGTACGAAATGCATATGAACAGTGGAAATACAGTGATATAAAACTGTTTCATATTTCAATTGAATATATGCGACACCAACACCGGAGAGAAGCCATGACAAATATATTGCCATATTTCAATTATGTAACAATTAAGAATCGACACGGCTGGCAAAACAAATTGAAGGAATTGTTTACATGATTAACCGGGATTAAAAGTAAATAAGTAAATCTACTAGACGCCATGGTTTAAAGAAGTAATATATGATGTTCACAAAAAGCACATATACATAATTCACAATAATCGTTGCACTATTTGAGAAAGATATTACTACCTCTAAAGATGTTATTCACTATTCATTTAACTTACCTAAGTTTGTTTAAGAAGAAAAGCCAAATTGATGTAGTAAGAAATATTTCGTATGATTAATATATTGATTTGACTCATTAGGGAGACACATTTTGTCTCAGTCGGAAAGAGATAGTACACTTCATTGAAATATTTCCTTCTTATAAAGTCGTAAAGCTGGACATCCACAAACCAAATTGAATTCATGTTCTACAAAATAAACATAATATTTGTGCAATAGTTCACAGTACCTAGTATTTATTTCAATCGTGTTATTCCTTACTCTCTCTATTTTCAGCATCTAATTTAGCATGCAATGTCAAAGAAAATACGATAATCCATATGAGAGGTATTTCGGTCCTAATTCAGGTTTATACATGCTATAATACCCACATTTATGTTTATTGTTAATATTACTTTGACAGTTTTGTAGTTTCAGTCCTTAAATCTTTGCGAAATAGTGTGAACACTTCTTTTTGTTCTCCAACATCTTGATTTAGCGAAACATACCAAAAATCGAAACGAAATAACATGTCTTTAAATTTGGTAGCCTAGTTGACACGGTTAGTATCATCTAATCTTTTCAAAATTGAATAATATTATTGTGGGTATCGAGTTGAAGGAACTCGTTCGACCTTCAACCAGTACTTAATGCAACGTAAAAATACGAGGTATATAGTGAGTATCTTTCGTATTCCCCTCACAATCGCATTAAAAGTAGATTTACGAACAACGAAATACTGTTTGAAAAACTTGTATTGCACAATTTCCATATCTCTACTAAATTCACATCCCGAATTATTTTACCCATAGCTAGCAATATGTTTTATTAACGAATCAAAAATGCTAAATCCATCCTCTACAATAAAGCTGCTAGTATCTGCTTTGGTTTCGTCCAAACCAACTTTAGTGTGAAAAATAAACACATGTACTTGTAATAAGGCACACATGCAATACAAATTTCTTTGAAAAGCCATACCTCCTTTTGCTTAATATATCCCCCATTTTTGAAAACAATGATTTTACTTTTACTTTTATTAAGAGTGTCCATCATGCCAGTTTTATCACAAAAAAATTTAATAACATTTATTTGCTTCTGATGTAGCTTTTTATGTATCGGCGCAAATAATGATATCGTTAGCTTTACGTATTAGAAACGCAACGACACCTATTTATCGTAATATCTGAGGTATTCACATTGTGAACTTTTCAATTATACTAACATTTACTCCGAACTATGTTTGCATGAGAAGCAATGCATCAGAAGCCGGATTCCATTCTAATCCTTAAGCATGTATTTTGTTGATGTTGTGAAGTTTAACGCCATTTTGCAGCACAGGATACATGGCGGCCAGTGTTAATGGTGGAGGAAGAATCCGGGAAAACCCCGGAAAGAACCACCGACCCACGAGAAGCTACTGGCAAGCTTTATCACATACCCACATTGGCTGAATCCGAGACTCGAACCCAATGTATTTTGTAGTTTTAATTGTAAATCGTATTCTCGCAAGTGAAGAAATACACATTCTTAAACTGAAAGAAACAGATACATGAAAAGGCCGATAGCTGTTTAATAGGTCACCGTTTTCATTATCCTCGAGAAGAATGTAAAGGGTGAATCATGTCAGATTTGTTAGAATCGTTGTTTTTAAATTTAATATGAATCAATATAGTAACAGCTATAACATGATAAGTTGTTCACAAATGTTCCAGTATTGACTGATCACAGTCTTCCTATCCAAACAATCTATCCTCTGTTATAAGAACTTGCAATGCTATAGTGGCTCAAATCGTATGTATTGCCTTATCAAAACATAATATTCTCTCAGTCGAGAAAATGTTTAAATAGGTTTCCCTCGCTTCACGATTTTAAGATCGGCATTGAAAAAAAAAAACGCACAAAAATACCCCACAAAAAAAACCCACAAAAACAACTCATATTCACTACTGCTATAATTGTTTCAAAACAAATAGTTATCGCCAATTATTTGCTGAGTATTAATCTCCTCGATTTGGTAATATTCTTTTTAAATCCCTTTGGTAAAGAAAAAGGAGTATGTTAAGTCATGACGAAGTATAAGTCTAGACGGAGCCAAATATTTTTAAATACTTTCAACATCTGTACTGCCCGGTATCACGAATAAGAAAAATAAGACGGAACAATTTGCAGTTCAGCGTTAGGTAGGTCAAGAACAATGACCATGTTATCTCAAGAGGTGCGGTATTTGTTTTTGATTACGTGTATTTGAAATAAAACTTACACGGGTTTCGTTTCTGCGTACTGCATTACCCACCATTGGTTTATTTATAGCATATAATTTCTATGTAGTGAGTTCGGTTCACTCTATGCAGCACGAGCATTGTGCTTGAAATAGGACAACCAATGTATCTTGAGCGCACAGGCAGAGCACTGCAACATAGCAAATATACAGATGGGCTAATAATAGATTACACCTTCACATTACGAAATGTATTGTCAGTTAGCGATCCACTTTACGGCGAAACATCTCCAGCTCTAGAGGTATGTGAATTGTAATATTGTCTTTTTCCATATGTATTATATGTTATAATGAACTTTCCTTTTAACGTTCTAACACTTATTGTGCATTCTTCGTAGTTTCGAACTTTTTTTAATGCGGTGCTAGATTGATTACAGTCTGTTTTTCAAATGTGCCAGTGAGTGCATAACTGAACAGAAGAATTGTCCACTTTAATGTTGCATGTATCAAGGAATGAGATACTGTTGCTTCCAAGATTTTTACGATTATAAGATGCAGATTAGCATACGAACCCTACCATTGTGATAACCTTGTACATTAGTCCGATTAAATAATATACCGTGTAACAACTCGCCCCACTTACGCTCACGCACAATACACGTCATCGCATCTATACAGCACTGTGTCGCATGTATCATACGGCTTTAGGAACTAAGGTTTCAGCCTGATCTGGGGTTCTATCCCCGGCCGAGTAATACCAAAGACTTAAAAATGGAACTAACAGCTGCCTCGCTTGGCACTCAGCATTAAGATGTTAGTGTTATGACTGGTTGGCCAAGTGTCAGGATAATGCGACTGGGTGAAACATCATGTTACAAGCCTGCGTCATGATGTCCCAGTGCTAGACATCACAACGAACTGTCACACTGCATACAGCATAGCATGGTGCTTGTTTGTATGTTGATTTCTTGTTCTGTGTGACTTGGTATGTACCTGGTGTGACGCTGTAGGTATTGACGTTGGCTCGGAGAGAGATAGTGGTTATCTCGTCTTGAGGGATAAAAAGCTGTGGGACCAATATGCCTGCAGGGAATAATGGGGTCATATGGATCGTTAGACAAGCTGGGATAGGTGGACCATTCTTGGTGGCTCCTTTACCATCCGACAGTGGTGTCTGAGAATACCTTGTGGTTTTCAACTTTATGCCAGAAGTTATATCCCACCATGAGTTTCTTACTATTGCTGTTTAGAGCAGAAAAAACGACTATTTATCGCTTTTTGAGAGAATACCGTCCTTTTTGTGTGCTAACATTATTATGGATATTTGTACTGAAACCACTTCGTTACTTATGCAAAATGCATCAGTTTATTAGAGGTAGCACCATTATCGCTTTTGGTGCGAAAACATTGCTATGACCGTCAGTTATTTGTGAAAATCGTTATCATTATTTATTTGTTTATCCTTTTTATCATTATATTTTTCAAAATCATAATTATTGAAGTAAGGATAATCTTTACCAACAATTTGAGTTAAAATCTGTCATGGTTTGTACGAAACTATTTGTCACAACTTGAGTGGAAACTTGTCACTGTTTGTATAAAATCATTATCACAGTTTGAGAGGAAACTTGCACTGTCTGTATGAACTAGGCACTGTTGGTATGAAAACAGTCATCACTGAGTGAAAACATTTCATTTTTTAAATTAAACCATATTCACTGAGTGAAACCATAGCATTGTCTTGTAATTCAAACATCACTGGTTGATGGATGGTTTTTTAATGTATATAGTAATTTAAATTCATATATTATTGTTAGTTCGTTATTTATTAACTCCTTCAAATTCTGTCCAGTTGGGAACCGTATCCTTTCTCCTTATATCAGCAATTAAACCCAGCGTGCATCATTGTGATAATAGCCCATGTTTTAATTCATTCGCACGGGTTTTGTGTATGATGTTTCTAACATTAGTCATCTATAAATAATTATATATTTTACCTTATTATATTTGTCTTCATTGTAATAATCTCACCCCAACCTAGTGTTTCGCGTCACATGGAAATTTCAAAAGAATGATCAGAAACATGGGTCAACTTGTTCTAATGTAAGATATGTGAGATATAAAATGCTAAGCTAAAATGTTCTTACTTTACAGGTGCATGATGGGAAAGCTAGTTTATGTTGCTACGGGTTTGGCATTCGCATCGATGGTAATCAGCTTAAATGCCATTATCTTGCCATATTGGTTTTACTCAGATACAAGTTTTCCATGGGGTTCGTCAAGAATATATTACGGACTATGGACTACCTGCAATCAATCTGAAACTCTCGGTCAAATGGAACCGGCAGTATGCAGCACAATTGTAACGGATAATGGTGAGAATTATGAAAACAGACGAAATAATTCATTAAACTTGTTTACTTGCAAATGAACGTTGATTTAATCAATCGGGATAACATGATGGATTTGATCACTGCACCACATGGATTAAATTAACTTTGGACATGTGAAGAGTAGGTAATACATTATCAGCATATGAGATAACTATATATTTTTAAAAAAATTCTATCATGTGTATCATATATGTTTGTATGTATCACAAGGCCCAAAGAGCATGTTTTTGGTGGCTTCAATAAACTCGATTTCCTTTGATATTTAGAAAATTAAAATAAGAGACATTGTATGTTTTCTAAGTTGGATGGATGTATGTATCAATGGATGTGTGTATGTGTGTTTATGTGTATGTATGTATGTATGTATGTGTATATATGCATATTTATATATGTTTATGTACGTATATCTATGTATATATGTACATGCACGTATATTTATGTATACATGTATATGTACGTATAACACTTATATATCATTGTATAAATATCTTTTTTCTCCATTTTCTAGGTCTGAACCACATAGCTGCAGCCAGAGCTTTGGAGTTAGTTGGACTATTTTTTGTGGCGGCTGCCGTAGCGACCGAATTTGTCAATGTAATGTTGATGTATAGGAGAACAACATTTATGGGTGTTGCAGGAGGAGTAGCTGTTGCTGCCGGTAAACCTATACATTTTGTAAAGGTGATAGTATCTCAAGGCTCTGAAGCACAGTTGATGAATAATTACTTTTACGTCATGTTTATTAGACTTTTCTAGACTTTATCCATCGTTTAAACGCAATGTATTTTCGATTGGTATATTTACTTGTGCATGTGTATATTGAAAGATGTGTTGATGGTTGTTAGATCAATGGAAGGAAATAATCGTGAAGTGTTGTCTGTTTGCTTAAAATACTGATTATGATTGTCGTTTAAAATAAAGATAAAAGGAAGGTCAACATTTGTATCATTCTACAAACTTTATGCTATGAAGAATTCGAAAGAAATCGCGGATTATGTCCCATTCCTCTCGATCTCATTTCCTCAGTTCTATTGTAGTCAAAGTGACGTCATATATTCTATGTAGGTTCTTAATTTGAACAACGTACTCATCTCGATAGCGCATCTCGTTTTTATGCAACTGCTAAATACACTACAATTCTGGCGTTATGTAAGAATGGTCAATACCCTTTAAAGCCACAGGCTAAATAAAATGTTACAACCAATGTCATCAATTTCCAGCCTGATGTCAGCAAATGAATGTATTGTACGTTTGCTGAAGTATGGAAAAGAACCCAACAGGTCTTACTTTTGGAAAGTTGACAATTTTGGATAACTCGTGAATCTATTCCATCTATCTTAATCATTTGACTGAATTTACCAGTACTGATGCCGATTAATGTATCTTGCAAAACAGTTATGTGCCTAATGAACAAAAAGTAAAAAGAAGTCCTCTTGGAAATGATGGAAAAAACCTCAATTTGTGGACAAAATGAGGGCGTTGTGCTTATCGTTGAATGAAAATGTCCAGGTTTATAAATAACTTGTACTGGTTGATTATTTTCGAAACTATGTTAAATTTATCCCATGTTCGTGCAAATTGAAACCATACGTCAGCAAAAGAAAGTATTCGAAACCTTGTAAATATTGAATCATCTGAAAATCTGATAGGAACATAGAAATGTAATATTTAAACAAGTAATTTTCATCAGTCTTTCTTTTGTGAATGTACTATAGATATATAAATTTATAAAGCAAAGATCTTATGACATTAGAAAACATAATCCATTTTGGCATCTACTGATTTTCTCCGTGATGGGCCTGCAAATAGCACGCATTAATTTATTCTAGAAGCAATTAAACGATTCATTGTCTAAAAGTTTATTTTTGCTAACCAAGATATTTTGCAACACAAATTATTTCTAACTAATAACATTATTTCATCTAATTGATTTGACAGTAGACCGTGCATGCTATATTCACGTGATATTTTTGCAGTTCATATTTATTTGTATTGGGCACAAAATTCAAAACCTGAACTGTCAGTTTTTGCCTCTTGCTCAAAAATACACCTACATTAAATTTTTAAAAAGGTACAACTAACGATTTTTAATACAAATCACGATATCATGCTGGATTTTAAACATATTAAAGGCTGAATGTCCTCGATGGTTGACTCCCTGGTAAACAAACAACTTACTGGTCCTGATTTGCACAAAATAAATGAATATAGTAGCGTTTTATTTGGAAGAGGCAATGTGATCAGTTCTGTGCTGCACGGCATTGGTTCATTTTGTGATTATGTGCTAAGTTGGAAATTGCGCCGAATGTTCGCACTCCTTACGCGATCTTAACGTTGCTCTGGGCCATATTACGATCTTTATTTATATAGAATCTATATTTTAGAAATTGCTTCACGTTTGAATCAGCGAACATCACCAGAATATATATCGCAATACGCGTTTTCCTTTGTATAATATGACTGAAAAATTGTTAAAGCTACGTTAAAAATCCAAATCGCACAGACAATAATTTTTCTATGATGAAAGCAGGAACTTGATGGTTGCTAAATTGCACGACGCAGTTGAATAAGTGTTATGTTGTTTTTGATCTTAGTATGACTCGTGTGCATACGACTACATTGTCAATTCCTAATTATAAGTTCGAGATGTGACACTAGGTACAGTTATTGATATTGCACACTAGGTCAGTTTTCCAAATTGCTTCGTGTAAGAAGCTGAGCAAAGACGATTTTCCTTTTTGTTTAGTAATAACTAAATCATTACTGGTAGTGCGGCGATAATAAAATACCACAGGTAGCCATAAGTGTAGATGTATAGATTGTCCCTTGATGTGCCTTCGAGCAAGTGTTGATATTTCTCCATATCTCTGTCCATGGAGAATAATTTGCGTAAAAAGCACACATGTGGACATGTATGGGCGCCATTTTCCTTATTGATAAGGTATTTCATAATTTAGTAAGGACTGTCTTTTTTAGATATCAAATGTTGGGAAGCTAAACGTTGTAGACATGTCCCGCAAACAGAAAATGAACCAATGAAATGCGCAAGTATTCTCTCCTAACTGCAGGTACAAGTGCATCACCATTGTTGTTCTCATCAGTTATTTGAAAACATGTTATCTGGAGCATTTCTTGCGATAAACCTAATACGAAAAGAAAGATAATTTTATAATTTTGGGTTTAGTCAAGGATTCCAAATAACTTCCAAACAACTTCAGATGTAAATTAGAAATCGAAATTTTTCTTCAATCAATGTAAGAGCACAGATCTCGCATCATGCCAAATAGCTATCAGTCGCACATCTGGATGGTTTCTCTTAGATTCCCGTACCACCAGCAGTTCACACCGTATAAACTTTACAACTATCCCTTTGCACAGGTGAATATTTTAACTACGCCACCATAGGAAAGCCAATTGATGGTTTCCATGCATATTTCGCCAGTACTACTGCGTCACATTTGCCACCATGGTGACAAACGGTATTTGTAGAGTGCCTTCTTATTATTCCTTTGTGTAAACACACCACCAATGTACACCACTAGACTGTAATAGGGAATGTGATATTCCAGGGTCACACATTCGGTTTTGACCAGACCTCACTAAAGGTGAACCATGACATCATTGAAACTCACGAACACTGCTCTCCGTGACGTTTTCTCTTAGTAATTGGCTAAGGAATATTTCCACTGCATTGAATTGCACGAACAAGACAAGTAATACAAAAATTAAAGAATTCATTAAAACAAGGCGCCATAACAAAACACGCATACTCCAAATTTATTACAATATTGAGCTGTCGGTTGACGTTATTATTCAAACATTTTATCACTCATGTACACGTTTAATCAAGAATCGAATAAGTCTACAATGCAATTAGGTCTTGGTTAACCTTCATATCCCGATGTTGGATCTTTCATTTAAACGATACAGTTAGCTTTCGGTTGACCTCTATACGCATATATATTTAATATGTCGTGTATACAATATTTTGCTTCAAGTTGACCTTTATTCCCAAATATTCCGTTTATGCATTGCAAGGAGTTCACACCTGCGTCTTGCTTATATATTTAACCCTCGATCGTTACAGTATAATTAGCTCCCAAGCGAGGTTGATGCCCATACATTTAGTCTTCGATGTATACAATTCGATAGTCAGATATTTCATCTTCAGTTAATTGCAATCAGCTTCTAGCTTCGTTGTATATCCATATATTCTATATTACATGTTTATTATATGCTCACTTTGTTCCCGTTAACTTTACATTGTCATAATCGTTCAATATTCCCCGATACTGAACGCGCGCGACAATACACATATAGCATTCACGTGAATAAAGAAACTACTTTCTATTGTAAACAATGACCCAGACGCCAGCACTTTTGATTTGTAAACAAATAATATACACTTGCGTAAGAGGCTCTGTACGTTGTGGTTGTTTAAATTTGTTTCTGAATGAATTAAAACATGTTTCGTGGACTGCAAAAACACCGAGCTGTTTTGGCACATTCCGCCTTGATACAATGTTACGGATTTAGGCTAGCTACATTATATAAAAGACGGAAGATTAGGTCCTTACAAATAACATACAAGTGACAAGGCATATACTGTCTTCTTTATCTGGTGATAAGAATGGCAAAATAAAATATACTTAGTTTTACATCCTCAATTTCCTCATTTTGCTTTTGCTTAATTCTGCAAATCCGAATTACATGAGCCGTGTCATAGGTTTTCAATCTGGGTTACAAATTTGGAAATTGTGCTGTAATTTCGATGATAAATGCAATTGCATCCTCCTTACTGCACTCAAAATGAAATAAGCATTAAATTCCATAGCGTCTTTTTGATAATTGCAATTGAAAGACTTCATATTTTTCCCACGTTATGATTTCAAACAATGATAGAAACACATTTGCAGACGTAAACACGCTTCTCCCGCGCGACTTCAATCCGATTTATTTCATGTATAATTTGCACAGATGAATCCAGTCCAAAATCACAAACTTTCGCCGAATCGAAACAAAATATTAAAATATATACATTCCAGATCAAATGCAAAAATTGTTGCAATGCGCATTCATTCACATCATGACTGCAAATTTCAATTTTAACTAGACACGCCATTTTCTTTCGAAAGTTATGTCGAGCGCGCGACTAAGTTCAAATTTATATGGGCGGAGTTATGTGCGCATTAATAATGTCATTGTGTAATGACAAATCTGCTCCTGTGTATTTAGTTTGGAATAAGGCATTCATTCATTTATGTTATTTCTTGTAGTGTATTTTGTTTATATAATTAAACTTTAGGTAGAATAAAAAATGAGCATATGATAAAAAGGTTACTGCATTTGTATGGGAAAACATGAACTCGTTTTGTCGGAAGGATATACTGCACACACAAGTTCGTGCAGTATTCCATCCCAAAACTCGTTCATTTTTTCCCATACAAATGCAGTAACCTATAAATACAATTTAACTAACAATCATTTTGAGATTTATACTCGGAGATCTAATTTTCAGTGCAAGCAATGCAATAGTTTCCCAATTTTCTCTCATCCCTTGATGTTTACATTTCTCTCTCTCTCTCTCTCTCTCTCTCTCTCTCTCTCTCTCTCTCTCTTATATTGCTTGGACTTTAAAGTCAGAAAGCTGATCTTCTATGTTTGCGAAACAAATTTTCGGTTGAGTCATTTCCAGCCTATCAAGAGACCAATTCTTTTTTAAAATGTCTCTACTGGCCTTAAGATCAAAAATGTAATGTCAAATTCCAGGTAGAAAAATGAAGTTTATGTTAAATTCTTAACAAGACAAATACAGTTAGATGGAATACAAGATAATTTCATTAATCCAGTCTTCTTAGAAATTGTGTTCATGTTTAAAACCCTTTATAAATTAAACGAATACTTTTATTTATTTCAGAAAACAGTACGTATGGTGACAAATACTCCTCAACCTTGGCACATTTTTAAATTTAATAAACCCTTGAATCTAGTTTTCAACCCTGATATAGTTATAGTTTTCATTCATTTTCATTACAATCCATATAATTACGTAATATTATGTCAGTATTAGTTCACACAAATGTTAGCGGTAAATCAATATTGTTGTTTTAAAGACAAATATGTACGTGTTTTCATGTAAACAATGTAACGAAGGTATTCGTGTTGGGATGGGATAATTTCTGGAAAATACGATCTTATAGTCATCACTATTACAACTGAGTAAATAATTCATATTGTTTTACAGATACATATGTACGAGTCGGCTTTAAATACAAATGTAAAAACGTTGTTTTTGTGGCTATCGGCTAATTTGTGTAGGATACGATTGTATCGAAAGCAATACTATACTTCATTATTTCTGGATACACAAGGGGACAAATGTGCCTTCGCCATAATATGGGTGCATATATTTAGAGACTTAAAACAGAATTGTCTTGCTGGAGACTAAACTAAAAGCAATATTTCGTTAAAGAAATTAAATCAGACAAATCAAGTCAACTTTGTTTATCTTTGTATTAAATATTTGAGAACATTATCAATGTTTGTCTCAATTTCCCGACGTTTCGCGTCCACATTATCGCGTGTTCCATATTTGAGTGAAATGTGGATATTTACTTCCGTTTAAGCTCTTTCGTAACGTGAAGAAAACAATCAAATTTGCTAATATACATCGCAATGTCTAGGGTTGTCACTTCATTCCACGTGAATTACAGTACCTATTAACTTCATACATGTGTGTATCCTATTTTACGTTCAACAGGCCAATTAAAATATACATTTCTCAACATAGTAGGGATATGAATATCTGAATAATGCTATTGTTTTCCGTATTGCTACTTTTCCCATAACTGAGTATATATTTGCATTCATGATATGGTCTATTGTCATGTTCTCTTGCATATAGCATTTTCACGTATATTTCAGGAATCTTCATGATTGTAGGAGCCATCATATTTGGAGCCAGGACACAGGGCCTATACGCGACAGGGGCCACGTTACACGCAGGATTTACACTAGCTATGTTCGCCGGAGTAATTGCACTGGTAGCAGGTATCTTGTTCCTGATGGCTAGTAGATCTGATTAAAATATATCCCAATTTAAGAATCATCCCTAAGAACATGAATGACCAGAAAGAGGTGTATATTTCCCATGTGCAAAGAGCAATGTTTGGACCATCAACCGTGATTCTCCCTCTTGAAATCATAATTTAATGACTGACATATGAACCTTTCCGAAATATATATATATGTATATACGCCAAATAAATCTACACCTCAGATAAGCATGTAGCAAAGAAAATGATTAATCATGTCACATGTCTAATAGTTGGTACAAGAAAGGGACCACGTTAAACGTAGGGAGTGATTGCACAGGGAGCAGGTGGCATTTTATTGGCTAGCAAATCTGATTTAACTATATTCAAGTATAATATTTATCCCTAAGAGAGTGAGGAGTCAGAAAGAGATGTATATTTCCTATGCGCAAAGAACAATCGTAGGAAAATCAAGGTTGCTCCTTCCTCTTGAAATCACTTTTATGAGAATTATATATGAATTTTTCCAAAAGAGCGACATGTCAAATCTACAACTCGTACAATTATGTAGTAAAGAAAATGGCAGTTATGTTACAGGCATGAGAGTTATTACATTCAGCTTATCTGAGACTGTAGTGATTCATCATTAGTCTTTGTGAAACATTATAGATGATTTTATCCATGAAGCCTAATACCATAATGTATTATCGTTGAATCGGTCATGTGATAAGTATCACTTATGTATTAATACTATCATGTTTTTAAGATGAACATGTTTATAAGAATGCATGGACTTTTTTAATTAAATTGCACGAAGCTTGCGTTTTAAATCGTGTTCGATAAATTTTATACAACAGAAAGACAGTATATCTCAGTTTCCATTGCGTTTGGATCAACACTTCAGTGAAAGTTTATCTGTGCAAGAATACCTATCGCATTGCAGATGTCAAATTTTAACTATAAATATAGCCATTTTTCTTATAAAGCCATAAATTGTATTTGGCTGAGTATTCCTATTAAAGCCTAAATACGATCTAAACTATCAGTTCCCGAGAAAAAAGAAATAGGTCTCCTTATAACGGAATTTGGAGGAAACATGAATGAAACTCGCAAATTGTTTCTAATCTGCAGAATTTAACATGCTTTCGCGACCTTTCCTGAAGGTATATAATACATAAACAAGCCAATGACTGCTTGCGATTATGTTTCAGTTTCTACTGTAGTTACTTCGATACCCGTATATGACTAAACGTTTGATAAAACCAGATTTTAAAACGTTGTATCGATTTAGTCTAACAAACTGACGTTGTAATTTGTTAGTTTTGTCTGCGTTAATTGAATCAGCTGGTGTTTGGTTTAGTTTCCTCTGCATCTGATACGTGTGATTCCCAGTTGTTTAAGATCTATAAAAAACCATTCAAGCAGTATTTAATCGTTTTTTTAGCGAAAAAGTTGTCATGATATTCAAAACACCAGTGCAGGCTGATTTGGGGCCCCTGGTGGCCGAGTGGTCGAAAGCGCTCTCCGTTACGTATCACTGCCATCTCACCTCTGTCTGCGTGGGTTCGAGTCTCGGATTCAGCCAATGTGGGTATGTGAGAAAGCTTGCCAGTAGCTTATTTTGGGTCGGTTTGTTCTTTCCGGGGTTTTCCCGGGTTCTTCCTCCACCATTAATACTGGCCGCCATGTATAGCCTATCGTGTGCTGAAAAATGGCGTTAAACCCTACAACAACAACAGCAGGTTGATTTCTTTTTGTTGATATTTTCAGCAGTCAAATTAGTCGCAATATCAATATGTTGTTTCATTTACATGAAATGAAAGGATGTCAGGGTTGATTTTCTTTGCCAATGGTACATAAAATCAAACTGCATAAAAGCAGAGGAAAACAAATGAAAAGGGAGGTTTACGGGTTATAGTACATGCAGCGAAATTACAAGCAAGCTGTTTAGACCTAGTATTAGCCAACATTCAGAGAAAAGGACACTTGTTATTGATCTAATTGCATAGCACGTTTACTTACATTAGAAGAGACGGCAATCGTAATTTCTATTTGAGGGGGAACTAAGTTGACATGATTTGTCTGATTTAATTTCTTTAACAAAATATTGCTTTCAACGTCGTTGAAAATAGTATCTTGTTCTGTATTTCTACCAACAAAAAGAAAAAACAACTTAAGGAAAGTACTACTGCGTTTCATTTTAGCTTCGGTTTCGTGAATGTGTTTGCACTGCATCAGAAATGTTTGTATAAAAATGTTTAGCAATTTCTGACCAATCAAGAAGCATTGAATTTCTTTCATTGTAGTTTCAGGCAGGTTTAGAACCATTTTCAGATGGCTTTCTGATTGATGGAAAGCGAGTCGTGAAATTTTCAGTATAAACCAAACAACCACAGCAGTTTCGATTTTGTTTCCAAAGAACGGTCAGTAGGGAAGCACACAAATTTTATACTATGTACTATACAATTGAATTGCATGATGTCGGAGTCGTTGGTAAATGCAAATAAAATACAAATTATGCAAAGAAGTGATCTGAACTTAACATTTGACATAAACTACCTTTAACCTACCAAAATAAATCATAAACTATATAATCAGTTTCTCATTTCAAAGAACGCTATTAAAACCATTACTGAAACTACCAGTTTATATTTGTTTTCGAACGTGCCAATGATTGGCATATTTCTATACATTTGGAAAATCGGTTACTGCCACGTTCATTATTGATCATACCGTTCTATAACATCCTAAACAAAATCATGCATGTTACAAGGTTCTGAGTTCAGATCTTGAGGAGGTACTGTTTTCGTCTGATCCATATGTATCTGCCTGTACACATTAACATAAGCATAATACATACGTGTTTAGATTTATGCACAGACATTTGCACACATCTTTGCAAATATACATACATACATACATACATACATACATACATACATACATACATAGACATATATACAAGACATATATACATAGACATACATACGCATGCATGCATCCACGTATATAAGAACATACATGCACACATGCCTACCTACATACATGCACACATACATACACAGATACATACATACATACATACACAGATACATACATACATACATACATACATATGCACTTACATACATACATACATACATACGCACATACATACATACATACATACATACGCACATACATAAATACGCACACACATACGCACATACATACGCACACACATACGCACACACACATATGCACGTATATATACATGCATGCGCACACGCATACGCACACGCATGCGCATGCGCATTCACACACGCATACGCACACGAATACCCATACACACACATACAAACACACATACATACTCACATGCACATCCACACTTAGATTGATATTTAGATACATACATACGCACATACATACATACATACGCACATACATACATACGCACACACATACGCACATACTTGCGCACCCACATACATACGCACACATGCGCACACATATATACACATATATATATATATACATACGCATATGCATGCGCATACGCACGCGCATACGCACACGCATGCGCACACGCATACCCATACACACATACAAACACACATACATACACAGACACACATACATACTCACATGCACATCCACACTTAGGTTGATATTTAGATACACACATACATACATACATACATACATACATACATACATACATACGCAAACAGACACAGGCAGATAGATTGAGGGAGGGTGGGATGGATAGGATGGATGGGATAGATAGATAGATAGCAGACATGTAACATCATGTCCAACCCAGTCTCATTATCCTGACATCAGGCCCATTAGTCCTAACACTAACCTCGTAATGGTGAGTCCTAATCGAGGCTGCTATTATTAATGACCCAGCCGGGGTGACATCACCGGAGCCGTCACCTATAAATAAGAAACGGATATGATACAAAACTTGCTTACTTCATATATAGCTATGTATCAATCTTAAATTAATTCATATGAATAATCTCTGCTAACTCAGTGCTTTGTAATGTCTACGTAGTGGGGTCAATTAGACGAGATCTATTTAATAAGCAACCAACTCTATGAAACCATTGACACAAATAATGTATAATAATATCTTGTTCACATACATGCTGTTGTACATACGCATGTATGTATGCACATATATACGCGTATACCTAAATATATATATATATATATATATATATATATATATATATATATATATATATATATATATATGCATGCATACATACATATATGCTTGCATCCATACCGACATACATATATGCTTGCATCCATACAGACATACATATATGCTTGCACGCATACATACATATATACATATATGCTTGCATACATACATACATACATATATGCTTGCATGCATATATACATAATGTGGGTATGTGAGAAAGCTTGCCAGTAGCTTCTCGAGGGTCGGTGGTTCTTTCTGGGGATTTCCTGGGTTCTTCCTCCAGCATTAATACTGGCAAATTGTTTCCAATCTGCAGAATTTAACATGCTTTCGCGAACTTTCCTGAAGGTATATAATAAATAAACAAGCCAATGACTGCTTGCGATTATGTTTCAGTTTCTACTGTAGTTACTTCGATACCCGTATATGACTAAACGTTTGATATAACCAGATTTTAAAACGTTGTATCGATTTAGTCTAACAAACTGACGTTGAAATTTGTTAGTTTTGTCTGCGTTAATTGAATCAGCTGGTGTTTGGTTTAGTTTCCTCTGCATCTGATACGTGTGATTCCCAGTTGTTTAAGATCTATAAAAAAACATTCAAGCAGTATTTAATCGTTTTTTTAGCGAAAAAGTTGTCATGATAGTCAAAACACCAGTGCAGGCTGATTTGGGGCCCCGGGTGGCCGAGTGGTCGAAAGCGCTCTCCGTTACGTATCACTGCCATCTCACCTCTGTCTGCGTGGGTTCGAGTCTCGGATTCGGCCAATGTGGGTATGTGAGAAAGCTTGCCAGTAGCTTATTTTGGGTCGGTTTGTTCTTTCTGGGGTTTTCCCGGGTTCTTCCTCCACCATTAATACTGGCCGCCATGTATAGCCTATCGTACGCTGAAAAATGGCGTTAAACCCTACAACAACATACATATATGCTTGCATGCATACATGCATACATATATGCTTGCATGCATACATGCGTACATACATGCATACATACATGCATACATACATGCATGCATACATGCATGCATACATGCACGCATACATGCAAGCATACATGCATACATGCATACATACATGCATACATGCATACATACATTCATGCATACATACATGCATACATGCATACATACATTCATGCATACATACATGCATTCATACATATATACACGCATGCATACATACATGCATACATTCATTCAATAATCTCTGCTTACCAGTGCGTTGTAATATCTGCGTTATTTAGGTTAATTAGACGGGATATATTTAATAAGCAACCATTTCTATAAAACCATTGAGACAAATGTAAATTAATTTCATCTCGATAGATAGATGTCTTACATGATATATGTTATTGTTGTGTTTGTCAGGTCATTATCTTTCGTTGGGCAACAGTAGCTGTGCGACTGATAATGGCCTTGAATGGTGTTTTAAGGTAATGTGACTAAGATTGGACCGGCCTATGTTTCGCTATTGCTGATGAAAGATAGCCACGTATGCCAATGTCAGCATCACAGTCACAATGTGAAGTAACATGACATTTTAGATTTATTAGAAATTAAATGTCCCAATGAACAGCCTTGTTGTGTTTCTAAATTTTAAAATTAAGGAGTATGTCAATTTATTTGCCCTTGAGCGTAGTCTTAATCTCATTAGGCTAAAGAAAGATGACTGTGCGTGTGTGTATGATTTGGATTTTTTAACGTAGCTTTAACAATGTTTCAGTCATATCGCTACGATGTCTGCAGTGTGGCAGTTTATATTGGTGTCAAGCACTGAGGCATCATGCCGCAGACCGGTAGCATGATGTCCCACCCAGTCGCATTATCTGATACCAGGCCGACCAGTCATAACACTAACTTCTTAATGCTCAGCGTCAAGCGAGGCAGCTGTTAGTACGATTATCGTAAGTTTTGGTATGACTCGGCCGGGTATCGAACCCACGACCTCCCACATGCGAGGCGGACGCTCTAACCACTAAGCCACCGGAGCAGTCAAAGGTGACATCAGAAATATTTGTCAAAGTATGCATTTTGTCGTGTTTTGTTGCACGTGGATAAGGAATTGAAAAAGTTTGTCTTTGCTGGAAACCAAAGAGAAAACAACTAAATTTGATCATGGGAGATTTCCATTTTAGAATCGGTTTAACAATGTGCAACTAGCGAAAGGTTTTACATGAGATAAACCATTGCTAAACAACAAAGCAAAATAAAATGTTGTCCCCTTTAAATGTTTACGTAATTATAAACAAAACTGAATACAATCTTAATTTTATGGTTGGAAATACAAAGACAGCATGACATTATATTTATTAGGATCTGACGAGAAACATTTGGAACCATGATATACTTTTGTAAAAATTAAGACTCATGATTCACCGTGCTTGCATTTGTTTAGTCATACAATTTAATTTAAAAAGCTCAGTTAACGTGAACATATCATGTGTAACGACTTCAGGCAAATTACATCATAGTTTGAAAGCTACGTATCCCTTAGACACGTTACGTTACGTCACAAAGAATGTCCTGGTCTGATTAAGTAGACTTGATTACACTTTTCTATTATATTTATTAATTGGCTGATCTGTCGCGGAGCTCCTTGACACGATTATAGACTTCTCCAGCGTTACATCACATGGCGATACATGTAGCAGTATGAGAAATGGTTTTGCATTTCGTAAGCTGATTTAGCTCACGACTCTCTATTTCCCTTGACACTGTGCTTATTTGTCAATAAAATGCACATGTATGCATGGGATCCCGTGGATTATAATCCATGACAGGGAAATAAAGAAGACATGTGTCATGAACCAATAAAGTTGCTATTTTGGACATATTTGAGACTGTGACTTCGTAAATACAATGGGTGTTTTCTTACTTATATAAGTTTTTACTTTCCAAATTGTTATGTATATTTGATTTAAGTTAAATTTGATTTAATTTGTAAGTTTCATTTGTTTAATTTCATTACATGTTGATTATAGTGTAATTTCGTTTACTTGAATTTGATGTTTTCTAGAAATTTCGTTGAAAAGACTGTTCTGTTGAAAACACCTAAAATTAGAACATTGTATCCTTAAGGTGACTTAGTTCCCGACCTTGATTCAGAAACCAGTGAATCAAGTAAATAAATTCTTTTTTTAAATCTTATTCTTAGAGTAAAATGATTGGTTTTTGTCAAGGTCATACTGGGAATACATGACTTTAGATGTAAACAGCCTCTATTTTGAAATTATGGTTTTAACCAAAGAGCGCATGTTTCATACCGACATTTATAGAGCATTAGTCAGTTTGGGCTTAGAAACACTTAGTGTCAAGATGTTCATTTTGTTGTGACTAGTTTAGAGTTGAATTTTGTTTTGTATTCAAATTATATGGAGTCTACAAGATTAATTATTTTTCCTGGAAACATTTAAGTGCTCATAAAGAATTATTAGACAAGGACGTTTCCTTAAATTGTATTCGGAATTAAAAGACCGGAATATTATTGTCTGTGGAATAAGGTTTTGTAGGCACAACAGCACAGTACTATCTATAGCATATGTCATCGCCTTCCGGGGTCCCGAGTGGCCGAGTGGTCTTAAGCGCTCTCCGTTACGGATCACTGCCATCTCACCTCTGTCTGCGTGGGTTCGAGTCTAGGATTCGACCAATGTCGGTATGTGAGAAAGCTTGCCAGTAGCTTCTCGTGGGTCGGTGGTTCTTCCCACGGTTTTCCCGGGTTCTTCTTCCACCATTAATACTGGCCGCCATGCATAGCCTATCGAGTGCTGAAAAATGGCGTTAAACCCCACAACAACAACAATCATCGCCTTCCATTTTAGAGTTTTGTCGGGACTCAAATTCATATTTCATTAGAACATTTCCGAGATCTATTCTTCTAATAAGAGTGTTCTTGTTGAGGGAGTAATGTGCAATTTTATTATTGTTCCTATCCATTGTGGACATATGTCATCAGACGTAGTCTCAGGACCAGTGACAGTCGTAACAGTCCATGCTTGACCCGTTGAGTGCATTCATTTATTACTAGGCAACGACCTAGCTAAACACAAGATTGTGGTTAATACACGTGTAACTGACAAGCCTTATTTGGATCAGAAAGTCGATCAAATTGAAAAATAAGTCATTGATTTATTCCCAGCTTGTGCAGTTACTAGAACTGTGGTAAAGAAAGCTCTTGAGAATGATGTTGATAAGAAAAGTATTTCTTAACTAACACATGTATTGGTCAGACTTTTGATGAAGTCATCTTTACTTCTTGTTTGGGTCAATCACAAGGTATTGATCACAGTGATCCACTTTTAACTTCTCATTCTCTTTATTCTAATCAGGGTGACAAACGATAATCATTTGTCGTCGAACAAGAAAAAGATCAGTGATCTCCTGTTTGTTTCAAAGGGCCATACATGAAGTTGAAGCCACGGATGTTTCTGTTCTGTTATGTTGTTAAAATGGATTTCTTATGAGAAAATAGTGACCTCCAGAGGTACCTGCTGGTGATGAATGGTCAGTGAACTATCAAATTTTAGTTCCAAAACCTTACAGACACGATATATTTTGTCTGGCCCATAAAACTCATCATCTAGCTGGTAATTTAGGGATTAATAAGATTTATCACAAGATCTTCAGTCACTTATATTGAGCAAAAATTAAAAGCTATGTTTGAAATACTGTAGAGCTTGTCATACCTTGTCAATGTTGGTAAACCCAATCAGAACA
Source organism: Sinohyriopsis cumingii (assembly GCA_028554795.2). Taxonomy (NCBI): domain Eukaryota; kingdom Metazoa; phylum Mollusca; class Bivalvia; order Unionida; family Unionidae; genus Sinohyriopsis; species Sinohyriopsis cumingii. The sequence goes on along the minus strand of CM068837.1, from coordinate 69,265,574 downwards.
TACCTAAGGCTCATGTTTAACCGATTCCTGCGTTTGACGAACCACTTAGTATAATTATGACAGATTACGTTGGTCCCTTACCAGAGAGCAATCCAGGTAACCAATACATGTTGACCATTGTGTGCGTCAACAAGGTTTCCATATGAATTTCTTTGAATGTTATTAAATCTAAAAGAATAGTAAAGTCTTTGGTAAAGTTTGATACACAGTTTGGACTTCCAATCTTTATCCGATCGGGTCAAGGGTCAAATTCTAGGTTTGGAACATTCCAGCCTATTATGCTTGAAGTTTGCATTCAACAATTCAAGGCAAAAGTGAAATTATGTTTTGGCAGAACTAAAATGAAGAGATACTTCGAGTCTGGTTATATAGTTCTCTCTCTTATTGTTCAAATTTTCCTTCAGAATATATATTTCGACCGTTACAAAGTTCAGAAGAAAATGAATGTCTTAAATTATAATATTTGTGCTCCTGTGATCAAAATAAATTAGAGCGGTACCAGTATAGTGAAAGAGCGCGCCAAGTTAAACATGAAATTAATTTAGTTGTACCTGTCCCAATCAGTGAAGATTTAAGTGAATGTGTATCAACGGATTATACTGTTCTTGGAGTGACAAATCTTCGAAATTCAAAAACTATGAATGATCTCGACCAGATATTTTCACATTTGCAACAGCAAGAAAGAAATGGATTTCAATGGGTAATATTTGAATATGAGCACTTCCAGATGTTCCTGCAAGAAAAAGCTAAACAAATTTTAGACCTGGGAAATAACACTCGTAGAGGATGAACCCTCTCACACAGGAATACTTGAGGAAAGACATTGAGTATTTGCTGGAGAGTGATTTCATCGAGCCCAGTAAAATTGACGTGAATTCAACATTTATACTTGTTCCAAAACCAAATGAAACTTTTCGTATATGCACTGGTTATATGAAGGTGAACAGTGCGACAAAACGAGATTCATTGTCATTACCAAGAATCGATGACTGTCTTGATAAGATCGGAAATGCCAAGTATATCACAAAATCTGACCTTCTGAAAGGATTTTGGCAAATTCCACTAACGGAAAGAGCAAATGAAATGTCGGAATTCCTGACAACAGTTTGACTTCATCAATATTAAGTGATGCTGTTTGGGATTGAAGGATCGCCAGGTAATTTTCAACGTCTGATGAATGTTATCCTCTGGTCTTGAAAATTGTGATGCTTAACCGATGTCATCTACAACGACACATGGAAAGAACATTTTGCAAAACTTCAGAAATTCTTTGACATACTCACACATGCAAGTTTGACAATTAATTTATCCAACCGTGTGTTCTGTCGTGCTAGTACATCTTTTCGAGGACATTTTGTGGGACATGGACAAGTTATATATATATATATATATATATATATATATATATATATATATATATATATATATATATATATATGCTAAGTTCAAGGCTATGTCTGAATTCCTGTGCCTGTTAATAAAAAGCAACTGATGCAAATTTTAGGTATGACTGGATACTATCGGAAATTTTGTTTAACTTTTTCTATAATTGCTGAACCTCTGACAATTATATTGTATAAGAAAACACGTTCGTTTCGACTGGAAAATGTCAGAAGGCCTTTGATAAGTTAAAGGCCATACTTTAAAGCTATCCAGTTCTTACAGCTCCAGGTTTCATCCAATCATTGAAACTGTATGTTGATGTAAATGATGTTGTGGTTGGAGCAGTTTTGATTCAAGAAGACAAAAATTGTATTGATAATCCAGTGTTCTATTTTCCAAAGAAATTAAATAAGCACCAAAGAAATTACTGATCAAGCAAGAAGGAATGTTTGACTTTTATATTGGCATTACAACATTTTGAAGTTTACCTTAATTCAGCTCCTCCTTCAATTACTGTGTTTAGTAACCACAATCCCCTTTCTTTCATCATCAAGAAGAAAAATAAAAATCAAAGACTACTAAGGTGGAGTTTGTTGTTATGTGAATATGTTATTGACACATCAGTCACATCAAAGGAAATTATAATTGAATAGCAGACACACTTTCATATGTATATAAATATTATTTTATGTAGACTGTGTATAATTCATGAGTTGTTATGTTTATTTTTTTAAAAAAATCTGGTGCATAAATAATCTATGGTAATAATAATGCTTTATTATGTAAGCCTTTCTTTTCCCATGGGGGGGGATTATATTTGATTTAATTTATATTCTATTTAATTAAATTTTCTAAGTTTAATATTTTTGATTCAATACATGTTAAAATAATGTAATTTTGTTTACAGAAATTTGATATTTTCCACAAATTAGTTTGATCTGACTGGTCTGTCGGAAACAATTAAAATAAGAACTTTGTGACCTAGTTCCCGACCTTGATTCAGAAACCAGTGATTCAAGTAAACGACGTTCAATTTTTTTATTTTATTTTTAGAGTAAAATGATGGGTTCTTGGCAAAGTCATATTTTGAATACGTGCTTTTAGATGTAAACAGCCTCTATTTCGAAATTCTGGTTTTACTAGAATTGCACAGTAGTCATGTGGTGTTCGGGGTGATCTGGGAGGGGTAGTACCTCTGGTGGATGGGCACGTCATGCTCCTTCGAGAGTAGCTTTCCATCTTTGGTCCTCACCAGGCGCTCATCCCTCACCTGTGGCTCCAAGTAGCTGTAGCATGCGCAGCGGCCACACCACGGGCAACGGCTTCGACTGGCCGGCTAAACCAGGTAGAGGGTAGCCGACGGGCCTCAAAAAACCCTTGTTGACTTAGGAGCTTGCCTATCCTTGCATGCAAAGCCCGTTTCGGCAGACTGGGCGGAAGAGATCAACTGAGTGATCCAACGGTAACGAAGGCGAATCTGCAAACGTTTTGTGGAGAGCGCAGGTTATGACAAGGCACGGAAGACGTCATAGCCATCCAATGCAGCCGAAGTAGTCCCCAGCCGTGACGAATCTTCGTACCACTGAGTTCTTACTACCAAGGCCGAGAGAGTGAGGCTGTCTATGTGCAAAGGCTGTTTCACTTTAATCTCCTTCACGCACAGGTCATATTGTGCACCTATCATTCTTCTCCATCATCACACTCATTGTTCCTTACCTACCAAAGTCCTACGGCGATGGGCAACTGGCGACGCAACAGGTGGAGATGACCACTGGGAGTTGTATTACAGTAGTCATGCTTAATTACCAATGTTTATAGAGAATTAAGTCAGATTGGGTATGCAGTTGTTTATGTCAAGGTGTTCCTTTTGTTATGACCAAGTTGGAGTTAAATTTTAATGATTCTAAAGGATAAATTCTTTCTCATGGAAACATTTGAGTGTTCATACAGAAATCTTGGACAAAGACATTTCTTTAAATTTTATTCGGAATTCAAACAACGGAATATTATTTTCTGTGGAACAAGAAAAACTGTAGACACAACAGCACAATACTTGCTACAACATACGTCATCGATTCTATTTTTTCTTGTGACTCAAACTCAAAGTTCATTGGGACATTTGATTTCTAATTAATCTAAAATTTAATTCGTGGATTATTATTAGATTATTTTTGGATTTGATTATTGAAACAAAACGTTCGTTTCCTCAATTTTTACGTTGTTTCTTCCAGGGAAATTAATTATTTGTTAAATTTGCAAAGCTTGTTGTTTTCACTTTTCTTTGTTAGTATTTTTTAAAAGCCTAAACAAGTAACATATGACAATTATGTCCGTAGACTTCACTGCCTGCTTATCTGCCACACCAAGGTTCAGTATATGACATATTGTTGATTTCTACCAGCACAATTGTTGACTTCTACCAGCACAATCTAGAACTCGCCAACAGCCACCGAAGCCCGTTTACTATTCGTATAAAGACTATTTTGTGCTGCCGCAAGAATTTCAGAATAAATGCCTATCGTAACGGCATTAGTAAACTCGTGTCACTGTTTATTACCAATATAGACCCGACAATAGCTTAAATTGGGGTATCTATAATGGTTGTTGAATTAGTGACTCCAGCCACTCCAAGATCAACAGCTGCTACGGTGGCACGCCAACAAGTCGCATCTGCAGCATACGTTTGTGTATTTCATGAAGAATTCGGTGTTTTTGTTGACTGCTGGTTTCAGGTTTAGTTAGGATTCCATTTTGTTTGCATGGGTCCATCATAATTCCTCTACCTGATTAGATGCATCATTCTTATGCTTATATAAGGAGTTCCACTTTTCTACTGGTACAACTGTTATACAATAATACCAAATATCTACTTGGGGAATATTTAAATGTCCAGTTATTGTGTGTTGCGGGAGGGGCCTAGCATAGCTTTGGCACTATCATACCACTGAATAAATAAGTAAATGAGTAAGAAAAATACCGAAAATTTATTTTACTGAGATCTACCAATACAGACCCGCCAATATCAAATAAAGTATAGGTTATATATTTAAAATGAATCATGGTGATACTTTATTGATTTTATCTGATTCGTATTGCGAGCCAACCTTAAATTTCTTTGCAACTGATATTTTAACCATTGGTTGGAATTGATTAAAATTAAAATTGTTCCAGAAATTATTGGCTAGTGTTTGTTTGGATGAAATTTATATTCACAAGATGTGCTTTGTCCTCATTAAGAAAAACAATAAGCGTTTCAACGATATCAGAAAAACAATAAGCGTTTCAACGATATCAGAATTGTTCGGGAAATCGACATGTCTATCGTTTGCGAGCAATGTGTTCAAAATATTCCCAAAAATCTCAATGTATTTAGACATTTTGATTTAAATGTAGAGTAGCATATGCAGGACTTCGAAAGAAATGGTGAGTAGAGAAATGCCAATAATTGATCATGAAAAATTCAAATTAATAATCCGAATAAGACGAACAAATCTGTAGAAGCGGTCAACCTGAATAGATCCATGAATCTATCAACTTATGCGTGCATGTACCCAACTACTTAATTACCTACCGAGCTACCAACCAGCCTATATACCTACCTACATATATACCTATTTAACTACCTACCTACCTACTTACATACCTACCTATATACATATATAAATACATACATGCATATATGCATATATACCTGCCTGCAGATGGTTGGATGGGTGGATGACTAGACAGATGTATCATGTGCGTAGATGAATGGCTGGATGGATTTGTGCCGGTGGATGGATAAAAACAGACATGCTTATATAATTAAGACCATTAACATCAAAATCCAACTGTCTGAATAATCGATATGTCTTAATATGCAAATCCTGACTTTATCTACTATTTTATATTTGTATTTGAAAGCCTTCATTCTAGTAGGTTGTGATCTGCACGTAATGATGTAAATCTGATTGGTTTTATTTAAGTCCAACTCGATGACATTTTATACCTCAGTAGATATAGGTGTTACGTTGATGTTATTGTTGTTCCCTCAGTTTTGCAATATTAAGTGATCTGAATTTCATGTTCTGAAGAGTAAGCTTTGTACCAAGTTTCTTGACTCGTAATATTTGCATGCACTTTGATAGCGTGCAACCGAATGATTTGGCACATGGCACCCTAGACCTTTGTTCAGATTATGTCACTGTTCGCATTTTGGTGACCCGGTTTCTACTACACTCTTTACATTAGACTGTGTATGATATCGTAACTGACATCACCGACAAGCATGAATGAACAGCGATTTAAAGTCAACACAAGTTAATGGTCATGGTGCCAGGATACACTAGGCTCAAACCGGTCTTAAATTCACATTTGATGCTCGAGACAGAAGCAGAGTATTTACTAAAACATTTTGTGTATAACATACCTATAAAGCTCATATTGACATGTGCATGGGTTTTCCAATCATGACATTTTCCCAAATGCAAATATTCAGTTACAAGTTCAGATATTGTAGTTTTCATGAGACAAACAGAGAATGGCAACGAACTGATCAACTATATGATTGAAAAAAGAAGCTTGCTAATTAAAGTTAGAAGAATACTAAGTAATTTAATATTTATATGCAAAGTTAGAATCCCACGTTTTTACTCTTCTTGGTCCCATGGCTCTTTTATTATAGTGACCCATACACACGTTTGTAAAGATTCGCACACGCCAGTTGATCGTAATGGATATCGCTCCATTGGAACCTATGCTAAACCATACATGATTTACAATTACCATCCTCGTCTCAAAATAAAGGATAACAATAAAAATATTTTGAATTGTTTTGTATATTCACATCGCACCTCCCATCTTTAGTATAAATTTAGAGGCGTAAGGGCAACCAGCCAATATTGTCTTATCAGTACAACCAAATAATCATGGATATTAAGCAACAAAAACATTTCTCTATCAACTGTTGGCTTCTAAGGTGCCAATTGGGTTTCAGGTCAGAACCAATAGCCAGTGTTATGGAGACCCAATATCCGGAGAGAATGCAATAGATATGATCGCGATCACTGACAGATTTAGGGATGAGGATCTAATTGACATGGACAATATCATAACGCATCATGTTTCTTTCATAATTTTGACTTAAAAGTGAATACCAAAGCTTCATTGAATACAAAATGTTCCCCTTTTCTCAGCTGTGAACTATTTATATTAAGACCTCTCATATATTTATTGGTGTATTTAGTGAAACATCTGCGTTCATCTGTCAATTATTTTAATTTAGTACTTTCTATTCAAATTGCCTTTAATATGTATGGCATACCATTTAGTCGCATCCATAAGGTGACAGGGAGGCATTTAAGTTCTATTTTCACATAAAATTGAAAATGAACTGACAGTTACAGAGGCTGAGCAGCTTTATGTTTATGAGGAGGCGGTTGTACCAATTTAGTGTGAGCTGAGGAAAACGTGCTTAAAATTTATATTCGTTGATTCTTTATATTGTTTGCCTACTTATTTACCATTTTGTGGAGAAGGTCGATGAAGATGACTGCAGATGTAACTGGTTTAGCTTCATGTTGATTAATTTTGAGCAGTTCCTATTTAAAAGTAATGGCATATCACGCTATATATTGTTTAATCTAATATACTTATAGCGACGATCGATGCAATCCTGTTAAAATACTATTGCACATATTCACCTGCCGTTAATGTTAAGTGAGCTAAAACTATAATTGTTGTGAGAAATTCAGTTCTGTAGACACAGATGATGTTCTTGTTTAGATCGAATGAAACGAGAATATTACTGTTTATATTTTACATCGTTCACATGAGCTGTGTCATTACATTGATTTACACTCGGGAAACTTATCATAAATGCAGTTGCAATGATAATATTTCATAACATAAAGTTATCGGCTAACAGAACCATCTACATGCTGAAGCTGAGGAGGAGTCATGGATACATATTATATAGATTTTGTCCATTTTGCATAAGATACAAACATCAATATCATTATGCAGAATCAATAATGCTAGTATTAAAAAATATTATGATACAGTATTCGGTTTTTAAATATGTGTCCCTGGAGAACTAATTCAATCATATATTTAAGTCGCCTGCATTTTTTTCATCTTCAGAGGTGCACTATTTTAAAAAGATTTCAGTCCGTTTCCGTTTTAAAATAGCGATATTGTTTACATGAACATTTATGTCCATGTTCCTTCTACAGTTACACCTTCCATGTCTAAGCACAGGCTGATATTAATTAATTTGTTCTAAAGTATCCTAAATATTATCATCGGCATTGAATATTAGTAGATTTTAATATTTATATTATATCCACGTTGTAGAGGTGTATGCTACTAATCAATTATAATGTTTGGTTATATGTTATGCTGTGAAATTATGTGATGATGCTTCTACGTAAAGTATGATGCTGCATATTTGCATTCTATGCAGTTACATTACGTCAAACCTATTTGGATAGCAAAACACTGAACGAGTTTGGGACTCTAATGCGTCTAATGTTTAAATGAACATGTTATCTTCATTTTGCAAGTTCTAGAAACGTTCTAAATGGATATGATTTTGAACCAGAAGACCCTTTATTCTACCCATCAATGTAATACATCAAGTAACGTAATGCACTCGAAACACACATTTCTCATCAGTTGTGTCATGTTCGAAGCCTTCAGCCTGTTTATATCGTTATCCTGCCCAATTTAGATTTGTGTATCAGTATTACTCAATTTTGTTTTCAACAAAATAAAATGTACAATTTTATATCCATTACTCTCTGAATATACGACGCTCAGGTGGCCTAGTGGTTGGAGCGTTCGCCTCGGATGCTAGAGATCGTGAGTTCGATCCCCGGCCGAGTCATACCAAAGACTTACAAAAATGGTACTAAAAGCTGCCTCGCTAGGGGCTCAGCATCAAGAGGTTAGTGTTAGGACAGGTCGGCCTGGTGTCAGGATAATGTGACTGGGTGGGACATCATGCTGCATATCTGCGGCATGATGCCCCAGTGCTAGACATCACTATTGTCTGCCACATAGCAGACATCGCAGCTATATGACTGAAAAATTGTTAAAGCTAACGTAAAAATCCAAATCACATCATATCACTCTGAATATACGAAATCTTGTGAAATGTGACAGATTGAAATCTTTATAAACACGTTTTTTTCCAAATTGAACAATCTTTGACTGCTATCTACTTATTACAATAACTATTGATTTTAATTCGAGATCTTTGGTAAACGGACACAATATTTCGAGTGTTGTCAACGATATTTTCTAGGTCTGAAAATAAAAAATCTCTCAAAGCATTGCAAGCTAATTCTCCTCAGAAAGTATATATTTCTGGACATAGATAATGGAGAACATATTAAGGAAAGTAATAGTCACTTTGTATCTACTTTAAGCTCCTTTCACATTGATATTAATCTAGCTTTAGTCTGGACGGAGGTAAAGAAGTGCACAACAAAAGCTACTTCGAGCTTTTCCTGAAGTGTTACCCATAAAAATATGAAGATGAAAACTGCCAACCCCCTTTGCATATATATGCCAGCCTAGTGCATAGCCTACATGCACAAACCTTCATTTATATTTTCCAAGCAAAAGTGGGAGGAGCTGGGATATCACACCTAAATCCAAATTATTTCCGTTTTTAATTACCCATACACGAATCAGAGAAGAAAGAAAAAACTTGCTAACATACTCTGTGGATAAACCAGCCCAATATCCATAAGGTATCACGGTACCAATTGTTTCTCCAGATACCTCAATGCTAATGTTCTGTGAAATAAATATACTTTCTGTCCTACTTGGGCATGCATGTCACACACTGCCATATAGAACAATGCTAGATTGTCAATTTGACAATGACATAACCAGGTACTCCATTGCATTTAAGAGAGATAACTCTACTGGAACTAGACAGTGGTTAGAGTTATCTAGTCACAACAAGCACATTTTCAGCCAAGTGTACCATATTTTAAAAAAATCATAAAAAATACAAAATATCATCTAGATAGAAATTAACACAAACTCACATGTTGCCAAGAGGCTCAACATTTTTTTAAGCCAAACAGAAAGTACAACTCTTACATAATGCACCAATCACAGCTAGAGTTGTTCTTTAATTCTGAATACAATGTTCCATACACCTTAAGCTCCGCCCACCTGGACTTGCGCAATTGGTACCGTTATACCATAAGCATAGTTTCACGAAAATAACCGAAATAGTGTGGAAGAGCCAAAAACGTCCCCAAATACATTTCGTTTACAATTGTTCAAGACATGTCCGTCAAAAGGGTCTAGATTAAATATTTTAAACCTTATTGCGCTTCTACTCCAAGCTAGTCGAACAGCCAAAACCAAGCAAATAAATCATTAAAGATGTGTTGTAGTTGCAGCTATTATTAACTGCATTTTAAAAATACTATCTTATGATCTTTTAGGTCATCCCTCACTAGACCCTAAACACCGAAAATGGCAGAGAGCATACGTAAAATTGTATTGCAAGTTTTCACCAGCCTAATCGCTAGCTCATATAATCTGAAAATCATCCAAGCATTATTAAAAAAAGACAAATGTCCCCTTTTAACATTTGTTTCAAAAAACATATAACAGAGAAAAAACAGCTTAATATTATCGTGAATATACGCTAAGCAATGACAACGGACAAAGTTTATATAAGATTACAACAAAGATTACATTTTACAAGCTTTGTAACTTACGGAAATGACGACGAATGAAGAGATGGGAATAATGACAAGGATAACAACAAAATACATACTCGCGTCCCTGAGAGTTCTCTTTTCTTCAGATATTACCAAATAAGTGAATTAGGACAAAAATATATGCAAAGTGCAACCGCATTTTCGAAATCTAATTGTGTAATTGCTTGACATTTTACATTTTTTCTACCCAAAATAAAAGCTTTGATTCAAACTTCTAGTTAAAAAAAAAAAGATACTATTCAGGGCCTGCATCATATGTGTTACTCTGTATTTTAACTATCACATGTTTTGCACAGCACAACACCGTAAACGTTCTGAAATTCACAACTCAGTTAAGAACCTCTATGTGGTTGATTTCCTAGCAAAATGCTATTTGCAACTATGGTTTCTCATTAAATTTATCACTTTCACTCTTGATCTTATTAAAATAATTAACAATATTACTGTTTCTGATTATGTGTCTTAATATAGTGCTCTCGTACAAAAAAAAGTTTTATGTCTATGTAGAATATATTAATTGTTGTATGTTGAGCATAAAAATCATATTGGATATTATTAATGTTAGTAGAGATGTTACATAACATACGTTTCATAATGACTCGTGAGTTAGCAAAGGAAACGAAACAAATATCTTGTCGTAATAACACATCTCACAATTTTAGAATTCACAAATTTCGAAGTGTCGGCATGTTTTAAAATGTAGATTATTACATTCACACTGGAATGCAGGGTGGTATTATCGAGAACCTTCAAAACGGTGAACATTTGTGGCATGCAGGGCGATCATACTCAACAATGGGAATGCAGAGGATATATGATCGATAAACTTAAATTCTCATGATTTCAGGCATATGGGATGATTTCACATGCATATGTAGTTGACAGGAAGATCGGAATGATGCAGTCTTATTTAAAGATGGATAATTTAACTTGCTTGTGCTCTGTAAGTGAACGTCGTGTATGCCTATAAACGTATATTTTTTTCCGATTTAACGAGGCTTCCTCGTTCTTCTTTACATATATACTCAATAACACTATATGATGTCACAGCAGGATATGAATTAGCTTCAACAACCTTGACACTAGGTGCGTGTTCTACAAATTATAATGACCGATAGTGGTCTACAGAAATAGTGTAAAGTGGCTAAATAGTGAAAATGTACTCATCTTTCTAAAATGCATGGTTTGAACGAATTCAGCTTGAAAGTAACACGAATGTATGTATGTAAAGATCTTAGCAATACATTTTTTTTTTTAAAATTCTGATGTCAATTAGCAGCGATGCACTGAACAAAGCAGCAAATGCTACAGTCGTACTTGCTTTAAGTAGATATGATGCAATCTGTACTAGCTCATCATACCATCGACTCGTTCTGTTATCGTTTTGCAACAGATGGTCATATTACGTCTGTCTAATTACCTTACCACAAAAGCGCATACTGCAGTTCGAATATACCTGTAGTTCCTAGACTGCTATCGAACATGGTAGATGTAGCTATGCGTTCAGCTTATTCGCTTGAAGTCCATGTGCTATTTCAAGAACATGACCGAATTATTTGAGGATATTTTTTCCATCTGATGTTAAGGAAAAATATATGTATGTGTGTGTAGTTATTACGCTACATCTTAAATTGTGTAACAGAAAAAAGCAATACCAACTAGTTTAAGTCAAATCAAACAAACAGTATAATATTATAGAAAACAAATTGGATATTTCAGTAAAACTTGCATTACTGAGAAATAAATCACAATCATAACTATCATATCAGAAGTCCGAAGGTATAGACTTTTCAAAGTCTCGGATATAATGTTGTCAAAATAAGTGAAGCAGTGTGTTAATCCAAAAATAATCTATATTGCCAACTAACAATTTAAATAAATGCTTCCTCTCAAAATTATAGCTGAATAAAACAGAAATGACTGAGGAGAAGTTTTTTGACACATAACTAATGTGTTTTCCAAACCCCTTTTTCTACAAAATTCGCAATTGCCTACTACACGATAGCATGGATCCCCCCAAAAAAGTAAACTAATTCGTACAGAATAAGCAACAAGAAAAGTTAGGCCTGACCTAAAATTCTAATAAACATCTTATTTGGCACACAAAAACACGAAAAAAATCAAATATAAAAAACTCATTCCAAAATCAGCAATCAAAGATAAAGTAAAGCATATGTTATATATCCTGTTTGAATATATATATATATATATATATATATATATATATATATATATATATATATATATATATATATATATAAATTCATAATCTTCGGTTGAACAGTACATATAAGTAAAGTATTTTCATATTTTACTTTCAATATTAGACAGCAAAACCTGGAGACAATGAAACCTTCGAGTTGTATATAAACCTTGTTATTTGTTGAGCCCAGTGTATATAAAATTTGTTATTACTTGAGCCAAGTGTATAAATATCAAAATGGGATTATTATAATGTTGCCTACATGTCTAAATGTTGTATATATATATATATATATATATATATATATATATATATATATATATATATATAGATAGATAGATATATATATAGATAGATATATACCAATTTATACAGCTTTGACCGCTCCTGGTATTTACATCGTCCGCCTCGTCTCATTCATAACACCGACGCTCTAACCACTAGGCCATTGGAACTTTCCCATGTATGTATGTATGTATGTATGTATGCTTGCATGCATGCGTGTATTCACAGATACTTCTCAAAAAAAAATATCTCTAGAGCAGCAATGAGAAAACACACACACACACACACACACACACACACACATATATATACATATATATTACTGAATAAAAGACGTCATTTATTTCATTTAGTGGATATACATATATACATATATCCACCAAATTAATTAATATGACGTCTTTTATTATGTAAAATACATTCTTTTGATGTCCATCTTACAAGAATACTGAATACTATGGCAGAGTAAGTGTCTGTCATACCAAGTCTGCACTGGATCGGATTTATCTGATTTGGATTCAGTTCCAATTATTTATCTATATCGGTTGATGTTTGCCGCGTGGTACCATTTGAAAAATCTTACATATGAATGAATAGATATACAGATAGAAAGATAGATAGGTCTATGGGTAGGTAGGTAGGTTGGTATATATATATATATATATATATATATATATATATATATATATATATATATATATGAGAGAGAGAGAGAGAGAGAGAGAAATAAATAGATAGATTTTAACACCTAGAAATAATATATGATTATATGGCAGCAAATTCCTTCTATGTTTGTATATAAACCTTTATCTTGAATGTATACGTGCTTTAGACGTATTAGTGCCACATATTTTCGAACAGACGATCTTTAATATCAATATTTGTCTCTCGGAGGTAATACATTTTCGTTATGATGTGGTCCCAATAATTTACTTTCGTTCATGCTGGTAGTGAAGTGAGAGATTATTAATTGAAGTTACCGTGCTTTGAAATATTAATTCAAAAGTTCTTAGGAGTGGATCAGTCTTTCGCTCGGTAAATTTAAGTGAGCACAGGTGAGATATATACATTATTGGAATTGGTCTGACCTATTATAATTGCTTATGGAAGTGGCACGGTTAAGAAATGTGTGATTTACTCATACTGGCAAGTCATTATATGAGTTTTCAAAAACAATCTCGTACACCTCTTCCTGGAATAATATCGCTATTATTATCGGAGGTTACGTTCCTGAATAGGGAATGAGTGTGTTTGATTTTTCTTTTTTATTCATCCAGTGTACAATTAGTTTATGCTGACCATGTGCTGCAAATTGTTTTTTTTTTATTGCAGTATGAATAGAAGGAAACAAGAAACTAGAAAATTACTATAATTAAACCCATATAGTTTTTGCAAGGACGGGGAATATGGTTGCAACACAACGTTTTAGGTAGTGACTAATAATAAACAACAACACCTCAAAACATATATTTAAAAATACACAAACAGTGCTTCGCTCACAGATCGCACAGCCATCTGTTCTCTCTTATGCATTTCTCAATGTCAATATGATATAATCATCCAAGGGCCTTTACAAGATAAGAATTGAAATATCAACCATGTGGACGAAAAACCTGGACCGCTCTAGTGGCCAAAGTGATTAGAGCGTACGCCTCGGATACGGAAGGTCGCGTCACACCAACGTCATAAAATGGCACTAGCAGCTGCCTCATTTGGTACTCAGTATTTGAAGGTTAATGTTAGGATCGGTTTTCATGGTATCAGGATAATGTGACTGAATTTGACATGATATTTCATGCCTACTACACGACGTCCCACTGCTAAACATCACTATAAATTGCTACACTGCAGACATCGTAGCGATATTACTGAAGAATTGCTAAAGTTACGTTAAACATCCACATCACACACATACACAAACACATACACGCACACACGTACATACTGACATGTCGATCCCATTAAGGTAAATGTTACTAACTTGCATGTCAGTATAAAGTTGTAAAAAAAAAGAAAGTAATGTGATCCAGTCCCTTTACTACATTAAATTTGCAATATCTAATGCACAATCTGTAGCTGAAGGATGGGCAGTAGTGACTTTGTATTCGGACTGCAGGACTGTAAAATTAAAAAGCCCAATTATGGAGGAGTGGACAAAGTAGTACTGATTTCACAGCACCTGACTTGAACATTTTTTAGTCCAAATATGGATTAATGGCAGAAGTGGCGTCTTGGTCAGAGCACTGGACTTGAAAATCAATCAGTCCAAATATGAAAAGGATGGCCAAAGTGGTTTAATCGCCATGCTTGAACATTGATCAGTCTAGCTAATACGGATTCTGGGTTTTTATTACACGTGCAAAGAAGATAAAGTTTATACAAGGTGTATTAGAAATAGACCATTTTAATAAACAAGTACTGAAACCTCGTGGACATTACATCAGACGTTTCCTTTCATCACAAAAAAGGGCAAAATCTACCCGTTTAGAAGCAGAGTTATGATGAACACACCAAATACACATTTTACATTATAAAGTTGATTCATCATGACATGAAGCGAAACGTTCTTTGTTACAGGGTACTTTATTTTCTGCACCCTTGTTCTTTCTATTACATAACATACATGAATCACTCTTACGATGTTACTGATATAATCTGTACTGTGCATGAGGATGATTAGGTCCTTAATATGCATCATTGTGCTCGCGTATCAGCATATATATATATATATATATATATATATATATATATATATATATATATATATATATATATATATAATACACTTTTTCCTCTTTTTAATTTTTCTGACACTACTTCTAAACAAGGTTGCATGAAGATTTATTATTGAAACTGTAAATTTCCGTTTTCTAATCACTATTTGCTTTATACTTATCGTTACAAGCATAACTAGTGACTTCACTGCGGCTTCCCATCAAGATATGTTGCAAACGAGTGTATCAACAAATCAGTTTAATTCTCAACGTGTTAAGCATTCAAGTATCAGTAGCATTACCCTTCATTCCTTTATATTCATAAAGGCTTTGCTGCGTCCGACAGATGTATGTGATTAGGATGATATATAGTTCCATGTGTAAAAATATCAAGAGTCCAATAAACAGTGGAGATACGTTACCAAGTTAAGTTTTGTTTCCATGAACAGGTCCAATAAAACGTGATTGCTTCTTTCGACCAACACTCAGTAACTGTAACATCAACTCTGTCATTCCGTGTAGTGAATACGGCTTATTCTTGATAAGACCATACTTGTGTTTTTCGTATAAAATGGTTCAGATATGATTTTTGATCAAAATGTTTACCTCGAGTCTTCACAGAAAGATATTTTCGCACGGTGGATGTATATACGCCACTGTTACATTAGATACCGATATTGTCTGAACGTCTCCCACAAGAAACCACAAGAAACGATTTTGATTTTCATGGCATAATAATAATCACGTATCAAACCTTTAAGGACTAATTTCAGACTCGTCTTTTTAATTAAAAAAATCAACAACATAACTAAATATATGTGGATCGATGAGCGTGCGTGCACATCAGTGTATAATTATACTACAAAAAGTGTTCTGTATGCTTGTCTGTCTGTATGTTTGTATATATGTTTGTCTGTATATATATATATATAATGTTTTGCTACCATTACATGATGATAATCCGTTTGTTGTAGACCTGATCATTGCCTTATAAACGAAGGGTCCATCTGATCGTGGAAAAGACTTGTTTCTGGTGATCCTAAAGGTAATTGTTAACCTATGTCAATCTCAGGAACGCAGTGACAAACTGAAATAGTCTGAACAGTTTAAAGTTTCCACTGTACGCTAATAAGCTTTAAAAATTCATTTGTAAGGTAAAAGGCAACCAATTGTATTGCATTTGAGTGCGGGTTGTTTGGGGCATTTCAACCCATTATTTTCACAAAATGGAGTGTTATTATAAAATGCCATATACCTAAGTATTATGTGTTTACCTAAATCATCGATGTTCTGTCACTCTAAGATGATGTCTTAAATGTGTGATGTAAAAATAACGAGCAAAGGGGTTTGCATTTCATTGCCGAACACGGATATGGGATCATAAATAAATCTGTCATTTGTAGGAAAATAAAGAAAACTAATATTTTAAAGCCTGGAGGGATTTCACCATTTATTCTTTATAGGGAGGGAAAAATTAAGAAAAAAAAATACTAATTTCCACAAATCAACATCTTTTTGTAATATTCAAATCGGACAGATGAATCAACAGTAACGCGAACGAAATATCGTTTCTTTTAAATAAATGAATAAGCAATAATCGCGAAGACTTAACAAATATGATAGAAGCTTACTTTCATTGTTGCTGAAGCTGGTATTGCCTCATGCATGATATTAATTGCATCAGGTTATTCCAAGATGACAAGGATGATGCAATGGTAACTAACTATACATCACGCTGCTGAACAAATTGCCCAATATAAGCCGTATAAATCATAGTGTCGTGCTCTCTTATTCGCCAGTGTTTGGGTTTTGCAAAGGAACATATTTCTGTTTTACTGAAGTTGGCGGAGATGGCTCGTACTTGTGTGAATAGTGCAAGTAACGTCTGCTATATTTATTGTGAAGTGACGTTTGCACAAAAAGCAGCATATCTAGTAAGGTTAAGAGAGCTTATCACCTTTTTTCCTGCAAAATTGGAGATCATGACAAGAGGTGTCCGCCACAATATGCTGCAACACTTGTGCAATAAATCTTCGCCAGTCATTGAATATGAAAGGGAAATATATTCCATTTGCAGTGCCAGTGATTTAGAGAGAAACACATATCATATCAGCCATGTTTACTTCCGCTTGGTTCCTCCAGTTGGGAAAGATGTGTCCAAGAAGAAAAGGTGGACTATGCATTATTCAAACGTTCAATCAGCTATACGCTCATTACCCCAAGGAAAAGGATTTCCGGTTCCTAATGCACCACAATCATTCTCACTTGAGCCAGACGAGGAAGAGGAAGATGATGAAACGTATAGTCCTCAGCAATCAATGTCGCTTGATCATATTTTTTTGATTCATCGAAGACGAGTCTTAAATCTCTTTTGCCACGGCAATGTTGGCATCGATTCAAGTTGGTCGTGCAGTCCATATGAAGGAAACCAACTACAACAAAGAACAACGTTTCATATACTTAAACAATGATCAATATATGCTGCAGCTTTGTGGCAATTTGACAATTCGTGCTCTCTTGCATGATTTGCATATTGGATATGCAAAATATTGTTGTTTGCTCTGCGAATGGGATAGTCGTGCGAGAGATTCCCACTACATCAAGACATATTTGCGATTCCGACAGTCATTGGAGCCTTGGATAATAAGTGTTTAGTATCCACCACATGCTGATTCAAGGAAAATTTTGTTAGCGCCCTAGCACCTTAAGTTGGGTCTGATGAACAACTTTGTCACGGTCATGGACATAATACAATCAGCTTTTAAGTACCCCATTGGTTAAGTGAAGCTACGATAAAGGAAGATGTCTTTGTTTGTCCTCAGATTCACGAATTTCTTGTAGAGGATGCATTTGACCGTGCACTGCTTTGCAAAGAAACGACGTCATGGAAGCCTTCCAGTTAGTGACAAAAATACTATCAGAAACAACAAGCCAGACAACTACATTTAGTTGGAAGGACGGCGAGAGATTTCAATAGACATTGCAACAATGAAAATGCAGTGCAAATGTAGCCCATCAATGTTTGCAGACTATTGCTGAAACTACAAGAGGTGCTCCATTTAATGAATAGAAGTGACAATCTAAGATGCGCCGAGTAGACACTGACTAAGGACTAAATTATATATATATATATATATATATATATATATATATATATATATATATATATATATATATATATATATATATATATATATATATATATATATATGATAGAGAGAGAATAGTTTTTGCCTTTGGTTACATAATAAATTTTATTAATTTAACCATTTCCCTGTTTTCAAGTGTTAGATAAACAGGACAGGTGAAATATTATCATGTAAAGAAACTGTACCACATTAAAATACATACTTTATGGTTAAAATCTATCATCTACACAATATACATAGATGTCAAATCTAGAAATATAAATATCTAGGAAGCAGCAGCCAAATCAGTTGTTTGAATTGCCATATTGGAATTCAGCGCATCAACATCAGTAATACATTGCGAAGTTTATATCTGAAACAGACTACTTCTAACAAACTGTAGACCACTGCATTAGTTCAAAGAGGAGCTATCACGTGCTTTCCAAACCTATTTCTTAACGCTAAATACGTGGTTTGTATTTACACTCTCAACACAAGTCACATTGCTGCGACAACTAACGCAGCGCACTCTCATACTCATGATCGATGATTACAGCCCATGTTTGATAGAAAATTTCTCTTTATCAGCAGGCAGACTCCTGGGACTAAATGGTGTATATGAAAGTCAAATTGGATGAGTGTAATGTCAGTTTCAGTACCATCTGGAAATCATATATGAACCTGATTCTGAATGCACACATTATTTGGTTTAAAAACTTCACATGCTTGCATTTAGTCGTGGAACAAAATTTAAGACAACTGTCTGGAAAGAACGGTTCCTTTAATATTAAATTGTTTTTTTTGTGGTATATAATGACAAACATCATAATAATGTTTATAATATTTTCAGGGAACATATTTAGGTATATATGGTATTAAACTTATTGGGGGTAACCTTAGTAATGGAAAGTTATAAACATTCGGTCTGTGTAATCAGAAGTGTTTGCACAATGACAGGTGTTTGTGGTTACGGGGCTGGTAATATTTACTTGAATTTACCCCGATGTTCAATTTAAGATATAGTCGAGCGACTGGATCAGTAAGTAACACTATCATATGTTTCTAAAACAAAATAATATTCATAGTGATTTGTTCTACCGCATAGTTCATATTTTATTTACCAAGGCGGTCTTCGCTAGCTAAGGTTACATAAACCCATCTACATCTTCGGTGTTTGGTCCTAGCGACATACATTTTATTTCATTTGTTGCCTCCCTTAGTATATAATTTCGGCTAACCATTAGCGTTGCGTATTGTACATCGGCCGAAAACGATTGTAACAATTCACCGAAAATATATAGTTTGTAAGCTTAATATAGAAAGTATGAATATGTACAAGAAGGAAGCTATTACAGATCTATTTGGGTGAAAAGTATTTGTGCAAATACGGACCGGCACTTGAAACGTGCTTATTTGTCAGTCCATTCGAACTGTGTGCTACCCTTGTTTCGATCACGTAGGAACAGTGTTCAAATTTGAACAACATTTGTTTGGATGGATTGGGTTGCCGCCGAATCCAATGAAATTTACAAACCCAAACATTGTTGTCATTATGCACTACAATCGATTTAATGCTAGTCATTATTTATTTTAGTTGAGTAACTACGTTCTCAACAGCGTCCAATGTTACTGCTATCAGCAATCCACGAAATTGTCGCTGACGAGCGCGATATTCAAAATAATTCCATATACAGTCAAACTGTTTTATAATTTCTTTCTTTATTTCGATAATGATTGCCGGAAATATGTGAAAACGAATATACATGTATTTTGCGTTATAAAAACAAAATATTATTTTGAGGATTTAATAACAAATTACTTAGTTAAATAAGGGCATAACCATTTAATTGTCTGCGCAACACGAATAAAGTAACTAACTAAAGATCTTCTTTTCAGTCAGTTCTTCTGCTTTTGCACAAGGTCTTCCCAAAGATTTTAACACTGTGGATTAAAAACCTACTGGCTCAATTAGTGTCTCTACACCTATAATTACAGCATCTGTTCAATACATCTTCCTGCCTGGTAAATTCCACATGTAATATTACATTCGAATATAACGTTAAGTCTTAATGTTTGGCTATGATTACACCGATGACATATCAAATGACACCAGTCAGAATAAGAAATGTTGGGCTTAAATTAGTTTTTTAAATTTGCGAAAACAATGCTAAAATGCAACAAATTCAACGATAAGATTAGTGAGACCATTGAAACGACTATTCTCCTAATGATATTTGCGGCCACTGACCAACATTCTAATAAAGATTAATTAAGTAATGGCAATGAAATGAAAACTCCAGTGCTGTGACACTTGTGACCGATAATGCAATGTCGTATCGTACACGTATCGAATCTCACGAGATTTAGTAGAAGTGAAAATGGAATAGAAGGAAAATACTAAGGACTTATTTATGTCTTTATCGGTGTAACTGGTATTTTATGTATGTATTTTTCGATGTGACTGATATTTTAACCTTTGGTTAAAATTCATAAAAATTAAAATTTTATAAATAAACCGTTGGTGTTTGGTTTGGTGATATTTTTTTTCCACAAAATGACTTAGTTTTATCCACATTCAAGAAATACAATTTGCATTTGAACGATATCTATAATTCGCGGCAATTTTGTTCACATATTCCACAACCGTTGCAATAGGTTCTGGTAACGAGGACAGTATGATTAAAACGTAGATTAACAGATGTAGGAGTTTGAAAGGAATAGTAAGCATAGCGATATAATTATTTGAGAGTCAAACGTTCAGACTAATACTCCGCATAATGCGAATATATATTTACTTGTTGTCAACCTGTAGATCAATAAATGCTTGGACAAATCAACGTGTACGTGAACATATATAATGTATCATACATACATACATACATACATACATACATACATACATAGATTGCGCCTGTACATGGCGTGATAGGATGGTGAATAGACTGTCACAAATATCATGCCTGTAGATGACTGGATGGGTGCCAGTTTGTGGATAAATACTGGCATACATATATATTTGGGACACAGTCACATATGAAGCAGACCAGCATCGGGAAAACCTGCCTATCGAACTGTTTGGTCTGTCATAATACATCTAGCCTCAATATAATGAGCTATTCACTCTATTTTTATTCTTTGAATCTCTGCTCTCGGATAGTTTGTGACATGTACTTAATAATGTAAATCATATTCGGCTCATTTCATAAAAACCGAATTATATGATGATTATATTAAGTATTTAAATCCGAAGGTAAAGGTTTTGTCGTTGGTGTTATTGTCGTGTCCTCTCTGTTTTGCAAAACTAATGATTATGTTCATAATGATTTGCATTTAATGTTCTCAAGAGTGGACTTTGTGCCTGGCGCATTGCAAAATAACATTTTCATGACCTCTGACAAGCGCACATCAATAACGTAAATCAGCAGTACTAAAAAAGCGTATATAGTTTGTTGACCTATTTCGGCTTCATTCTGAAAAATAGTACGCATATTTATCATAAATAACATCAAGAGCGCTCATCAAAGAAAAGCATAAAATATACACTTGGTTCAAAACATCCATAACTTCTCACTAAATATCCATGATGGTGACATATTAATTGCTATCAAAAACTTGGATTACGTATCTGCAATGCTACTTTTGACATTTGAATGGGACTTTCAATCCTGACATAACTTCAAAACATAAATATCTTAAGATTAGATCTTTCATATTGCAGGAGTGAAATCTAAAAAGGAAACGATCACTTCAGCTACTTGATTGAATAATAGAAAACCCAAATTCAAGTTAGCAGTACAAAAAGTATCTTAATTTGTTTCTTTGGCGAAATATAAGAAGCAGCAGAGAGACTGGGCCCACCAACTGTTTCGTCCAACAGGACCATCTATCAAAAACATTTCTGATAGAAGGTCTTATTTCGCAAAATAAACCCTTCTAGCCAGAAACTATGATGACTAAATCCTCTTTTCTGGCTAACGGGGTTATTTCGACAGCGATAACTCGCTATAAAAAAAAGTTTCTTCACGGGGGGGGGGGGGGGGGGCACGACGACGACGTTGGTGGCCCAGTCTCTCTGCTGCTATCATGTAAAATATTTTAGGATTTCTGTTGTGAATTAAAAATTTAAGTTAACAATAATGGCTAACATTGGAGAAGCACATTCCGCTAGACTAGCTTGAGAGCGACTAGAAGCAATAAAAAATTTTCTTCCTGTCCGTGATAGTGTTAAAGAAAAATTACAGGCACGGCAGCAAGCACAAGTTGAATTCATGGAAGGTACAGAACAATTATTTAAACCCGTTACAACGGCAACTGAAAAAGCTGCGGTGGCCACTGAGCGAGCTTTACTGGGAGAACCTAAGACTTTTGAAGAGGTGGCGGATGTTGCGGAACGGGAGCGGAGGCTGCGAGAACAAGAAGAACAACGAAAACAAGGTATTCTTCCAACGATAAAACAAACTGCTACGCGGACTGAAAAGATTGCTAGAAGAACCAAACAAGCAAAAAAGATTTTACGAGATCCAACAGCTCAACCTCCATCCGCCGTCAGAGAAATACTTGAAAGTATTGGGGAAATTCGTACTGAACTCGCGCCCAAACCAATATCAGAAAATACTGGACTGATTGCAAAATTTAGAGAAGGGTTTGTTGAAGATATCAGAAAAACTCCAAGAGAAGAACTGCCCAGAAAAATATTAATTGGTATATTTAATAAATCTAGTATCTTAAAGCCCGGTTTTGAAACCGTGAATGATGATAATTTTATTAAATGGATATATCGTATATATAAAAACAAAAAACAAGCCAGAGACGATGATTTAGAATACAGAGGTCTCCTTGAAGAAGTAAAAGAAGTTTATAACGAACAGGTAAAACAACTAGAATTCTCCCAGCAGAAACCTTCTGCGCCTTTACAACAACAACGGCGGAGGATAGCAGATACTGACCTAGTCCCGTTAAGTGAATATGAAGTTGCATCTGAACAAAGTCCACGTGGTCAAAAATCCAAGCCAACTATGTCGCCGATAATTGGTTTAACAACATCTCCTGAAAGTTTACCGCAAGATGTTTTAGCCCCAAGAATTGTAGAACAACAGCCAAAAACCGGATCTGGTCTAGCTGTTTGCCCTGATAATATCATCAATGATGTATCACGGCTAGAAGTTCTCATCGGAGGAAAACGAGCTGGAAATAACTCTCCGGAAATAATTAATGAAGCGGCTTATATCTGTCAGCGACAATTTCGCGGCGGCATCATGGATACTCACATCTATCGATAACTTATTGATGAACTCGTGGACAGCGATTGAAAGTCGCCACGATTGAAAGTCGATTAGAGAAATAACTAATTAAATAAAATGATCATACATGACTCTCATCATATGACCCGACGAGAGAGAGTGGTAAATTCGCGATATCCTGTTTACAGTGCATATTATGGAGATGGACTTGGAAATGCTATTCAAGGATTGTTTACAAGAATAGCTCCAAAGGCGGGACCAATTGCAAAACAATTATCGTCAAAAGCTATTGATGTTATCAAAGACAAAGTTTCTGGTGTAATCGGTGAAGCCGCTGGCAAAGTGTTCACGGCGATCAAGGACAGACTAGCACGATTAATACGCAGAAAGCCTCCGCCGGTAAAATTACCAAGCACTGCGGATATGCCTGCAAATGTTAGTAAAATAATAAATGAAACTGCGAATCAAAAACTAGCGTCGCTGATACCTTCCAAAGAAATAGAAAAAAATATAGCTTCAAGTTTAGTAGCGGGAAGTGTTCTTCGTTTTAGATAATAATGTATTACAATAAGATGTTTCAGCGCATATCCAACGTAGCATTTGATATGGATAAACCAGTCAGAAAGGATGAATCCTTGCGCGATTATCAATTTTATTCTTATGATGCAAAAACACCTAACGCGCCGGGGAGAATTGAGTTTCAAATTCATGATACAAGTAGATATTTTCTGCCTTGTGAGGCTTTTATTGAAGTCACAGGTAGAATCTTAAAAGCGGACGGTACTGGATACGGAATAGGCGATCGTGTTGGTTTTGTTAATAATGGTGTGATGGCGTTATTTAGCAAAGCCACATACTCGATTGATGGAAAAGATATTGAGTCGTGTTTAGATAATGTTGATGTTGCCACGACAATACTTGGTCTTGCAAGATATTCTGATGATTACACAAGATCAGCTGGTCCAACAATGATGTTTGTAAAGGACACATCTGATCATCCCGAAAATAGAAATGTAACGATGAACGCGGCCGGGGATGCAGTTGCAGCCATGAACGAAAATTTCAACTTGGGTTTTGCCGCGCGTCGAGCAATGCTGAGCGGCGAAGAAGAGTTTTCCTGTGCAATTCCGTTATCTCATATTTTTGGATTTTGTAGAGATGTCCGAAAGGTTATATTTGGTGCCAAACACACAGTAACGCTTGTCAGAAAAACTCTAATAATGATGCAATATGGCGAGCTGCTGGAGTTGATCCTGGTCAAGTAGAGTTAAGAAAACTATCTCTGTGGATGCCAACAATGACTCCATCAATCGCTGAAGAACAAAAATTACTTTCTTTTATGGATCAAGGTGGAAAATCGTTGTTATCATGGTTAGCAATGACAACAGATAGTACTTCTATCAACGCTCCTGGACTGTTCACGTGGCAATTGGGATCACAGCAGGGAGTATCAGCAGCGCGACATATATTTATCGCGTTTCAGGCAAATTCTAGAATAAATAACCAGGAAGCAAATCCAATGATATTTGACACACTTGGAGTTTCTGAAGTTTCATTACGAATAAACGGACATCAAGAACCCGCCGAGGATATCAATCTAAATTTTGAACAAAATGATGTTGCACGGGCATATTATCGATTGATGTCTTATGATGGGCGTGATCAAAACGTTGACACTGGGCTGCAGATATCTCAGCGTGATTTTACAACGTTGTATCCGATCTATTACTTTTCGTTGGAACTTTTGGATTTTATTCAGAAAATCTGTCGTTGATATAACTATTCGGGCTCGCCTGGCTCGAGTACCAGCTGGGGCACCACCACTTCCTGGAGGTGCTAGAGCAATCGCGGTCATACTTTCCGATAAAGCAATGTTACTTGAAGGTGCTGGCGGCCGAATGAGAGTCATTGATGCACCAGTGGCAACCTGTAGGTTTTTCAAAAGCGCAATTAGATCAACATCATATTAAATAAAATGTCATACAGTCATGTTAATGTGTCACTGACTCCTGGTCAGGCGAAGAAATTACAATCGAAGAACGCGAGCACATGTGGGACATCAATAACGTTAAAGCACGATCAGCTAGCGGGCGGTCCAAACAAGCTGTCGCTGACTAAAACTCAGCTAAAACATTTCAATAGCGCGAAGCAATCAACGACTGGAGTTCGACTTGATCTCTCTCCGGCCGCGGTCAAGGATATGGTTAAAACCGGCGGCATATTTCCTCTTCTCGCAGCGATACCAGCACTGATAGCTGCTGCTGCTCCCGCAGTCGCAAAGGCAGCCGCGTTAGGAGCTGTTGGAACCGCAGCTGGAATGGCACTAAAGAAAGCCACCGGGAAAGGATACAAAAAAAGGGATCCGGTCTAAGACTACCGGGAACTCCGGCGTCATGGTACCCAGAAAGGTTTTGAAAACACTTCCAGCATTGAAGCTTTCAGCTTCTAATTTTGATTTACTTAATGCTGCCTCACGGTTACGCATAAAATCCTTCAAAGGTGTATTTATGCGAGATGAATTACCAGCACGACCGAATAATCCAGAAACAGGAATTATTAATCTTGACAACAAGGAAGGCCCACGGACTCAATGGGTTGCTTACGCGATCGATCCACGCGAAATTATCTATTTCGATTCGTACGGGCTAGCACCGCCAGTTGAGTTTTTCAGGTACGTCCAAGGATGTCCAATTCCAGCTTGGCAGTCAACGTTACCAACACAAACACTAACCGATCCTCCGATATGTGGTCAAGAGGTTTTGAATGTTCTCGCCGCGATAACAAAACATCCAGCGATTCCTCCTCATAAAGTCGTGCATGAATCAATGATTTCCAAATTTAAACAACCCCATAACAGAGAATGGTTGATATTTACGGAAGATCAAGCAGAACCAAGGAAGAAAAAAAAGATATCGATTTATCGAAGTATGCGACCAAAGATGAAATTGATGATCTTTTAAATCTGACCGGGATAGACCCAGATGAGGTTGTTATTTTTCAGGACAGGCACGGCAAACTAAAAACCAGTAATATTAAGTGGAATGACATAATTCGCAGGGTTATTGGAGCTGTCGCGGACAACATTGTTGTATTCACTGACAGCGGCAGAATCAGAGATTCGTCGATATCAATTGCGATGCTGCGAGATGATGCACGAAAAGTCGCAGCGACGCGTGTAGCAAAATCCGGCGACATAATGACAGGTGAACTTGGCATGAACGGCAACAAAATAACCGTTCTAAAAAATCCGGAAGGTCCCGAAGATGCCGCAAACAAACAATACGTCGACACCGTTGACGGTAAACTAGCCACGTTGCGGGCAGAGTATGATGTTCACGTGGGCGCGTTTACAAGATTTCGCAGAAATTATCAAAAAACCGACGAGACCGTGAATAAGTTCTTTGGAGCTCCTTTGGTCGTCGATATGAAGCTTTCTGAAATCAAAACCAACATTGACACGATCAAACAAACACAGCAGGATATCGTATCGGGTATTCCTGAGATCGTTAACAAAACCAGCCTGATTAAAGTCCCCACTGGAGTTACCCCCGGGCATATCACCAACATCGTATTCACGGTATCATCGGGATTCGCAACATGGTCCCGACAAAATAGCACTATCAAATACACAGCAACAGCCACTGGCGTGTACAGGTTGTCTGTGTTTTCAGCCGCTAAATTTGAAATCTTCACAACATATCCTTGGAGACATTCCACCGATAAGTATTCCGGGGTTGTAACTGTAATACTAAACAGCGGAACCGAAGAAATATTTATACTTGAAGCCACAGACAAGAAATTAACCGCAACATCTTACTGGTAGTGTTTGGAATTCGTCGCAGAAACGCCTCAATTGGTTACCGCGTAATTGAATAATGAAATCATCATCAACGACAACATTGAAATCCGAAGGATTTCCAGATGCTCAACAATATCGATATGATCAGGTACGCGAATGGCAATCAACGTTGAAAAACACCATTGACAGATGCGCAACAAAAATAAAAAAATACAAACGCCGTGTGACCGCGCTGGACATAACAGTGTATTCGGTATCCCCGGTAGTTGCCTCCACGGGTGTTCTATTGTCTGCGCTGACACCAGTAACTGCCGCAATCGCGATCACAATCACAATTTCAGCATCAACGACGATTGCGGGAGTCGCCAACAACATCGCGAAAAAAATATCTTCGTGCGCGATAACAAAATTACACGAGTATACGCTGGTAGCCAACGCGGCCAACAGCGCCTACTCGAAATTGTCCTCGTTGATATCATCCAGCGTAGACGACAACAACATATCAGATTCCGAATTCACGTTGATGTCCGGTATATACAACGATTACGAGCGCGCAGCGAATACTGAAACCGCAAACGGTTTTCATTTCAAAACGATGAAGATAAATAATGACGGAGATACTTCAAGAGATAGCCGCAAATACAACTCCGGTAAGGACCACAATGATATCAGTGTCCTCGACGCAACCTGAGTTCGATATTAATTTTCCAACTGCAATTCCAGTTACCGAAATCGCGTTGGCACAATTACGAGTATATCACAGCTGGCCCAATATCAGGTCGACATCATTTCACGGACAGTTGCCAAATAACTCATTTGTTTTTTCATATCAGAATAGCGCTGATGGCACACCAGATTGGAATACTATTACACTTCCCACTGGGAGTTATCAGATAGAGAAAATCAACAAAGAAATACAGCGTCAAATAAAACGTGTCACCGGAAAAGAAGCAAAAATATCAATCACTGCACACGAGCCAACGCTGTCCACGATCATCGAAATCTCAACACCGGGTTACGCCGTTGATATCTATAACAGTTCAATCAGAACAGTATTAGGATGGCCTCGAAATCCACCACCGGCACCACCGATACCACCCCCTGTACCCGAAAAATCCGATTATATCACTGACGCGAAGTCATATCACGGAATTACACCCGGTTATAGGCCGCGTCTGGATGATATAAAAGGTGCAACGGTGGATAGGTGGATCCCGCCTCTTAGTGACGGCGGCGATATTGTGTTGACTTTTACTCGTGCAACATATTCAACGGGAGTGGGAGGATTAGGATTTCGTGTTTATCTGAGCGAAATTACTGAATTTTTTAAAACTATTAATGTGGAGCACCGCGCGCAACTAGCGCATCTACGGCAACGCTTCCAAGAACACATTTCCGATGTAACAGGTTCACGTGGAGAAATTATTAAGCAAATCGAAATATTAAATCAGATTGCCGCAGATATGGAATATATTAACCAACGAATGATTCAGGTAGTAACCGACAGTAGCTCCATCATTAAACAACAATTTTTGGATAAGTACTCGCTGACCGAAGCTGAACTGCCGAATTTTAAATTACCAGGATATGTTTCCCCGGTCATCTTGCGAAAATTCGTCACTGATATCGTCGATGAATACTTCGATGACATACTTGCACAACACAAACGAATACTACCAGAACCCGTTATCTTAGCACACAATAATTCCACAGCGAGCGATGGGCGGCATATTTCTCCGGGCATCGTAGCAATCACTGATGTCGTCGCGGTCAATCTTGTATGTGATGTCATCGATGGCAGTTACAACATAGACACGACAACATCGAATCAAGCCCAGCAAGGGTTTATACTGTATTCATTTACTCCTAGAGAGCCACCTGGATTTTTGATTGTGCAAGAGCCAATCAATCCGGTATCGTTGCGGTGTCATAATCCGACGCTGACAAGGATAAATTTTAAAGTCACTGACCAGCAACATGACTGTTGGACCTGCGTGGGGAGACTGTTAGTATTAATTTGCTGGTGAAATCGTGAAACGATTTCCATCTTAAGACTTTCATCCTAAAGGATTTTCGTCCTAAGGACTTTCATCTTAAGACTTTCAATTAGCGATATCGCTATCATAATAATGTCCAAAAAATCTTCGAATTACCAACAGTATGATTCCGATGATGATCCCTCTGACAGTGATTTTGTTGTCAGTGATGAAGATGAAAATATGTCCGACATTTCCACTGACAGTGACAGTGAAACACAGCGTGATTGTGAATCACAAAGTGATTCCGATGATAGCCCGGTTGGCGTTTCCAACGACATCACCATTAGCGACAGCACTGTCATAATAAATTATATTAAATGAACGCGAAAATAATAGTATGTATCAACACGTGAAATGTTCCATCGTTGACAAGCGCGCGCTTGAAGAATTCATACGAAAAATATTTACCGGAAATCATTCCCCGGGCGTTGTTAAAATAATCATCGATAAGTACGGCAATGATGACTTTTTACTGACAGATTTTCAGCTGAAGCAACTCCGCGAAAACAATATCACGATGATTACTTGTGATGCAGACCAAATCCTCAATGTTGCTCACTCGTGCATTTCACGGGATCATCTCGATAAGATGCTTCAGTGAAAATTCTTTAAAAATATTTTACTTTATATATATATTTTTTACCACTGACCATTTTCCCGATTTCATAACGGTATTTGCTAGTAAAAATCAATGAAATCGTCCATTTCACTGGTTTCATAGGGGTATTTGCTAGTAAAAATCAAAGAAATTGTCCATTTTCCTCGATTTGATAGAGGTTTTGCTATGAAAACCAACGAAATCGGACAGTTGCATAATTTACACAGTAAAAAAAAATATTACTTTTTTTTACTTTCGATTTCACTTCTAGGTACCCGATTTCACTTCCAGGTAAAATGCAATCAAGGTGAGGTATTTTTACTTCCCGTTGACCTCGTCAAGGTGAATGACTTCGTCATCCGTGACAAAGCTATCATTGCTTTCTAAATTCTCTGGATTTTCACCCTTGACTTCATCAGCAGACATACAATGCTTTAATTTCCGGACCCGATTGTTAATTATCTTTTTAGTTTCATACTCAGCTGCCAGTGCCAGCCTGATCTTTTCGATTGCACGTGACAGTGGAACAAATTCATTTTTTTGTGTCTCCGCTACGCTGGCCAGCGATTTATACAAATTATTTTGGATCATCTTTATGAATCGATATTGAGCAGGAAGAATATAACGCCCTGCGCGTTTAGCTTCGTATAATGATTCAAAATCTGACAGAATAGTTTCAACATTTAGTAATATATTAAATCCTTGTTTTTCTAATTTTTGAATAGCATCAATCACATTATTGATATTTTCTTGATTCATATTTATATATATTTTTAAATATTTAAAATAAAAAAAACATCACATCTCCTTTGAGTCTCTAGGGTGTCTTATGACATCCTACCAAACTCAGGAGGGAGCGGAAACACTACCCCCGATTGAGCTCCTAAACTGCCAAATAACAGTCTAGAAAGCCCAGAGGGTGTGTTTGCGAAACGACGAGACATTCCCCATTTGTGAACCTCCTAGCTTACCATTTGATATGCTAGCAAGGCTCATATGGGGATAACACATAACACATAACTTATCCTAGTACTTAATTCTAACTTATCCTAGGGACGGCACAAACATATAGTATTTACAGTAGAAGCTATTTACAGCAGCAGTTGTATTTACAGCAGTAGAAGCTATTTACAGCAGTTGTATTTTACAATTGTATATATAACTTACCTTAGGACGGTACAAACATATAACTTAATTCTAACTTATCCTAAGACGGCACAAACACATAACTTATCCTAGGACGGTATAAACACAATGCGGGGTTTTAATTCTACATCCAACAAGTTGCACACGTACCCCTGAAATCAACCCTGTTTTGGGGGTAAAAGGTTACCCCGAAACGGGGCGATAACGGAGAAAGTTGTGCAACTTCGTTGGGTTTCGAAACCCCAATATAGTATTAGGACGATATTGTATATAAACTGACTGATACTTGTAAGTTCAGAAATAGCTCAGCGTGATTTGTTTAAAACGTATTTTCTTAAATATGATCATGTGGAAACCACAGATGAGCCATAAACCCGAACAAGTGTAATAAAATAGCGATATTGTCTGTGAAAAAAAAAGATAAATACGCGTTTGCCTGATAAAATCCGGAAGATAAAATCATTCTTGCGCTGCCACCTTGACTTGTCAAAGGGAAAAACAAGGGAACTTATTTACTTCCTTGTGCAGAAAATCGTCTGCTCGTACCTGTCACCTTGACTTGTCAAGGGGGAAATAATTGTATCATTGACTTTTCACGCAGTCGCTGCAGAGTTATCTACATAATAAAATATGATCCAGCTATCAAACTTACTTGAAAAAGTTGATTTGATAACATTTTCTGCGACACGTTGAACCGAACGCGGTTCAATACCAAAATACTTCGCAGCTAAGTTCATTGAGCGAAATATATTTTCTTTATTAGCATTTTTGTTGAGAGATCTTACAGCTCTGGGGATTTTTGCAAATTTACCAGTGCCACCTCGTGCAGAATTCTCGCTCTGTGTTATGGATTGTAAATTCTGAAGAGAGTTATTAAGTTTATTACCATCTTTGTGGTCAATTACAAGACCTTTTTTGATCTCTCCGTTAAATACCTCAGACACAAACCTGTGATTATAATAACATTTCTTTCCAGCCATAAACATTAAATAACCAGTATTATTAACAGCACCAACTGTTTTTTTCAATCTACAGTGTCTCATTATTCCCTCGCGAGATGCTTCATAATTCTTGATTGTGGGATGTGGGACAAATTCTTGATTCATTTATACTTCATGTATTTGTCTAATTTATAATTTGTCTGAAAACCTAGTTTTATAATCACTTTCGGATTTTAGCGCGTCTCCGTTATTTTTTTTATTGTAATATCGCTTGAGTTCACGGTATCGTTTCCCCCCACACCCCGCACATACTTGTGTTTTACCTCTGACACCAATGCCACATCGCAGGCAACGAATAGGTCCTGTGCTTCCTCGTTTGATGCTCTGTATATGTTCACCGCAGAATTCCTTCCTACAGGGCTTACCACAGACTGTTACAGATCCAACTTTTAACCATCTGCAGTTGTTCATTGTATATATAATATTTTCTTATTTAAATATTTGTCTTAAATATAACATGGAGGAGTTTTCGAGGTTATCCGCAGTTGGCGCTGGGAGATTCGATCTTGACAGGCTAAACCCGGATCCACGACGACGGCATCTAACTGATCTGTTTGGTATTGTCAACGAGAGTAAAAACGAATTCCGCGACGACGGCGCATCTCATGCATGGTCGACATTTAAAATTATCCGCGACGTTGACGATGTCATCGATGAGGACATCATCGATGCTACAATGACTGATGCCCGAACAAAAACAATTATTGATTATATTGATTTTTATCAACGTGAAAAGAAATATTTTTTCAGAATAAAATTTATTGTCAACGTTGAAGACGATACGTGGATTATCCGTGACAAACTCGACCCTGTTCTTGCTAACGGAAAGACCGCTCTGTTAAGCAGCAATTGTAAACCAGGAATGCTGACCGGGATTGATATACCATATTACGCTCGAGCGTATCCTGTAACCGCAGTCATTTATGGAATATACCCGGTAAAAAAAACAAAAATTGATAAACTCGCTCCGATGCGAATGACTGCGTCGACGACTACGTCGTTGGTGTTGAATTGTGTAGCCGAGCGAGTAATGGAACATTTTAAAAACGCAAAACAAGGAAACGGTTTAACCGATCTGCGACGTGAAAAAATAACAGCCTGGGGCGATTCGGTTAAGAATACCGGGGCAACAATAAATGATGTTGCTGCGCTATCAAGTAAATTAAAATGCTCAATAACAGTAAAAACACTAACCGGGGAAATATTATACAGTTCGAAGCATTATAAAAAGTCAGGAACACCGATTGAAATTATTGATCATAATTCGCACGCGTGGACTGATGCGGTTACAATATTTCCACGAGACCGTGTTGCCAAGTTTTATTCTGGAAACATATACGAGGTTATTTACGCGCTGAGTAAAACCGACCCTGTGTCGGTGTGGTTATTTAGGAGCTCTGAAGATGGCGACTATGATCAATTTGTGAGACCCAACGGAGAATTATACAGAACAGAATCGTTGCAACAACAAATGAAAAAACTCGCAAAAACGTATATGAGAAATGCCAGCGATGATCAGTTATTGGTTAATTGTTTTACAGTTCCAAGTGTTGCAGCTCACGCCGCCAGAGAAAGAAATTCGTGGAGACCAACCCGAAGTCAGTTTCTTTCAGATATACAATTAAGTTGTGTCGAGTATGGTCATGGCGGGTTGTGGAATACCCGGTATGACTACCGGGACATGATTTCCGTGGATATGATTGCCTGCTACCCAGGAAGCTTTCTCGGGAACGGCGAGTGCCGCGAATACTTTGCGCGGTTTGGACACCCCACGAACTCGATGACACGAGTCGCCGTAAACGGCAGTTTACCCGACGCTGACCTGACAGGATTTGCTCGTGTGACTTCGTTTGAATTCGCCAAGGGACTTCATCCGATTTGTTATGTTTAGTTTGGCAGACACTTCGTCGAAAAGCGCTGGGTACCAATAGTGTTATTGCGATACATGCTTGACAGCGGCATACTGGTATCGTTGACTGTCAGTGAAGCAATCATATGTTATCGACCGCAGACATCAGTTTGGTTGCCAACACCGGAGCGTGTTACCCTCGAAGAAGTTATCGGCGAGTATGCACGAGAGTGTCCAAATACCCCGATGGATGTCATCGTCAGTGAGGCTCCTAAAATTCTCAAGATCAAACTCAAAAACAGTGAAATCACAGCGAAAGATCTTGGACGAAGAATAATCGGTAAATTTACTCAGGGTACAGCATTTGATCATAAAATGCCTCACACGCGGTTGATTATCGATGAAGCTGAATTGAATTTTATAATCGCCGACGCGGTTGCCAGAGACATATTTTGTAACAGGGAGGATGTGTTCTTGTCCGACGGGAAAAAGTTGGGCACAATTGTAAGTTATATCGACGGAGAATCGCCTCAATACACACATTTGAGATCTTCAATGCTGGCTTATGTTTCTATAAATTTGTTATCGATGGTAAATCGATTTCCTGGCCGTTACCATACTGGTATGGCAGTCAGAGTTGCCACGGATTCATTTTACATCGCCAAGAAATATTCAGAATCACTGACCGATATAATGAAATTCTGCGGCGGAGATGAATGGGGTTCGTGGAGAATAAAGCCGAGATGTTGCACGAGTATTGTGAATCCGCTGTTGTTGCAATCGAGGACGATTATTATAAATCAACGATGCCAGAAATATCTTCCGCACCGTCTGTGGATGATCCAATCACCAGACACAAAACTGTTTATTTGAACGGGCCGGGAGGGTCTGGTAAAACAACTCGAGCGATTGAATTATTTCGAAATTCAGATATGATTGTGCTAACACCTACACACAGGCTTGCCAGAGAGATGAAACAGCGAGGAGTCAATTCTTGTACTTATCACAGCTTTTTCAAATACAGCGGCGGTACGTGGACGCCAGATCGAATGGGCACAAAATATATCAATGATATAATAATTTGGGATGAGATATGTACGGTACCGCTGGAAACGTTAAAAACATTTCTTGATTGGCTGTTAACGAAAAATACTGCAGTCGTTATGTGCGGCGATCACGGTCAACCACCTCCGTTTGTCGGCGCATCTCCGCATGATTGGCTGAGCAATTTTGTTGATTATCACGAAGAAGTGTCTGATGATTACCGAGCACTTGATGCAACGCTGAAAGAATTTAAAACACTAATCAGGCTACAACCGAATAAAATTCAATGTGAAATTATGCGCGAGATGATTCCTGAAACTTCGATGAGTGACTTTTTACACGTGTGGAAACCAAACGA
Source organism: Sinohyriopsis cumingii (assembly GCA_028554795.2). Taxonomy (NCBI): domain Eukaryota; kingdom Metazoa; phylum Mollusca; class Bivalvia; order Unionida; family Unionidae; genus Sinohyriopsis; species Sinohyriopsis cumingii. The sequence continues at coordinate 69,230,058 of CM068837.1, read as the reverse complement.
TTTGATAGTGGTGAGTAGAAAGATAGTCAGAGACAAACTTCAACAACAGCTATTTCGGTTACAATAAAGTTTCCAATGCTGCCAACGCCGTTATGTTATAGACCAACTGATACGCGGTTACAAAATATAGATGTTGATATTCCAGGAAAGACAGAGAAACAAAATTTAGTATTGAATGATATTGTGCTAGTTGACATCGATGCTGTTGAGGATGCACTAGCGATGAATAAATCCCCGTGGACACTAGGATACGCAATGACCATTCATTGTTCTCAAGGACTGACTATTTCAGATACAACTGTCTGGATCATTGATGATCGAATCGAATGGTCAAACTTAGTCTACTTGGCGGTGTCCAGAGTCAGAAGAATATCTCAACTGCGAAGAATTGTCTTGGAAAATCCTTCGGATTTTAAATCAAACGCTGATAAAAACAATGAAAACAACAGCATCACCGATCGTGATGTAATAAGAAAAAAACTCGCCGGTTACAAACAGAGTGACAAAAAAAATAATCGCGATTTTGATCTTGACGATAACTTCGTTGTTGCGCTGAAACAACAGCAGAATAATCACTGTGCGAGCTGTAATTGTATAATGCTATGGCAGTATTCGAATAAAAATTCAAGACAACTTACCGTAGACAGAAAAGATAACAATCGCGGTCATACACGTGATAATGTCATGTTGACCTGTCTTGAATGTAATCGACGTCGGGGTGCCAGCGCTAGTTAAGTCACTTCAGTGATTTTGGCGGCAATTGTGTGTCCTCGGGAATTACCTGAAGTTGCTCACGGGTGAATCCGCGTTGAGGAGCAGTTGAATCCAACCTGTAGATTGCTGGTCTGCCAGTGGATCTTGTCACGGTGGATATGCTATGTGTGGTAACACTCCAAATGGGATCAGTCGCTCTTCGTTTACCACCTTCAAGTTCGCCTGGTTCATATAAATATCTTACAGTAACATTACCCAGTATCGGCTGCGCTGAAGAATCACGTTGTACGGGTATATTTTTTTTCGTGATCGCGATGGAAGGTTTCATGTTGGTTGTTCGAGTTATTTCATTATTTAGTGCAGTTATCACGCTTGGTAATCTTGTAACCCATTCGCGCGATCTCGTATCCTGAATGAATTCCCTCGCGTATTGATATCCAAATAACCGCTCAGCAAGTGTTCGATTGAATCGCTCAACAATTGCCTGATCACGGTGAATTTCAGTGTGTCCTCGTCGTATGGTGACGTTATGTTGTTTCATCAACGATGATACTGCACCTTGAAATTCTTTGCCAGGATCAACTTGTAATAAATTTGGCCATCGCAGAGGTCCTCGCCGATAAATTCTTTCAAACGCAGAAGCAACCTCAGATGCTGTTTTAGTTGTTAACGGTTCCGCATCTTTGTATCTACTGGCAACTTTAACTATGGTTAACGCGTACTTGTATGTGCGTCTTCGGATAGTATCATGTGGCAGAAATAATATATCAGCCTGATGAACCTCATTTGGTACACTAACATCGAAATGCGCAAAGTGAATTTGTTTAGGCCGCGGTAGATAAATTTACCATATTGCCTGTCGGGATAACCAATTTTTGGCAACCGCGCGTGTTACTGATGCCGCGCTGGCAAGTTTATCAATTGCTGCGTTACCTCTCCAATATCCGCTTGGGGAATAATAAATCGACTCCATTATATACCAGTACCTATCGCTAATTTACCTTTCATTGCAGTTTTTATCAACCAAGACGCTAACCTTTCTTTGAAAGATTTATCAGGGATGGCATTTAACGCGTGAATTAATTTCACGTCCGCGAGATGGCGCTGTTGCAAATCCTTGCTTCGGTAAGCTACATCATGAGCATGGCACGCTGCATCGATAGCGTTTATCGGATACTCACCGGGTTTTGGTTGATCCTGAGCATCAAGTATGATATCAAGTCGGGTTCCTGGACCACAGTAATTATATCCTGGAAGATGTTTTTCTCCTGGATATTTAGCCCACGGAGCTCCTGGCAGCGCTGTTAACTTGGCTGCGATATCACCTCCGCTTTTTTTTTAATAAATCTGAATTTTTTTGTGCCACATCGTTCACACTTACCCGTGTCGTATCCGTAGTTGGGGTACGTGCTCGGCATTTCACACAATATAAATCCATATTATTTTATGATATATCTAATGGAAATCACTGACTTTTCCGCGACAAAGCGACGAGAGCCAATCAAGCATAACTCAGTGTTACCAAATTCAATCCGAATGATTATCATAGGCCCATCTGGATCGGGTAAAACACAGCTGTTGTTGAATTTGATAATGAAGTGGATGAAGTGGGATAAATTATATTTGATTGCCCCATCTGTGGACGATCAGCGATGTTATCAAGTGCTAACAGATTTTAACGAGAGTGCAAAAACAATCAGTGAGACCGACGAAAACGTAGTTGAATTCATAACTGACATAAATGATGCACCCGGCATTGATGACATCGATGGATCAATTAATAATCTAGTAGTGTACGATGATGTCATGCTGGATAAACAAACAAACCCTGCGAGAATATTTTCCCGTGGGCGTCATAAAAACACTGATGTCATTTATGTGACTCAACGGTATACACAAATTCCAAAAGTGATCAGAGATAATTGTAACGTTCTTGCAGTGTTTAACGGAGTTGACGCACACACGCTGAGAAATATTCATCAGACTTGGTGCAGTGGTGACATGGACATCAATAAATTCAGAAATTTCTTTAGTCATGCTCAACGAAAACCACACGGGTTTGTGACGATAAATTTACATGATCCTCGGACACGATACCGAGTTGGGTTAGATACAGTTTTTAACTAAAAATCCTAAAATGATAGCAGCAGAGAGACTGGGCCACCAACGTCGTCGTCGTGCCCCCCACCCCGTGAAGAAACTTTTTTTTATAGCGAGTTATCGCTGTCGAAATAACCCCGTTAGCCAGAAAAGAGGATTTAGTCATCATAGTTTCTGACTAGAAGGGTTTATTTTGCGAAATAAGACCTTCTATCAGAAATGTTTTTGATAGATGGTCCTGTTGGACAAAACAGTTGGTGGGCCCAGTCTCTCTGCTGCTTAAGAGTATCCTTTATTTAGGCTCCTTGGTCCGGTATGTTTTATTCTCGTGCATCGCTCACACCTTTAAAGGATTGGCACTTGTGTGATGATCGAAATAGCAAGCGGTTCTGAGGAATCTCTTATGCCATTGCTGATTAGGAAAGGACTCTTCGACTGGGGATTCTAGCCCCACCCCTCTTCGCTTGCATGTAGAGGCTTAGAGACAAGCATATACTATTGTAATATCGATGCAGCAAAATTAATCTGGATGGCATGAAACTTGCACATTCGTTTAATGACGTTTTTGTTCCAACGTGAAAATTGGGCTTCAAGTCAAAACAAAAATACCAGTGTTATGGAGACTCAAGATCCTCTGCGAATGCAACATAAGTGACTGGGATCACTGTTGGATTGCAGGAATGGGATAGTTTTGAAATGAGGCATACAAAAATAAAACATATGTGTAGATGTTTCCTTCATTATTGGCTCTAAATTGTAATAGCAAAGTTTTTTCATGCAACACAAAGCGTTGCTCCCTTTGTCTCAGCTATCAGTTATTCTTATTGAGAACTCTCATTCGCGTATTTGTGAAGCATCTACGTTCATCTGACGAGTTTTGTAACCAATACTTACTAGAGCCATTGCCCGTAACATTTGTATCATACAATTTGATTGTATCTTAACTTATGAGATGCATATATTTTTCCTTTCCTTGATATGCTATCATACTAATGTTCAACTTTTACTTATAAAAAACCAAAAAACGTAAATGATGAACAACTGAAGCGTAATATTATCCATTTTGAGAAGATATTATTGACCCAAACTCCACCGAATAACATCCCATGCCAACAATACTACCAACTATTATTACATCCCATGCCAACAATACTACCAACTATTATTACATCCCATGCCAACAATACTACCAACTATTATTACATCCCATGCCAACAATACTACCAACTATTATTACATCCCATGCCAACAATACTACCAACTATTATTACATCCCATGCCAACAATACTACCAACTATTATTACATCCCATGCCAACAATACTACCAACTATTATTACATCTGTCAAATACAGCGTAATGGAAACAACGACGGTCCGCTAATAAATTCGATCGTCACCTTTGTTTCAAACTTTAAATTCCTATCAAGCAGCCTGAAAATAATATATCTCACCAGGTTTTGGAAGCCAAAATGTACATTATTACATTTACAAATGCAACTCTGTATAACTCTGTTTTCCGTCCAATATACCTATATAGATACAGATGAATGCATCTATTTTCCACTGCTGTAGTCTGAGAAAATTAATTCTTTTTTTTATTTTCATGCTTAACTCATTATCTACATCATACGTTTCCTTTACAAAGAAAAGAACCCACATAAAATAAAAGCAGGCAGTATAACATTGCAAAATCTTTCCATGAAGTTTCGGTTTGAAATGTTTTCCATATTCACCTAGATGATCGTTTTAATGCGTGTTGGTCCATGCTAATGCGTGTTGGCGCCACGTCCCTACCATATATAACAGCTTTGCCGTTCGGATTCAACAACAATGTCGACGATTAAAATATTGCAATACAAATTTCGTGAGCTTTATGAGGAAAGCGATTTCCTAATCAGGATTTGTTTAAAATAGAAATTTTTTAGAATATCGTTCAAAATTTGCTTTATTAATAGATTCTATACGTACATATATTATAGATTTGTAATATTTTAGAAAACCCAGATTCATCACAAAATACGTTTACTGAAACTAATTTTCGATTTAAGATTTTATATATATATACACACACACACACACACACACACACACACATATATATATATATATATATATATATATATATATATATATATATATATATATATATATATATATATATATATATATATATGTGTGTGTGTGTGTGTGTGTGTGTGTGAGTGTGTGAGTGTGTGTGTGTGTGTGTGTGTGTGTGTGTGTAAATTGCTAAAGTAGTTAATACTTGTAATCGCTTTATAAATGCGATTCTTTTCGTAACATTGAGCATTTCAAAGCAAACCAAAATAAATTCAAATAGAGTAGGTCTACTTCTCCTGACGTAGTGGTAAGATAACTTTTGACGATAATGTCTCTTAACTCAATTCCTGAAACTGTTTTCTAAAATACTGATCTTAAATATGCTGATTATGATAGCCAATTATGATTGATACTGTCATCAAATATGAAATGAACCTGTCACATTGATATCGTTGTAAAACCATCATCGTCTCGATTATTCAGGCTTCGAAAATTTAAGCACGAACAACAGGCAAATTGTATCAAACCTAAATAAAAATTATATCATGCTCAACATGGAATATACCATTGTAGTCTCGCATGGATGGATGTTAATCGGTACATAAAAAGTGGCCAAACTATACCTTGAAGCGACAAAGCTAATTACAGGACTTCCAATATATACTTGTAGGCAATCTCTATATTTTGAAACGAGGCAGGAGAGTCAGCACACTAGAAAAAAGAGACAACACTTATTAACACTATAGGACATAAAAGCGTGAAAAACCTATCTCACTGACCTTTTCCCTTTCCATGTGTCCTAATAAAACAAATCATATCCTTTGATGTTCCGATAATATAGGCATTTGAAATTTCAGTGTACGTTATACCAACTCATCTTGTATACCTTCTATGTTGACCCTTTTGTCACTATTGAATATAATATAGTACTCTATAAAAATGTTTATGTCCAGATATTGTATCTGGTAAATTTCCTATCTTGTTTAATCGATCCCTATATATACTTTATGCCAGATTACGTCATGCAATAAGTTCATTATGTTTTTTTTTTACTGTATTAATCATGTTTATAAAGCTTTTCTCCTAAGGGGGGTCGGGGACTAAAAGCGCTATGCTTTTTGTCAAGTTTTGTCCAAAGTATAGTTAGCAACGAAGTGAACTGATGAGAAAATTATTATCCGTGCCAAATAAAACTGTTAGATTAGATTTGCTTCTTTGCTCAAATAACTTGCGAAACTCGATAATACTACCAGTGTGTCCCTTTCCTCTTCTCTTCTCTTCTCTTCTCTTCTTGTCTCGTCTCTTTCTACCTCAAATTGAGAGTTTGTAACATTGGCTTTTTCTCGTTCTGCTTGATGATATGTTTAGAGATTTTTGTGCAAGAAGCTGTCTTATCCTTTGGGGATAAACTCTTTTCTGAAGACAATAAAAGCTTATTTTTTTCAAATTTTAATACCTTAAGATGATTATGTATATTTTCTTCTATTTATCACATACTCATAGACTAACAGTGCATAGATTATCATACAAACCTAATGCGAAATACCAGTATGATGAGAAACTGCGAGGAAGTCTGTCCCTAAATGGCATGGGACCGCTTCAACGCCACTTCGATGGTTGACATAGATTTGTTTGTATCTTTTTATCTTAATTTTGTTTTTTAATTTCAAGTATATTTTAAGTATATTTTTTCGTGGTGAATTTAATATTTTAAATTTACTTTTTATTTATATTTTGTTTCTTTGTTTCATAAAATAAACAGTTTAAGCTATATCAAAATATTTTGAAAAATTAGTCCAAAGGATGTGAACATAATTGTTTTCATAAGTAGACATTAATAAACAGTTTTTCGTCCAAGAACTCTGGAAATACACTGATCGGAAATTAATGCATGTCCAATATCTGAAAGCCCTACAGAAGTGTTCGGTTGATCCCATTTTATGTACAAGGAGTAATTTATCATATCCTCTTTGATATCGGCCCAATATCGACGAAAAACTAAAGCGAAAAGTGCTGTTATGATTCGCATATGTTGTGATAGGGATATATCTGGTACTTTGATCATATAATGTTTACATATTTAATCATCATCATGTTCTAGAAATTGAATTATAGACTATAATCTAACAAACAATGACGTGTACTTTTATTTCGGCTAAAATAATTTCCTCAACCTATTCATTTTAGAATTTCACTATTAAATGTGCTCTCAACATCTCCGACATCTTTTGAGACTTTATTTTTGTTATATTATCTGTAAAGATTAGCACTGTCGTTTGTTGTCATAAATGGAGATAAACATTATCCTAACAATGGATTTCATAAAAAGGAACCTGTATGGGTTTTTATAATTGCAAGGAATACAAACGTAAATATTGTATACCCTATTAGATCGAGCGTGCAGTGGTGTGAATCCTGGTGTCCGAAATCGCTATCGAATACAATTTAATCTAGCGATACAGATGAATAAACCTAAATCCGTTTTGGAACAAGCCTCAAAAATGACATATAGAATTGAGAGAAAAAATAATAAAATTGTGTCAAATGGTATTTTCAGTTTTGTTCGTCACTCGAAATCAATGAAATCAATTCATACTTCAAAATATTCAAAAACAGAAGGACGTATAGGTGAGAAAGTAATGTGACTTTGTAGCCTTATGAACCTAAATACTTAATCCCGGACATCCCAAATTAAGCGATCTCGTCAGTGACCTTTCTCACGTATATCAGAGGACGAATTATTTATTTTATATGGCTCTTGTGTGAACAAGGTTCAAAATAGAGATGATAGAAATTAAAATATATTGAACATTTACAAATTAGAAATGAGAAATAAGAGGTCTTTCTGTTTTATGTTTAAATGGGGAATGCAGATTTAGACTTCTGCATCTTGTCAGATCGTAATACGGAAATATTTGGACATAAATATGTTTGCATAAACATTGTATCGAATCATAAAAAAATGATAATCTGAATAACGTACCTATATTTTATTGAAATGCAATTATATAATGTTTCATATCTATTAATTTTCCCCTTTCCAAAATGAAAATAATCCAATTATTATCCTGCAACAGTTTGGACCTAGCTTTGGAACAAGCAAATAAGAGTCCATAATACCATCATTTCTATAGACTTCTTTCGTCACTCTTCAGAGAAGCGAATGTTGCTTCAAAAACACTAGCATGAAAATCTTAGTCCCCAAGTTTGGTCGGCGTAACGTTTTTGGGAATATTATTTTAAAACTTTTATCCTAAATTTTGCTTCATTTCGCTAGCGCAGGGACGGTGTAATTTTGAAAGACACATTCGTTTGTTAGAGGATACTGAAACGCCATTTACACCACAAGTCGGAAGAAATATGACCATACCATTGAAATAGATTCGTTACATAAATATAGTTCAATTCAAGGGCTTTAATATGTCCGCGACCAAAGAAAGAACGAATAGGCATCAATCGATTGTAACTACATTAGAAATTGTGTATTTCCATATTTTAAACCAAGTACATATGTTATACTTTTCATGCTTGAATTGAAATGTGTATAATTCTAATTGTTTCGAAACGTGGACTTGTCTTGAAATAAAGCAAAGGTGTTGTCCAGTGTCGATTTTCAAGTGAGATAATTAATTTCCTCGAGAGTAACCTGCGAATGTAATTTAGCATCACTCTTCTTTCAGGTTCACATTGAAGTTATCGCTAAAAATGCGTGGTGATTGAAAGATGAAAGTTTAAATTATTTTAACATAATATTTCAAACTGTCGTTTTGCTGCCACATTGATAGATTTCTAATAACCTTGTGTACACATTAATTAACTTATTATTCAGATAGTTAGCTGCTACATAAACGCTGCTCTTTTCTACATCATATTATATTAATATTTTTTCAGGAATCTTCATGATTATATGAGCCGTCGTATTTAAAGAAAATTCAGATCTAGCTCCAACAGGGACCCCGCTATTCCTTGGATTTGGCCTCAATACCGTGTTAGGAATAATTGCACTCTGCGCGGGTGGCTTGTTCAGTTGCAACATATTTTAGTTAAACCAACAGATGCTTTGATAGATAAATATATCAGACCCGCTAATATACGACGAATGATGTCAGCGCCATTCCCTCAAAAACGTAGTTTTATATATCTGTGATTAGTTTGTCTTTGCCAAAGATATTTATAACAAATAGCGCATAAACACACGCGCCTATTCATAGTTTAGCAGGGACAATAACAAAACCATACCAATGTAAATTATATGTTATGTTTTACATCTGAACTCATCCGGATATTGTATTATAATACTTCTTCAGTCTGTATCCATGACCCCTGAAGCCTATAACTTTAATTGCGGCTTTAAGTTTGTAACCTAACTAACGCAGATGTTCGTATTACTTATCAATATTCCTTTCCATTGAATAATTAAAATAAACATGATTGCAGTAGCTTCGAAAATAATCACACGTTAGCTATGCTGTCAATCGCGTTGGGCAGAACGACATGGCTGAGTCTTTATTCGATTCGAATACTGAAACCGTACAATCAAAAGCAAACTATGAAATATCGCTTTGACAACTGACTAAAGTTATAATTTATTCTGCCCATGCATAAATAATTAAAGGGTGTCCAAGTAATGAAAACGAATTTGAAGTTTATATAGTTTGCTCCAAGTATACATTCAGGAAATTCACCTAGGATTAAACTGAGCTTCTATTGATTTGCTCAGACGCCCATCTGAAATTAACACTCTTTAAGACGTTTCACAGAACCAGATTCCCCACATTTCCATATAGTCTCTGCTACTGAAGGAAACTGCTGTTGAAGTTTCTGTTACGTTAGAAAAAAATGGAAAGTACCAATTCGTTTATAGTTTTTGGTGCATCTGGTACAGGAAGCGTCCAGTAGTTTCACGATTTATCGACAATTATTGAAACTGTTTGCATACAATATTTGGAAAGTACACCCACCCACCCACCCCAAAAAACAACACTTGTTTCAAACGATTTGCCAAATGACACTATACCTTTCTTTATAGATTAAACAGTAACAGAAACCACAACATCAGTTTAACTTGTCGTTATATAACAATGAAGGAAATAACAAAAGTTTACTTTCTTTTATAAAGGTAAAAATTAACAAGAAAATGGATCAGGAAGCAATAATTAAAGTTCCTGAACTCAGAACACTAACCTCACCTACAGTACAAAAACTTTTGTTTACGAAGAGCTTCCTAAGGTTGTAATATACTTTAAATGAACGGCTGTATCAGGGTGAATAGGTATTAACAATAATTTAAAATATAATGCTAAAGTTATTCTGCATTTATGTATCAGTAATACTCTCTGCATTACCTTACAATGAAAAAGCCCCCCCCCCCCCCGAGTGACCGAGTGGTCTAAAGGTCTCACGGTTACAGACCACTGCCATCTCACCTCTGTCTCATTGGGTTCGAATCTCGGGCTCGGCCAGTGTAGACACGTGGGAACGCTTGCCTGTAGCTACTCGTGGGTCGATGGTTCTTTCCGGGATTTTCCTGGGTTATTCCTCCAACCCCACCCCTTTTATATTATCAGTCATGTGCAGCCTATCTTGTGCTGAAAAAATAGCGTTAAACATCATAACAACAACAACAATGAAAAGGGTTTATTTAGTTGCACGCATGTTTTCTCAGGATAAGAATACTGAATATTAGATATCAGGTATGCAATAAATGGAGAGAGACTAACAGGTAAAAGTTTGATTGCATGTGATTGTTCTCGATGGTCTAACACTACCGTTCATTAGGATTTGTCTGTCATTGACATAACCATATATATGCTTTTGAGTAAAATCAAGCAGTTCCTTAAAGTGTCTCTGGACTCATCATTTAAATATATTGCCATGCGATTATAATTACTGATTCCTTCAAGTCTGTCACTGTACATAATTCTACTGTAATACACAATTTTTTGTTTGCTTCATTATGATTACCTAAGCATACATTCAAATGACTAATTCCAGTCTCGTGTAATTACGAAAGCAGGCGCAAAATAACTTCAATTTTTCCACATTTACAGGACACAATTACATACTGATATGTACAAACTAAAATCATAAATGTGGTTAGACTGCAAAAAAAATGCATGAGTTGGTGGACAAGTATATATTGAGCGTCTAGATGGATACGATGTGGGTGAAAGACATCGTCGCTAGACAACTCTGATATGTTAACGCATTTACTCCTTTGTGCATCAATCCGATATTATAGCGCTTCGGGTCTGTGAATACCATTGCAATAACATCCAATTAGATAGGTTCTTACATATCCCGTCGTTTCTGTAAACAGCATGGCGACCTGCCAGTCCGTGCTAATAACATATTGCAGGCTTCAAGTCTTCCCGATGTTGCGACATATTAACTTATCCACATAATTCAGACAATGGGAGCAACGATAGTAACGCTGTAATTCTCACACCCACCTATAATGGATTCAAAAATAACCGTTACTCTACGGTGATCCGTGCTTGAGCAAATACTTCCATTCCCTCCGTAACCAGACTGGAGACTAGCGAATATAATGGCTGAGTGTGTGCTTCAGTACAAGCATGCATAGTTATACAACAATGAAGGAAATAACAATCCATCCATCCATCCATACATACATTAGTACTGTCACAGAATTAGGAAAAAATACTTGATTTTGCCTTAAAATTATTTGACTATTTCTCTTTGTACATGCGTACAACGTTATCTAGGGTGAATAAGTGTTTTTCCAGGTAAGCCACTATATTAACATGTACCTCGCCGGAGGTACATGTTAATACAGTAGCTTACCTGGAAAATAACTAATATCATGATATGCACGGGTATTTTATCCTGACTTTTGCTCACTCTCTTATGGATTTAAGTAAGATCGATTTCTAAACCGACACTGGTCGTTTTGCATCACGTCAAGGAGTGTATGCTCTCGATTGTTCTCCAGCCATAGGGGTAAGTGTTAATTTATATTTCATTTGATATGCGAAGCTTATCCTGTTTGTAATGTCTTATCGCGTAATAATGCATTTTTACAACGCAGATTTGAACTTTGAATTACAAATCACTATTAGATGTTAATGTATTAGCATATATCTAGAGATTTTACAGAAACTATTATAATGACCAATTTGGTTTTATTGTAGCTGATAGTGACTGTGATTGTGACTGTCACTGGGATTGTGACTGTGAATATAACTAGAGCTGACTAGAGTTTACTAGAGATGTCTAGGGCTATCTGAAGCTGTTTTAGAGCTGTCTGGAGTTTCCAGAGTATTTAAGGCTGCGTGCTGTCGATACGCATGTATGTATGTACGTATGTCTGTGCCACGGACGTAGACGTAGCAAATTCAAAAGGGTGCTGTATGCTCTCTGTACGTGTATATGTGTGACTGTACATGTGGTGGATCCATGAAGGGTGCGAGCGGCCGATAAGAGTGTGGGCCAACCCAAGGAATCATGCGAATGTACAAAGGGTCTAGAAGCATACGTTTGGTTCAATTATTGTTCCAGCTGCATTTTTATGTTTATAAGATTAATTTGAATCTTTGTGTTCATCAGATCATTTTGAATCTTAGTTGTGTTCATAAGATTATTTTGAATCTTAATTGGAGTTCATATTGGAGAATATGTGAATCTCTCTTGTAGTGTAGAATACTGTTTGAAGAGTATCTGCAGTCCATGAGGTTCCTTGGATCTGTATTTCGTATTGATTTCATATTTTTGGTTTATTTTCAATGTGTGAATGTTGTGTAGAGTGATTGGGTCAATCGTATGTTGAGAGCGTGAGAGAATCATTGTATTTATACATCATATATTTTTCTTTATTAATTCATTTCATAAATTTCCATCTTTCATACATTGTGTTTGTCTTATTCATTTAGTCCAAAATCCCACTCGGTTTCTATTCTGCGACAAATACATACATGCATACATACATGCATGCATGCATACATACATACATACAAGCATGCATGCATACATACATACAAGCATGCATGCATACATACATACAAGCATGCATGCATACATACATACATGCATGCATACATACATACATACATACATGCATACATACATGCATGCATACAATCATTCATACATACATGCATACATACAAGCATACATATATACATACAAGCATACATACATACATGCATACATACAAGCATACACACATACATACAAGCATACAGTCTAAAGATATTTGCATAATTTAGGAACACTCTGTATAAACATTTTGTTATATTCGTCGATTACAAACACGGATTGTTTGTATATTATTATCGGTCTCAAAATTTCCAGTGTGTGTTTGAGAGAGAGAGAGAGATTTTACGATACTGATTTGTTATATTAATTTTTCACTATATGACCAAAAAAAAATATTTTCACACCTCATATAAAGAGACAAGTGTATGGTCCTTATATCAGTATCGGAATCCCGAAGCAGTACAATCATCATGGAGGGGCTAATATGGACTAGGTCTGAATGGAACTTCTGCTATTGTAAAAGTCATGCAATCGCTTTTTGCTTTCCTGCCTCTTCACAGATTTTATCGGGCGTTAATATTTTTTGCTCAACATGACACTTAGTTTTGGAACAGTATTATAGTAAGGCGTTCATTTTGAGATTTGAAAATGGTGTGCTCGAGATTTGAAGCAGGGATAGGTAAACTCTTGTAGTTAGTGTATATTTGATTTCCCCTTGTATGTGTAGGTTGCACGAGATATTTTTTAATACCCAATTTTAATGCCACATTCAAAGGCTTCGTATAAAAACGTCATACAATATACACAACTGAAGCCAAAAAGTTAATTTTGGACAGCTGTATTACAACAAAGCAAAAGAATACTTTTGCGTGACCAGAAAGGTCAGTGGCAGTTCATAGCAAAATAAGATTATGCACAGCATCATCAAATGTATTCGTACATTTTTGACGACCGAATATCATTTTTGACACCTTCTGATGCTCACAATGACAACACAAGCCCTTTGTATAGGGGATAAATATGCACAAACTAACTTGTGTAACAACAGAATGTTGCATTTAAAAATAGGTGCCACCCATGCAATTTTTTAGATAGTCTACTCGCCCTGAACTTAGTATTGAACTCCGCATTGATTGCTGCGGGGTTGGGGTGGCGGCGGGCTAGCTTTTCTTCCTAGCCGACAATTTGTATTTCACTTTCTACATATCTCAAAATAACTATATAGGAGGTCTACATGCTGTATGTGAACTCCAGAGCAACTGAAGACAAAAACGCATAGCTCACAGATCCATATCTTAAATTAGTGCGCTACTTAGTCAATAGTTACAGCATAATAGGAGCTGCAGGGAGGGCAGATCCTACGGCTTTGGTTTGATATATATTTTGTTAAATCACTACTTCTACGTATATATTTGTTCACTATTTTCCTGCATTACTATGTCTACAAACTTTTACGGGCTGTTTGTTTATGGAACTCGATATAGTTATTCCATCAATTAGCCCTCCCTGCTGCTATGTGAAAACAAAAACCAACTCTTAAGTAAAATCGAGATATTTTGTACAATCGAGCAAGCGAGATAAACTGAACGGTCCCCTGGTATTATAATTTTTCCAGCGCCGAATAAGTTGATTGGCTGCCTGAATGACCGTGATAACCAGGTCAATTTTAAGGTAGTACAGTCGCGTTTGTTTGGTTTTGTTTGTGAAGTGTGTCGCGCAAGGGGCGCAACTACTCCTGCCATAAAGTAATATTTTTTTTTCCTGTGACGGTGAGTGAGCGGAGGAGAACAATGTGGGCTGCTGCCTCAACCAAATATATTATCGAGACCAATGAGACACCTCGATCTGGGAACATGTAAATATATCGTGACTAATCCATTAGGAATCTTTTGCGCTTGTGCATAAAAAGTTTTTAAGCTTTATTATATCAATGTCACCGAAAGTTCGATGAATATTTTTCAGCGTGTGGGTATCTATCCCATTAAATACAGCCACAAGTTTGCAGATATCTCTGATAATCTTAGGCATTTGAATATATCGCTGAGCAATAAATGTAATATCGGTGTGTTTATGTCTGCCTCAAGACAATATTCGAGCTGGATTTGTTTGTTTTTCTAACATTACATTATCGTATACTACGAGATTGTTGATATTCCCGTTAAGATCGTCGACCGAAGGAGTTTCGTCGATATCAGTAAGAAAATCAGTAATATCATCAGATTTATCACCTGTAATCTCCTTTTCATTATCATTAAAATCCTTAAGATCATCATATCACCTGCAGATGGCGCCACTAAATATAATTTATCCCACTTGCCCATCTCATTATCATGTTGAGTAATAATTGAGACTTTCCAGACCAAGATGATCCTATAATAATTGCTCGAATATAGTTCGGCAATGCTGGCTGGTGATTGACGTGTTCTCTTTCTCGTGTCGCTGAGAATTCAATGACATCTATATTGATAACAAATATAACAAAAATACTATAAATCTGTATTGTGTTCGGTGCAAGGAATTTACTGGCACATGTTAATTAGCAACAATAACGAGAGAAAAGTGCGCACTTACAGGAAGGTGTGTGAAATGTGGCGCCAAAAATACATGTTTATTTCGCCTCGTGAGAAGTTAGTCGGTGAAATCGCTCCTTCACTTGGCAAATTACCAGGCACTGCATGGGCTAATAATCCTGGCGAAAACACCTTCCTGTGTATAATTATTGTGATCCTGGAACCCGACTTGATATTCGAATCGATGAGCGAAATTTACCCAAACCAGGAGAGTATCCGATGAATGCGATTGATCAGATGTGTCATGTCCATTATGTTGCGTATAAAAGTCAAGAATTACAGCAACGACATATCGCAAACATGAAGTTGATTCATACACTTGAGTCGGTAAAACATAAAAATCTGCTGTAATCACGGGCTAATTGGCTGGTAAGATCTGCGACGAAAATTGAAATAGTTTTCTTTTTGAGCTGGGTAACTAATCGCTTGATTATTATTATAATGATGGATTACATTTATCATATCTCAAAGGAATACTGGACGGGCAGGGTTGTTATTAGTAAACTTATTGACGCTGCAAGGGTTCCAAGCGCTGCAGCTGAAAATTGGTTAGGACGACAGGCAATAAGGCAAATTTAAATTCCACCACCACATAGAAAATTTAATCTGGTAATTTTGATGACCGTACCCCATTGGGTAAATTCATCAGGTCGATATTTATACCATCTGATACCATTGAAACTGACGGACATCAATCACCCACAAACAAATATGTATTAAGTGTTCCTGACGTTGCAAGCTGATACAAATAAGCAGACCCTTTATTAGCTAAAACAACCACCGAACGTGCCTCCTCATGTGAAAGAATTTATCGACGAGGGCCATCGCAATATCAGCAGTTACTACAGGTTGATCCTGGCAAAGAGTTTCTTGGTTCAGCAACGTCGTCGATGAAACAACATGACATCAAAATCGGGCGAGGGCACACTTCGTTATATCGTGATTAGGCACTCGTTGAACGATTTAATCGAACACTTGCTGCGCGATTATTTGCATATTAATACGCTCATTTGATCGGTTTTAATGACCTCACGAACATATTCACATTTGTCATCACCGTCAGTCCTAGCAGTGGGAACATATCTAAATCGTTTCTATAGTAGAAAATATGTTTATATTTGATGTCCAAGCGTGAAAATTATGGTTAATTAGTGTAATCGCATCACCATTTTTTAAGTACTTAGTGCTGTACCAAATCTCGCCAGTTATTGTTTGAACCGTTATAGGAAATCTTACGATCTTTTCCAAACTCTGCAATATCGCTAATGGTGGCCCCTCTTGATAGTACTCTAGCTTCTTATTGACTGATTTTATCATGTCGTTACTCTGTCAGACCTTTTCCTAGCAACGCATTCTTAATGTTTCCTGCGGTTCTCTTGGCGAAACAATTTATAATGCCACCACCAACCGGGTCGCCAGTGACCCTCGCATTGATTCCTGGTCTCGAATTTGTATCTATCACAGCCATCCCATGTGTGTTCGCACCAGCAGTGCTTAGCGATTCATGAGAAGGGTCGCGGTTACCATGGATAATCCATGTCGACCACGGAAACGATACTTTTTTTTCTGAAAATATATCTTTGTCCGCCTTGTCAATAATCCACGATTTTGCTGCTTGTTGGTCATTCATAGTAGCATCAAGCTATTGACTTCCATCAGTAGTGGGGTCTTACTCTCGATGTTGACAACGTTTTAATTACCTCATCACGTCTAAACTCGCTCTTGACACCGCAGATGCGATCGATTAATTTCATATGACACCCAGCCACTCGCACGTTACGGCCCACGTCTTTTGGACTCATGCTGTAGTGGTTAATATGTCAAGGTCGAATTGCCCGCTCCGAGGTCCAAGGTCCCTGAGCCGAATTGGAGATAAACGTGCAAATTCATCCATTATATAATTAAAGAAAATATATCTTTAAATTAATGTTCAATATAATTCATATACAGATGGATCGAGCAAAGAATAATTGTAAATGGTTGCTTATCTGATCCACCACCCCATGCAAAGTGTGCGATGGAGGATTCAAGGACCGACACTGTGCTTGAAATTTAACAAAGGGGTAGGGGGCGTCGTTGTTGTGCGTGAGGTGTTGAGGTAGAATATGCAAAGCGCTAAAACGGTATTATGATAAGAGAAGCATTTCAATCCTTCATACTTGTATCAACGATACTTGCATCAAGGGTGCTAGCGACTATCTTGCTAGATTATCCGGATCATCCACGGCTGATTTATTAGCTATGATCTGCCTTGATGCCAGCATCAAATATACTACTATCGTTGATATCAGCATCGATCAACCCTGAGTAAAGTCGGCGCTCCAGTGACAGAATGATTTTCTTATTTTTTTTATATTATTTTGTATTCTTCGATGAATTATAATTTAGACAGGTAATATTTGCAATACAAATGAAGGAGGGAAACAGTGACGATAAAGTTGGAACACAAGCATTTAGAGCATATCATGTCGTCAGCAATTACGACGCACAAACAAATATGCACTGAACCCTTGAACATAAATTGGTATATAAACTGGCAATAAAAATTAGCAATGAAATTAAAAACCGGTACGGACAAAATACCCACTCGTACTTTTTTTTTAAAACTTTTTTTTTACTTTTTAAATTAATACTTTTTATTTCACAGATAAATATGATTTAAACACATATTGATTAGTGTAATGAATTACGAGATATGAATACAATTATTTCTGAGATTGAGTGATTGATTACTAATCCGTCGTCTGACGATGGATGCATCGAGGGCATACAACTTAATGAACAACTTGACCCCCAAAATATCATGGATGAATTTGAAGCAATCCGAGAACGAAAACACGAAGGGAAATATATGGTTCCCGGGGAAAATTGACTTATTAAATTAATTTAGCATGCGATGAAGTTATCCCCTGCACGTATTGATGATTCACAAATTTATGTTATCGGACCCCTTGGCTGCCGTGAAAAATCCAAAAATCCGGTCAGCGTTATAGGCTGCATATGGAGTAAGTGAAAACATTAATTTTAAATGAAGACAGTTAAATAAATGTATCCTTAATTGTGAAACAAGCAGCAAATCCGATTCTTACTGGATTGTGTGGAGTGGTGGTGGATGTTTAGCCAGTTTAGCGTGGGAAAATTGTGACACAGGATACCTGAGATTGGAATGTGTGTGTATAGAGTTGCGGTTTCATTCAATTGACTGACTACCAAATCACTGGGATGTGAATTACGACGAGGCGGCTAAACATATCATTGTATTATTTGTAATCCCAGTTGCTAAAGCTGGCGGACTGGCTCGCCGAGGAGCTAGCTCCTTACGTAGTGGAATAATGGTAATTACACAAAAAATAATATTTAATATTGCATGTGTTGCTTTATTTGTCCAGTGTAGCAAGACAAGGATACGACGTGTATCGATCTTTGTTTACATGACCCATATTAAATCATGGCATTTTGAAAGTTGCCAACGCTTCCTCAAAGATCTTAAAGGACTAGAGAAACAACCCTTTGATTTCAATGTCAATCGTAGTTCGGTGCATGATAGCTCTATGAATATACATAAAATCGTACATGACCATATTTATATGCCCTATCCACGCAACGACTTTTCGATCCAGATAATCATTGGGATATCCATTTACGTAATTAGAAAAAAAAATTGTCGCGGCGTATCGGTTGTCTAATTGTACTCACGTGCACCACTGTGAAGAAATGGTTTAGCAGTCGCGTCAGAGTAAGCTCTGCGAGCCCCCAACGGTTTACCATCGCCGAGAACCAACGTAAGGTCGATCAATGAGGTTGTCGGAACTGGTGAAGGGTCTATGTAGTCACTAGACTGATATTTTAGTGTCGTTTGATTTATGACCGACCACGGTAAACCTTGTAGGTAATCGGGGTCTTTAAGAAATATCATTTCCTTTGTCTTATGGTCGGTGCACTGTGGTTATAGTAGTGATGTTGGTGCTGTTGTTACTTTTGACCATCTTAATTCAGCTCGAATCGATGACTGATATATATATATATAAATATATATATATATATATATATATATATATATATATATATATATATATATATATATATATATATAGATATCAACGGTATACTCGGGTTTGGAGATTTCTGACGCAGCACTTAATGTTGGCTCATGCACCGTTATTGCAATTTTAGACGGTGAGGTATTTGTAGCCATTTATTCTAGTAATCCTCGAATTTCATGGTCTAAAATTGTTTTTATTCCATTCTAAATCATGTCTTACAGAGGACAGTGGTGTGGAGGCACTTGCAAGGGGAGTCATCCGATTGAATAATTGTAAATGTTACTCATCTTATACAATTCGCATTCAGTAATCATACCTTCATTCAACGCCGACGATATCAACGATACTAATACGGTGTACGTATGTGTTACCGTGGAGAGCAACTCTGTATACTTGTGCACTTTATCAGTTTCGCATGTCGATCATTTAATGGCTATGATATTAGCGATACCAGCAACCACTTTTATAATATCGATACCGATTCCCAACACTGGGGCTATCACGTAGTTGACTGACAATTTGCAGTTTAATGTCGTCGTTTCAGCGACTACGGCGGAATTAGCGTACACAACAAGGTCAATACCCACAATGCGTCGACGGTATTATTTTGCCGTAAACATGTCTATCACATCACTCAGCGATGGCTGACAATCACGGGTTTGTTCGAATTTGTAAGTGGAATCTTAATTCATTAAATAAGGGTGGACATTGTATGAAGTGTCAGCACTCTAAGTACTTAATACTTTAAGTAATCAATACTTTTAGTGACCAATGGAATCACTGATGCTACAAATTGCTGATCACAGATAAGTGGTTGCGCCTATTGCTTTATCATCGGACTTTGGTATAAATGTTTCTTCAGCATTTCGATTTGATGCAATTTACACAGTCCTAGCTTATTCATCGGCTGAATGGCGCCATATGTAACCTTCACTTTTTTTTTTCTGCATGCTTAATTGTAGCCACCATTGGATTTTAAAAAAAATACGCAACGGCGGCTCTATTTATGTTCTTAAGAACATTTGTAACCGCGGTTCGCATGAGTAGTATAATCTGTTGTAAAACTGGCTAATCTATCATTAAGTATCATCAACGTGGTTCTTATCGCATTGTCGCTGTTTTCGACATGTAAATGTGTTACAGTGACATCGCTCGAGTCTGGTTTTCTCACAATAACACCTTTATTTTTATTCGTGTTGAGTTCACCGGTCAGCGTACCGCCGTCAGATTGTACACACTTAGCAATACGTTTCGTAATTTCGTTTCTGATAGCTGAGATTGATGCATTAGAGTCTCGGATTTTTCCATCATCCATACTAGAAGATTATCAGATGTGGCTTTGCTGGTCCTGAAAAATACCTACTTCATCTCGATCAACCCCAGCAAGACTCGTACGATCAAAAAACTCTTCTTTAGAGGCATATTTAGACAAATCAGCGTCGTGGAGTGTGGTTTGATTTTATCTCTCTACTTCTACCTCTAGAAGAAGACCTACTATAAGTATATACTATATTTTAAAACGTTTGACCTGTTTAAAACCACAGACGTGTGGTGAATCTGCTTGCATACTTGTGTAGATCTGTACGGGGGGAGATGCGGCGATTTTAATAGGGATTCAATTACAGCCAGTAGGTGTACACCACATATAGGCGGATCTGTTATTGTTTGTGTTGGCAACGTGGAATACCAAATCGGCGAGATGTTCTGCATTATAATGATGTAGTTTAAAAATTATATTGGCGGGGAGAGCCCATACGAATCAAAATAAACAATACCAAGTGAGTCAATAGCAAATGCACCCAAGTGATTGCACGGACAGGAATGAAAGTCCAAATCAGTGATACCAGTTTCAACACGATTTGGCTTGTCAGGTAATTGATCTGGAATAGAAAACGCCTCAAAAGTTTATAATGTTTAATCAACCAGCAGCTTCAAGTAAATCAAACATAGGCATAGGAAGCTTTACTTGTTTCACTAGCCAAACGTTCCTTGTATTCTTAGAGCCCGACCGTACCACGAAGCTAGAGTTCCGGACAATGTTAGACAACGTCCGCCTTATGTTTTTTTTTTTTGGAAGAAGTTTTCAATACACGCCCTGTAACTTTCTTTAAGAAATCGCGTCTCATTAGAAAAGGGATTGCGTAGCCTTATGACCCTAGCGCGGTCACTATCATTGACATGGCTTCAGAAAGTGGAAGCCACCTTACATCTTCAGGACCTTATAGCTCATCTACTGCAGTTTTGTTCAGGAAGTTTATAATATCTATCCAATAGTTTTCTTTAATGCTATTGCATCATCATCTCCAATTGCACGAAGCTTCATTTGAAAAAGCAGGGGCTTCAGCGGCTATTAAACATGGTACGAGTGCAAGAAGTGGATGTAAACCACCCATATTTGCAGCGTCCTTAATAGCAGCTACAGAAATATCAAATCTTACAGCAGTCGCTGGTCTTTGGACGTCATTAAAGTGCTTGACTTGACGTTCGGTCATTGATAGCTTGTTTGTGACGTATAACGCCGATGATTTCAATTTTAGTTTGTATTCCAGAATTTGTTTTCGCTGACGATTTAGCTTTTTAATCTGACCAGGGGTCAGAGTAAGATTAACAGGATGATATGACATTATAATAAATATCATCAACAACGATGATCTGGTTAAAAGTTTTCCGCTGAGGCGTCAGCCACTCTCATTCGTCCACCTACACCTTCAATTAACATCGTTTTGTCTGACAATATGACCGCGATTGCTCGATACTCACCAATTTCTGGCAGTGCACATATCCGAGTTCGAAAATATATCTCAACGACAGATTGTCGACAGACAAGTGTTCCAGCGAGAAGTAATAAATCAGATACAACGTCCAGAAATCCCGCTGAGATATCTGCAAACCCTAATACACATTCTGATCACATCCCATGAGTGTCATCAATGGATGATTCGGATGTGAAACATGATTATTTCCAAAATCCAGATTGCTCTTGATGTCCATTTGTCCTCAAAAAACTTCACGAATCCCAAGAAGGTTAAATAGCGTATGATTTTTTCATTGAGAATTGTGTAGTTTGATGTTTTGAAAAGTTTTAAATACATGTCATAGTGATGAACCCCCAGCTGTAATGCTATGTGCCAAACAAATGTGCTAACAATTGTGCCTTTAGTCGATTCTGTGATGATCTTCGGCCATGACAACGCTGATTTCCCACCGCTGTCTGTGAAAGAGAGCACCCGTTGAACTTCGCCAGCCATAGTGTCATTGCTGGCATCCACAACGAAAGTTTTCTCAGCTTCACTTTTCCATGTAGTTCCACAGTTGCAGCTGCACCAACTCCTTCAGCGTACCAGATAGCAGTGTTGTCCATGCATTTTCGCATGTGTACCAGTGTGTGTTTTGCCCCGAAGATGACTTTTGTATCATTTCCGCAGATACCAAAGACATATGACGGCGGTATTGCACAGCTAAAACACCCCTGATCATTAATTTGATATTTACTTGCTAAACAGCCCAGATTAATCTCATTTGCAACGGATAACATTTCAACATCAGCCTCCTCAGCAGCAAAAATAACTTATTTGGGTCACAGAAAAGGATGAGGTCAACCATCAGATTTATCAGCGGTATCTTTTGCAAAACATCATTGACGGGCCAGAGGACCGTGAATAAATATCAGAATACCTTGCAAGACCGATAACTGACGTGGCAACATCGACGTTATCGTGACAAACCTCGATTATTAACAAATGCACATTATGGCTTTCGTTTTCGTCGCTCTTAAATTGCGATAGTCGTTCCTTGATGGGTGAAAATGCTTTACAGGCAACATAACCCATAGTACTGATAATTTTAACACGCACAAGATAAATAGCTTTTATTGCTAATAATTTTACAATCGGTATCTGTTTTGGGGCTATCCTTCTGAATAGATGCTGAATAATATCACCGATTCCTTCTCCGTAGATCGCTCTGTATACAGGCAATCGTGAATTTATCACTTTGACCCGAGTAGATCGACGTTGAGTATTGTATATGATCATGTTATTTTTCCTGTCAGTGAATTTAACTGTGATTAACTGCTCTAATATTCATTGACAAGTGACCAATACAGATTCATTTCCATGGAACCACCGTAAATAATCGCTGACAAGTAACAGCTGCTTCATTGATAATTTTGGTGGCATTATTACCGGCTCATCGCAATCCAGTTAATATCTCTAATTGATCAACGTCATCAAGAACGTTACTGGGACACTGGGTAACAAGACCACTCCCCCAGCATCCAACACAACATCGATTACAGAGCACACATATACGGTTGCGAATCTGAAAACACTTGAAACATAATTTTCATACACTTTCCAGGTATAGGAAAATGTCCTACTGTAAGAGTTTAACGTTTTGCACAGATGTGTTATATATTTATACAAGTAGCTGCGGATACGTAATCATCATACTGATATCACGAAGGTCTTACATATATTAAAATGATGCATGTAACGAAAGGTATTTTTGTAAACCAAAACACATTTAAGATTTGAAATAGAAGTGAGTTTTCTTGCATAGCGAAAAACGTCGTTCATTGTTCATGTATGCGCATATTCTTCTCCACACCTTAGCAAACATAATTTATATTTTATTGTGTCATCTCTCTTAACATTCATATTATATGTTATAGTGTCCTGACTTGATGCAGATTCAACATGTTTCGGTTTATGCCTGATTACTCTATTTTCCTGGGTATTGGTTGTCTGCGTACTATGTAACCCTTAGCTTTTATTAGACTGACTGATTCTGCCTCTTTATATCTTCATAGGTTCCAGATGTGCTTTGTTGCTGATTAGCTTCATGTTTTTGTTTTCACTTCTCCAGTCACATATTGTGCGGCCTGTATATTCTCGATGAGTTCTTCCTTGTTGTAAGTATCTTTCCATCACATGTTTTGGAGCTTCTTAACTTCAGTCATATAAAGAACCAATAACATGTGTATGAATAATGTTAATTTTTATTCATAAATCGTCGAATCCTAAAATGAAAGTTCAATTATGGCAAACTAATTTTAAAAATGTATCTTTCGTAATTTTATGATCACTTCTCTTCGTGAGTTTCTTCTCAGTATTGTACCTTAACACCTATGCATTAAATCAGAAGAGATATTTTGTCTCCTCTTATGGTCAATATCTCCTTTTCCACCTTATCATACTTAGAGAGGGCAATCACATATACACACTTTTACTACTACTAATACTACTGATAATAATAATAATAATAATAATAATAACAACAATAGAACGTTTCCGTGTTCAAATAAATACCATCATCGTTAGTTTTTATTATTTCGCGTACCTTCGACTTATTTAAATATAAATTATATAATAGATATAATTGTATATATCGTATGCTAAAACAGAACGTATCGATTCTACATACAGCTTCAGGAGTCCTTACTCGTACATACATACAGTTATGCATACAAGATGAATCATTTAGACAATGGTTAGTATATTGTACATAGCCCTACTTTATAACTACAGCCCAATATATTTGTGAGAAAATGAATGTATTGCAAAGAAACTATTCTAAACCTACTTCATATGCTGCTCACAAAGTATTCACGTCTTCAATTTTCCAGGCAGCATGCCTAAGACATGTGTACGATATAGTGTGTAAAGAGTTAAACGTCTACTAGTGTACAATACTTTCGTTTATGTGATAAATTTAATCTTCTGGATGTGATTTTTGAGATATTATGTTAAATACCTCATCACCAATGAAAATAATGAGTACATAACATCGATATTTTATCGTACAGGGCAGTACACTCCTAAGCGATTTCGCTCTCAGCAATTTCCGTAAGCCAAAGCGGAAGTGACGTGTATAAGGAATTGTGCATTACTACTTTCCATGTTAGTTGCATTCACAAGCTTGTACCGTATGTTATGCGATCAGTGGCAGACGAAACAGTCTGCAGTGACCATTTGTGAGACGATGATATTGTATTAGGACCATCAGACGTCTCCTGCCAAATGCAGTGCCAAGCGTGTTTTCTCAACCGATAATTGAGTCCGTAAACACCAGTTCAACAAAAACCAAGAGTTACAGCAGGTCTAACAAAATGTAGACCGAGAGAAGCTTGCACAGAAGCGAGAGCTAACGAGTGTAAAATATGTATTCAATTTTATTTTACTATATTATTATTTGTCACCCCTACCCCTCGCCACAAATATACCTTGCCAAAGAATGACCAATGGGAGAGGGAGATTTTAGTGGGAGGGTGTTTGCAAATCATAAGAGCCCCACCAATACACCCTGAAACGAATCCTGTTTTACCATGACGAACGTGTGTGTGTGTGCGTGTGTGTGCGTGTGTATGTGTGTGACCTTGGAGTTTACGTTTGCCCACTCACCCATGATTTGTGCCCCCCACGAAAAAAATCATGTGCATGCCCATACTTCGTGCATGGCAGTTCAACAGTAATGATGATGACAAAGCAATATTTTGTTTGTTGCTAAAGCCAAAATGTTGTGAATAATTGATGTATTGGTTGTGTTTAATTGTAAAGGCTAATTACTCATTCGTTTTGAGGCACTGGGAGTCAATTATCTTGTATGCCAGAATATACACAACTGTGTCAATGGATAACGGTCTAGGTCAGAGTCAAACCAGTTGATTACGAGTGTGAATAATAATGTCCGTTCAATGAGAAGAGTATAGTATTATTATTCACAATATGTACAGATCCATAGTTAAAAGGAATTTTTAAAAATATTTTAATGTTGTGGATGTAAGTATTTTACCTTCTAATGCTGCTCTTATTATATATATATATATATATATATATATATATATATATATATATATATATATATATATATATTGTATGTGCTGAATGACAATTTTGAGAACCAGCACATGGAAGATAGCGCACTAGGGTGAACCGAAGACAGTAGATGGCGTGATATATCCTGATGTGCATTTTGATGTCACAGTGAACTTTCCCTTCAGTCGCTGTTTACATAGTTTATATAGTTTCATGGTTGATATGAATTACTAAGGCCTCACATATCTGTCAGCGAATGAGTCAATAATTAAGTTCCGTAATTTTGTTTGTGGAAAAACTACAATATATTGATAATATGCTTAACTTTGTAATCAACCCTTTGGTGCATTTATTAACTATTGTTCAGAACTTTAAAAGATTTCAGGTGTGACTTCCCTATCTACTGCAAAGGCATGAAACACATTTTCTATAATCTTATTACAGGGACTAGATACACCACAACATATTAACTGTAAGTGAAATCAAATCCTAGATAATGCATGTACAGCAAGCTGAAAACGCGTCTGTCACTGTTATTTTCATACATGGCACAGTATTTTCCCACGCGTCGAGTAACTGACCAGCCGACCGAACGTGAGAACCAGGCCAGTTTTAAGTTAGTGAAGTCGCGTTTGTTTGTTATTGTTGTGAAGTGTGTCAAGGAAGGGGCGACAAATCCTCCAAACTTGAATTGAGATTGTGTTGATTGTTGTTGTGAATGTTTTAGTGAAGCAGCCGAGGATAAAAAAGGTGACGTATAGTAAGGTTTGTATTTAAATCAGTATTATATCAGTAATAATAAAGAGCAACCCTCAGCTGAATAAGGAATCCCGGACAGCTAAATTAGGTCGACAACAACTACAGGCAATTAAAACATATTTCCCGGTCCGTAATTATGTCAAACAAAGATTACAAGCACAACAAGAAGCAAGGGAGGGATTTGCGGAAAGCGCAGCATAATTATTTAAACCGGTTACAGAGACCACTAAAGTGACCAAATAGGTTAATAAGGGTCTTCTTCAAGGGTTAGCGCAAACAGCTGCAGCAACTGGGGAAAATGTAGCAAGACCTAAAAACACAAAAGAGATTCTAAAAGAAGCTTTCCTAGCTACAGCTGCTGCTGATAAACCGAAGACAGAAGAAGAAATACAAGTATAAGCTGAAGATTAGGACGACATTGATGCTGAAGATCGGTGATATAATTGCTCTCTTTAAACAAGAGTCAGAAACAAAGCCAGAACCTAAATGTAAAAAAACAAAATCTAAAAATACTCTCACCCCATTTACCAGAAAAGGTCTTGAACTACATAAGAATAACACCATAGCAGTCCCTGCAAGCAACAGGATATCAAGATCGTGATCAATTATTAGATCGAAACGCCGGTGATATTCCAGTAGTGAATTGGGCCACCCTAGGGACAATGGGAATTACGATTAAAAACACCCCTGGGCCACTCTAGAGACAATGGAAATATAACATGGGGAAAATTGCTGGGCCACTCTAAGGACAAGGCAAATTGAACATGGGGAATAGAGTTTGGGCTTGTCTAGGGACAAGGGGAATTAACATGGGGAATAAATTATGGGGCTTGTATAGGGACAATGGGAATAAATCGTGGGCCTGTATAGGGACAAGGGGAATTTAACATGGGATTTTTAAAAAAAAAAAATTTTAAAAAAGGGTAGGCAATGGAAAGTCAATCTCTTTTCGAGACCTATGAGTGGCCCTGAAAAGGGCCTTTGGATTTATGTTAATATGCCCTTAACATAAAGGGCATCTGCGGCATCTTCTTGTCCTCAAGCTGCGTCTTACTCGGGGGCCATAAATCAGTGTCCTCTTGAGGCAACCTTGTCTCTCCACGTACACTCTTTGTATCCACAGACTGGTGTCTGACTTGTGGACAACGGTCCACTTGGATCGGACGTACATGAGCATGTCCGTCCTAAACATCATTGAAGACACAAGGGTGGATGATTCGACTGTGGTCCACATCTTGAGGCGCCGAGAACAGGTGAATCAATGCAGTGAACTGCGCTTATTTATAGGGGTAGGAAGGATTGAAACGGATTGAGTTCATTGACCAATCCAAACACGCGTTACAAAATTCAGTCAGTTCGCATCCAATCCGAAGAGAGCAGTCTGTGACGTCACTTGGTCTATATAGATTCGCTAGCGCCTGTGTGCAGTCAATCTTTGTGACAGTGATTCAACATGACGGAAACTCAGAAAACGATTCACTGGGGTGCACCAGCAGTGGAGACCACCCAAGGGAACCCGGACTTACTTTCAGAAGAGGTACATAGGGATTTTGTGGATTTTCTTACCTCGCAAGAATTTGTTCCGGAACCTTCGTCTCATTCTTCATTACCGCAAGTGGAGAATTTTAGACAGAGACAGAAAGAAGAATTGGAGAAATTTATGCAACGACAAAAGGAAGCGGAACAAGCTTTTCTCCTACAGCAACAGCAACAGCAACAAGAAGAGGTAAGAAAAAAACAACAACAAGAAGTAGCAGCAAAGAAACAAGAGGGTGAAAATCAAACGGCCACGGTAGTGTTGGACATTTTAGCGGAGTTAAGAAGTCTGAAACAAACGTATCAGACTTCTTTATCACGACCGAAGAGAATACGACCTTCCCGAGCTAAACACGCCAACCCTGTGACTAAGCCTACCGTACCACCCTTAGTGATTTCAACCCAATCATCATCATCAGAAGTAGGCCTCGGCCGTGGCAAAGGCTTAAGGCAGTTAAACTTGATTGCTTACACTCACCCCTACACCAAAAAAGGCCCTTTTCAGGGCCACCCACTTCTCTCAAAAAGAGATAGCCTTTCAATTTGCCAATAACTCAAAAATCAACAAAAAACCCATTTTACCCTCATAGTACTTGTCTGTGTATGAGTGCGTGAGCCTAGCTTCTTATTTAAAATCAAAACTTAAAGTCACTTACCTTATATAATTAATGTATTCTTTTCTACATAGTTACAATCCAATTCACAATTCACAACAGAACACTTTATAAATTACATTCACTTCTTCTGTTTCTTTTTTTACTCTCTCTTTTGTTTTCAATTTCTTCACCGTCACAGTCTTTTCCTCCTCACTTTCTTCCCTTCTTCTTTTCTTCTCCTGTTTCTTTTTCTTCACCTGGCTGCTTTCTTCCTCTGAAGAATCCCTCTCTTCTTCTGAAGAATCCCTCTTTTCTTCTGACTCCTCTTGTTTCTTTTTTGGGCAATCTGGACACCAATGTCCTTTTTCTTGACAATAATAACAGGTATCTTAACTTTTGTCTTTTCTAGCCCCTGTTTGTTTTCTTTTTTGACGGTCTGGCCACTCTGAAGACCAATGCCCTTTCTTCTGACAGATATAGCAAGTATTTTGACTTTTATCTCGAAAGGAAGGAAAGTAGTCCGTCGGCTGGTCTGAAGAGAATTTTCTAATGACCCCTCGCAAAGCTCTGATGAAACGTTCGATTTGGCTAGTCTCTTCCATCGTTGTGCTCGGTTTGAGAGTGAAATGAATAGTGGAAGGCAAGTCACACACCCTTTATATGCGATGGTCTGCCATGGATATAAAGTGACCCATGTTGTTTAGCATCAAGTCATTTGACTTTTCGCAGTCAAGATGAAACGATCGCATTCATTCGTGAAGAAAGAAGAAAGTAAGAGGCAGAAACGTGATCTATCGCCTCGTACCATCGCTGAAGTCTTGGCACAAATTCATGCCAGTGATTTTGAAGATGACATGAGTGAACCAGAATTCAAACCCAGAGAGTCTGAACCTAGTCAAAGTTCACCAGTCAACCCTGAAAAATACTATCACATTCGAGAGACGGAAAAGCGCTCCACTAGAAAATTTAGAACCACAGCTTACACTTCCAGGGTGAAGTTTAAAGATTTCAAGGCCGACGTACCACTGGAGAAAGCAGAAGAATTCATCACCGAAGTGTGGGATTCTTTGCTCACCACACTAAAGCGACAATGTCAACCCAAAGAATAAGATCGATTGAGACTTTCCATAGAACACGACGGTTTGAAATCCCCTGTTTGGATCGAGTTTAGCTGCCCCGCAGAATTGACCGCTTCCAAAGTCATGGACAAGATTCAACACGTACAACAATCTAATGATCAGTTTGACAAAACCGATGGTAAACCCACACTGAAAATGGCCCACGTCTCTCCTCCTCAAGGGACTGGACGCAAAAAGGTCTTATTGGTGGACGACCTTCGCAACACCAAAACAAGTCTCGTCCGAATTAACAACCCTCAAGACCAGATGTGTTTAGCCCGTGCCATCGTGGTGGGACGAACCTATGCCAACAAAAACGACACGGTAGAATGGAAAAGAGCCTGGGAGAATATTCGAAAATCGGACCGAGCCAAACAACGAAGTGAAGCAGAACTCCTGTTACGACAAGCCGACTTGCCCAAAGACAAACCCTGTGGCATTCCTGAGATGCAAACATTGCAAGATGTCCTAGCTCCACGATACACCTTGAAAGTGTACCCTCAAGAATTGCGCGGGCCTCTGTTGTTTCGAGGGAAAGACTTTAAGGATGGAAAATACATTCATATCTATTATCACGATGACCATTTCGATACCATTACCAGTATCACCGGATTCCTGGCATACATATATTACTGTGAGAAATGTGACTATGGCTATAACAATCGAGAGCAACACAAGCATTGTGGATGGAAATGCTCAGGATGTTTGGCCTCTCAACCCTGTCTGAGCGAAGGACAAGTGCATTATTCAACTTGTCTGCGCACGTTTGTCAGCCCTACCTGTTACCAACAACATTTGAAGACGCAAAGTTCACAGCAGAAATGTGCTTGTCAACTGCCGAGATTGTGCCCTACGTGTGGACAAGGCATACGTACCAATAGTGCCAAGGCACACGTATGTTCAGGAAAACAAAATGTCACATTTGTCATCACATCGTGGACTTGCAACACCAATGCTACGTGCAAAAATACCAAAAATACCAACCCCCACCAGAGAAAGAGGACGGTCACAAGAAGAGAGGCAATTTCATCTTTTTGGATTTCGAATGCATGCAAGAGACCGGTATTCACGTTCCTAATTTCTGCGTGGCTCATCCAGCGTCCGACGTGGACATTTTACGGCGTTGCTGTGGAAAATTTCGAGAACTGTTCATGGAACACGGAGGGGTCGATCCTTTGAAAGAAGCTTGCACCATTGCCAAAGCGTGTTCCTTAGTGTACCGACAAAGATTCATGCCTAAAAACACCGTGGCTGTCATCAGTCCTCAAACGACCCACTATGTCAAACCTCAATATTTGGTCAAAGCCCTACGTTGCTTACATTACTTGTGCGACAAGGCAGACAAATGGATTCAGCATGCTCGCAACGGAGGGGGTGAAAAGACCATCGGAACGTATTCGGTCGATGGCTGTAACTTAGAAAACCCCAAGATCGTGTACGAGTTTAACGGTTGCTTATTTCACGGATGTCCCGTCTGTTATCCTGACTGTGGCACTAAAAATCAGTTTTTACAACGGACCATGGAAGACTTGTACCAGGCCACTTGTCAGTGACGCCTAAAGTTAGAACAGGAAGGATACCAAGTGGTGGAAATGTGGGAACACGAATACGATCACCGTTTGAAAACCGATCCCGAGTTTAAACGCCTCGTGGAAAGTTACCAGTTCATGGACTCGCTGAACCCGAGGGATAGTTTGTACGGAGGAAGGACCAATGCCACCTGTTTGCTGTACCAAGCCGACGAAGAGAAAGGAGAAGAAATGAAATACTTGGACGTGTGTTCGCTGTATCCCTACGTGTGCAAATATTGTCGCTTTCCTGTAGGGCACCCGCAGTTGTTGACGGAACACATCGACCTGGAAAACATTCGACAATACGAAGGTCTGATCAAGTGTAAAGTTTTGCCTCCCACGGACTTGTACCATCCTGTGTTACCTCACCATTGCCAAGGCAAAATGATGTTTCCTTTGTGTCGTACTTGTGCCGAAACGTGCAACCAAGATCTGCCTTGTCAGCACACCCAGGAAGAACGTGCCTTGACGGGAACCTGGGTCAGCGTAGAATTGTTCAAAGCTCTGGACATGGGATACCAACTGTTAGAAGTGTACGAAATTTGAAACTTTCCCAAGACACAAGAATACCACAAGGGTGACCCCACGCAGAAATGCATTTTCGCCGACTACGTGGATGCCTTTTCGAAACTGAAGCAAGAAGCCTGCTGCTATCCTTCCTGGTGTCACACTCCCGAAGACCAAACAAAATTCAAAGAGAAATACTATGAACAAGAAGGCATCTCTTTAGACCACATCGAGAAAAACGAAGGCAGGCGATCGTTTGCCAAAGTGATGTTAAATTGCTTGTGGGGAAAAATGGCACAACGACCGTGTTTACCCAAGACGGAGTATTTGACCGAACCTTCCCGCTACTTCCAGATGATTCACGACAAAACCAAATACATGAAACACGTGGACGTCGTTCGTGAGGATTTGATCTTGGTCAATTACGAAGAAGATCTCGACTTTGTACAAGACGACCCTTTTGGAAATGTCATCATTGCGGCTTACGTGACAGCCCATGCTCGCTTAAAATTGTACGAAGCTTTAGAACTGTTAGGGGAACGCGTCCTGTACTTTGACACGGACAGTTGCATTTACATCAATCACCCGAGTCAACAGCACCCTGACATCGAAGGAGACCGTTTAGGAGCCTGGACAGACGAACATCCCGACGACAAGATTCTATGTTTCGTCAGTGGCGGTCCCAAAAATTACGGCTACGAATACCGGGTACCCACAAGGAGAAGTGCACACGACGTGCAAAGTGAAAGGATTGACTCTGAATTATCGTACCAGTCGTGTGGTCAACTTTGGGGTATTGAAAGAAGCCTTGCAATCGGGAGAGGATGAACACTTTAAAGTGACCACCTATCAACCGAACAAGATTGTACGTTTACCAACTCACCACATCGTCAGTCGGCCCTTGGAAGAAGTCTATCAAATCGTGTACCAGAAGCGAGTGCGACTTTCCAATCATTTCACCTTACCGTATGGACACGTCGGTATTGGTCTGTATATAAAAAGGAAACCTAGGCAAGATCGATAGTTCATTGTGACTACCAAGACCAAGCGAACAAGATGAATACTTTCAGAGAAACACAAAACAAGTTTAGAAAGGCACAATTCAAGTGTGGGGCTTCTGAAGTGGAATGCGATTGTGAGCCTTGCGACTTTTTCAACCTGTGTTAGTGACGGTGCCAGAAGAACCCGTCACCCAGGACAGGACTGTCGTGGACAGGCCTGAAAGACCCTTTCGGGAGGACACTTGTGTGACCTTAACCCCTATAGAACTGGTCAGAACTTTACCCAAAACATGTTGTACAGACACTTGTGTTTATTCCACGTTAATGGTTATCATGTGCCTTTTATGTATTTTTTGTCTTTCGTATTCATGTTTAAAACATTCAATAAACGTGTTCTGAAAAAAAGTATATAAACTCTCGTCTTGTTTGTTTTTGTGTCACAAGTGACATTCCTGACACTATGGCTACCCCTGCTGTCTCTGCTCCCTCTTCCTCCACTGTCAAAGTCATCGACGAACACTTAGATCGTGCCAGTTGGGAGGCTTTGTATCTTCGTCATCCCTTTAACATGCTCATTGCCGCACCTAGCGGTTCAGGCAAAACCGAATTCGTCAAACGTTTGATCGAACATAAACATCATTTGATCGATCGACCACCTCAGCTGATCGTGTGGTGTTACAAAGAGTGTCAATCTGCGTACAGCCTCTTGCGAGAAAGTCAAGCCGATTCCATCGTGTTTGTGGAAGGCATTCCTAAAGAAGACGACGGCATCGTCTTTGACTCCCGTCAAACCCATTTGGTAATTTTTGACGACATGTTAGGAGAAGACGAAGAAGAAATTAAACTGTGGTTCACGCGCAAAGGGCATCACCGTAATGCCAGTGTCGTTTACATCACCCAAAATTTGTTTCAACAAAGCAAGGCCCATCGCACCATCACAGTCTCAATGCGCATTACATGGTCTTGTTTAAAAGCCCTCGAGATAAATCGCAAGTGCAAGTCTTAGCCAAACAGTTAGGGACACCTTGGCTGACTCAGCCGTACGACGATGCCACTCAAACTCCACACGCCTATTTACTCGTCGATTTGAAACCTACGACCCCCGAGAATTTGCGATTTCGTACCCACTTGTTTCACCACTGGTGCCAAGACGGAGGGCCTGTCCTGTACATGTTTCCGTCCTCGACTTAATTTCACTCCACAAAAAAATCTATATAAACCTCAGACCCTTTTCGTCTGTCTCACACACATTTTGAACATGACGTCCCTTCAGTCGCATCTTCCCGTCAAATTGAGTCGTGCCTTGTATGGCATCAGTCGAGAAAAAAATCCACAAACACGAGCTCGTGTCTTAGAAGCTAGTCTCAAAGAAGTCTTACGATGGTTCACGGTGACGGCACGTCAATTACTCCAAGGAATCATTCAGATTCCTCATCAAACCAAACGCGTTTTTGATCGAAACAAAGTCGCTTTGACCCAACTGGCCGATCCCCGCATCGACACTCAAACCAAAAAACAAATCATTTTGAAACCTGGAGAGAGCGGTACTCTAGGAGGGGTCATCATTCGCTCTCTCTTAAGATGGGATCCTAATGCCCCCAAACTTCTCCCCAAGAAAAAAGTCAAACGAAGCTCCAAGAAGAAGAAAAAGACCAGGTCCCCAAGGAGAACTACTCCAGTGGCGGGACCCTCTTCTTACCAGACACCACCCCGGAAAAAGAAAAGAAGCCCCCAGAAAAAGAAAAGTCCACAGAAGAAAACTAGTCGCAAGAGAGGCACTTCGGCCAGGACGCAACTTTACACCCGCAAACCACGACCTGCCACGGCGGTGACCGCGTCTCCGGCAGCCTCAAGTTCATCCACTTCTCCGTTGATGACACCAAGAACTGAAGAGTACTTGGAGACGTTGATCACACCAAGAACTTCTCCGTTGATGACCCCAAGAAGAACTTCCCCAGTGCCAGCACCCTCCAATTTAGTGGCAGTGGCTGCTGCTCACAAAGTACCTTCTCCCAAAATCAAAGTCCAAGAAAGATCGGGCATGTTACAAAGTTTACTGGATTTGTCCAAGCAAGAACTGGCTCGATTTAGTCCGTTGCGTACCCCTGCACGACGTGTCATGCTTGTCCTGAAGTTCATACGACGTAAAGACAATCAGTGGCGACGCGTTCCAGTATAAAAAAGGTGCGTGACCAAGTAGGGTATCAGTGTTTTTTGGTGCTCCTGAAGACTCAAACATGTCACCCTCCAGAAAACATCCCTCTTCTAAACAACCCCAAGGAAAGAAAAGGAAAGGACGTCCTCCTCGTTTAATCAAACATGGGGACATGTTATCTGTCCTGTCCAAAGCTTCTCCACCCCTACGAAAAAAAACTCATTCAATCAGCCTCCAAAGAGGTCATCGATACCGTGTGCGAATGTTGTTTGAACGTTTTGAAAGGCACGATCCCTTTGTCCAAATACCAGAAACAATGCTTAGGCAAACATCGTCACGTTCTTCGCCAAATGGTTCAAAAGAAAATTCCCCTTCGTCAAAAGAAGAAGATGTTGGTCCAACATGGAGGCATTTTACTCCTCTTGTTAGGTCCCTTACTGAAAGGAGTCTTGGGAACCATGTTGGGAGGACTGGTGGGAGCAAGATAAAAAGGCCCTCGGAAGTCCCAAGATCTCAGAATCGACCCCTTGACAACCCCATGGAAGAACGAAAACTAGCTTTAGTGCTTTACAAACGATGGATGGAATACCATCGGTGGCAAGAACAACGCACCCCGCATTTACCTCCCAATCGCCATTTGAGCGAGATGTCCCAGTTACAACACAAATTGCAGTCCTTGACGGATCGCCAAGATTTGTCCGAAACAGAAAAATCGCAAAAGTACGGTTAACTCTTGCAACGACTGCAACTCTTTTACCAGAAAACTTTAGACGAAACAGCTCTACCCACTCTGAAAGATTTTAAGACCTTGATGAAAAGTCCAGCACCACCACCAGTACCAGTACCACCACTACCAGTGACCAAGACAGAAAAAGGAGAAGAAGAAGAAGGGTTTCAAACTCCACCAGAAAAAGTACGCAAGTTAACAACACCACCTACCTCCAGAATTGGATGGATTAAAAAGATGATGGCCACCCCTTCTTCATCGCAAGAGAATAAGAAAGTGAAGACAGAAGTGAAGACAGAAGTGAAACAAGAACCGATATCCCCCGCTCAGACATCCTCCTCTTCAACACCTATTGCCGGTCCCACACGCAAAGCATTGCAATCCAAGAAAATACCCCAAGAGAAAAAGAGTAGCATCCTCCAAGAGTGGGTGTCTTATTAACACACAAACACAAAAAATATGGAAAAAGTCTTAGCCAGCATTTACTGCGATCCCTCCCATCCTGCAGGTTATGCAGGAGTTCAAAAATTGTATCGTGCTGCCAAAACTTGACTGAAAAGTCTCCGTTTACCTCAAGTACAACGATGGTTACAAGAACAAGCTACCTACACTTTACACAAACCCATTCGACGCAAGTTTGCCAGAAGTCGCACCCGAGTGGAAGGCATCGATCATCAATGGCAAGCCGATTTAGCCGATGTCTCTCATTTGGCCAGCTACAATCGTGGCTACAAATATTTGTTTTGTGTCATCGACGTCTTTTCCAAATGTGCCTGGGTCGTATCCTTGACTTCCAAATCGAGCAGCGAGTTAGTGCGAGCCCTGCAACGAGTGTTGAAACAAAGCGGTCGTCACCCTCTTCGATGGCAAACGGACAAAGGTACCGAATTTCTGAACCA
Organism: Sinohyriopsis cumingii; assembly: GCA_028554795.2. Classification (NCBI taxonomy): domain Eukaryota; kingdom Metazoa; phylum Mollusca; class Bivalvia; order Unionida; family Unionidae; genus Sinohyriopsis; species Sinohyriopsis cumingii. The sequence goes on along the minus strand of CM068837.1, from coordinate 69,192,890 downwards.
AGCTTTCCAATAAGAATTAAAGAAACGTGACATACATTTTTTTACCACCGAGAATCCCGAAACCAAAGCCAGCTTCGTGGAACGTTTTCAACGCACTTTGAAAGAACGCATGTGGAAATATTTTAGGCATCACCACACTCTGAAGTACATCGACATCTTACCGCACCTGGTGCAAGCGTACAACCAATCTTACCATCGAAGCATCGGACGTGCCCCGCAAGAAGTGACTCCCGAGAACGAAGTGTTGGTGTTTGAGCGCCTCATTGGTACGTTCCCGACGAGGGCTGTCCCCAAGAAAAGTGGAGAGTTGGCCGTAGGAGATTGGGTGCGCATTGGCAAAACCAAACGCACTTTCGACAAAGGTTACTTACCTAACTGGACGACCGAATTGTTTCGTGTCACTGAACGAGTGCATGGCCGTCATCCTGCCGTCTTTAAATTGGAAGACATGAACGGACAAGTGCTCAAAGGAACGTTTATTTGCCCGAGTTACAACGTGTCACCAAAAAAGAAGACGACGTGTACGACATCGAAAGCATTCTCGAACGCAGAACCCGTAAAGTGGGCAAACGACGTGTCAAAGAAGTCAAAGTACGTTGGAAAAGATATCCACCCAGTTTTTATTCTTGGATCGACGCTTCGCAAGTCATCGACTATAAAAAGAAGTGACCATCATGCCCTTTCAGACAGACGCAGCTACGTCGACCACTCCTTCACCTAGTTCTTCTCTGCAAGATTTACAAAAACAACCTTTGTGGGTGTGGTGCGGAGAACGTGTGCCAAAAACGCAAATCGTCTTTTTCTGCCAAGTCTTCGTGGTGTATTGTGTCATCGGGGCAGCCATTGCCAATTTGAGTTTGCAACAAGGAGACAAACAATTGTGGACCATTTTATTGAGCAGTTGCATCGGTTACCTGTTTCCCAATCCCTCCCTGAAATTCTCGAACGGGAACCACGGGAACGTTGTGTCCAGTGCCAGTGTCAGTCACCACTCCAATAACAAAAACAACAACCCCATTTAGGGCGGAGACACGTGCTAACGTCCAGTCACCCCTCGGACAGCCACAGAACTCTGGAATTATGAGTCACCAAAACCAAATTTACTTAACCTTACCCAGTGACAGTTCCATGGAGGTGTTTCCCCACAACACGTTGTGCTGTTACACGACCAAATTACCTCAGGCCATCCCGTTAGATCACGAAGCCCATTGGGAAGTGGCTTTGGTAGAAATGATTCACCCAACACAAATCAAAAACATCACTGAAACTGAAAACTTTTTTGAGGTCGAAATCCTGAACCAACAATTGCAAGAAACCATGAATGACATCGGGTTTTCAGGCAACGTAAAACCAGCTAACAATTCACCCTTCAATATCTACACCTTGAAAATTTCGCCAGGGTTTTATTTTAGTGGACAACATTTGGTGGACACCATTGCTTCCAGGTTTGAGTTAGCCTTGGCAAACCCCTGAACAGAATCAAAAAAGTGTCACTCTGGAGTACCATAAAGTGGCTCGTCGCTTACTGATGAAATTTCAGGATACCCAAACGTTGTCCCTCAGGTTCAGTGGTAGTTTGGTTGAACTTTTGGGTGGACATGCAGAAATGATCGCAAACAGTTGGAGCCCCAAGATCAACAGTAATATGGATTTTTACAGAACTTTTGGAAACCCGGTAGAACTGAACCAAGGACTAAATTTGATGTTTTTGTACTCCGATGTGGTGGAGTATAAAGTGGTGGGACACACCTCTGTGCCGTTACTGCGTGTCATTCCTTTCAAAGTGGATAGTACCACAACCAGTGACCAGGATGGTGGAAACACCTATCACGTCCACCGCGAATTTGTACATCCTCACTATTTGCCTGTCAGCAAGTCTTATTTGGACACGGTCAACATTGCTATAAAAGGAGATCTGGGAAAAAATATTTCATTCACCAAAGGAAAAGTCACGGTTAAACTCCATTTTCGAAAACGGTTCTCTCACGACTCGTAAGTCATGTATCCAGTGTACCGAGGGGTTGCTCGACAGCGAGGACACGGTTTAGGAGATATGTTAAAATCGGCCTTTCGTTCGGTGGCCCCAGTCTTGAAACCGATGGTGACACGCGGATTGCACGCCTTCAAAGATGCGGCACTGACGCAAGGCAAAGAATTTCTCCAAAATGTCATCATCGACAAACAAAACCCTAAAGAAGCCTTCATGAGAGCAGGCAAAAATGTCTTGCTGCAAACGGGCAAAAACATTTTAGGCCGACGAGACACACCTATAAATGCCCCGCACGCTACCGAGTCAGGCATTCAGCAAGGACAAGGCAGAAAGAGACGACGAAGAAAACACCCTTTCACCAGACTTCACACGTCTAAAGCTAGAAAGACAAAGAAAAGAAGAACCGTTCGAGACTTAGACGTTTTCGATTATTGAGAAAAAACAAAAAAATGATGCACCGAGAGTCTTGCGCTTGTTCCAAGTCGGAACTGGATCTGTTTGCCATGCCCCCCACCATGATGACCATGCAAGAATCCCAATGGGTGGAATTTCACCCGGTCTCCTCTTTGACAGATTCTGCCCCCATCGAGTTTGACATCAAAGGTCAGCCCGAAGATTACATCGATCTGAATAGCAGTTACTTGTACTTGAAAGTCAAAGTTCTAGATAAGACTGGAGGTCCTATAGACGATGAAGCAGTAGTTCCCGTGAACAATTTCATGCATTCCTTGTTCAGTGGAGTGGACTTGTACTTGAATAAGAAACTAGTCAGTAGCAGCATGGATACTTACCCTTATCGTGCGTGCCTGGAAAATCTCTTGACGTACGGAATAGACGCCAAGAACACTCATCTCAATGCCTGTATGGTATGGGAAGCTGACGAAGCGGGCGAGTTTGAAACATTGGAAACTGATACAAAGGATAAAAATAAACCAAAAAATGATGGATTTCTAGAACGAAGAAACAGAATCATGGGAGTCGACACAAGTTTAGAACTGATGGATCGTTTGCATTTGGATATGTGGTTGGAAGAGAAATATTGGCTGAACGGGGTGGATGTTCGCCTGAGACTGAATCGTAGCAGTACCGCTTTCCATTTAATAGGTGATAGTGTCGATTACAAAACCAAAATCCAAGAAGCCAGACTCTACGTACGCCGCGTGGAACTGTTGCCTAAAGTGGGAAACGACATCAGTCAGACGTTGAGCAGAACGACCGCCAAGTATCCCATACGACGCATGGAAGTGAAAACCTTCACCATTCCCAAGGGGCAAAGATCCATGATCGAAGATCATCTGTTCCAAGGACAGTTACCCAAACGTTTGATCATTGGTATGGTCGAGAATGAAGCCTTCAACGGAGATATCGCTAAAAATCCGTTCCACTTTCAACACTTTGGCGTGTCCAAGATCGACGTCAGTCGCGATGTCAAGACCTTGTGTACCCGACCTTTCGAGCCTAACTTTATCCAGAACAATTACTTGAGATCGTACTTGTCCCTGTACGAAGCCACCGGACAGTTAGGAACCAGCACCAGTCATGGCATTACGTACGAAGATTACGCAGGAGGCTATGCTTTGTGGGCTTTCGAGTTCACTCCTGACCAAGGCAGCGACGAGGGACATTTCCACCCTATAAATTCCGGCCAGATTCGTGTGGAACTTCAGTTTAAAGAACCACTGAAAGAGACAGTGAACGTCATCCTGTATGCAGAATTTGATAATACCATAGAAATCAACAGTTTGAGAGAAGTCATTCTAGATTACTAGAAGCCATGGAAGACTGTTATCCCTCTTTACCTAGAGGAGAAACTTTGGAGATGGACTGTGAGGAGACCGTGGAAAAAGAAGAAGTTATCATGACGAAGTCAAGATGGCCAGAACAAGAAGCCCATTTAGTCTCCTGTTTTGCCAAACACTTGGTCGAAAAAATGACGGAATTGATCAAGAAAAATTGCTATGGATGTCAAAACGATCATCCCAGTCAAATTCAACACGATAAATGCCTGATGCTGAGTCAAGAAGAAAAATTGAACGAGTATCTGGACGAAGCTTGGAGTCTCATCTCGGACGAAGTCGTGTTGCACCAGTGGTATAAAGACTTGCGTGAACATTCTTGTCCACCATTAACCACTCAAGAGATCCATCGTATCGAAGCTCTTCTGAATCAGAGTGAGGAAACGAAACGAAGAAACGGTTATTTGTCAGACATTTTCAAGCAAAAAGTCAGGATCGAATTGATGACTTATTATTACCTGTGAAGAAGAAAAACCACACAAAAATGGATACCTGGGAACTTTATTACCTTTTGAACCACAGTTCGTATACGGCTTCTTGGAATCCTGTCGTCTGTGCTAAAGATGAACTCGCTCATCGCAAACCTCAAGACCATCTAGCTTACGTGATCAACACGGACGACAGTCATCACCCATGAACCCACTGGGTAGCCGTCTACTTTCCTCAAGAAGGATGTGTGGAATATTTCGACTCGTACGGATTACCCCTTTGGAAGACGATATCATTGACTTTATGAGAAGAAATGCTCAGACCACCCGATTCAATAATGTGAAATTACAAGGCACAGATTCCTTGGTGTGCGGACAGTACTGTGTGTATTTTCTGCATCATTGCAGCCTGGGCTATTCCTTAGAACATTTAGTGACTCATTTTGATCCTCGTTCTTCTTCAAGAAACTATGTGAAAGTAGATCGATGGTTTTGTGACCATTATGCTTATCTTTTGTCTCAAGCTAGGAAACGTAGTGTCCATCAATGGCCTAATAATTTCCAACAATGGAAATCACAATTTCATTTACAACGTTGTCAGCCCTGTTTAAAGTAGAGTGTTAATTGAAAAAAAATGTTTGTCATTTGAAAAAATGTTTGATGTTATATTGTTGGATTATTGTTAAAAATGTTAGAGTTGTTTGTTAGTGTTAAGTGATTTTGAATAAAAAATGTTATGTTTTGAACAAAAATGCCTTTGTCTTTTGTTTGACAATAAGAATGTTGATTCATGCTCTTTGACTTCTTACTATCCCTCTCATGACACTCATTGAACGTTGCGGCTCGAAAACCGTAGAGGGATGTTTTCCTTCACGTCCGCGCTTTGACTTTAAGAACCGGGTTAGTTTCCAGTCTAACCATCCATTGTCGACTCATCCTCCTACGAAGATGTGCTCCAAACTAGCTAAGCTAAACGAAGCCTGCGTGAATTTGCACAGGGTCAGACACAGTCCGATACTGAATCCAGAAGAGATAGTGAATGTGAGAATGCTAAAAGTCACTGAAGACCTGATAGAAGAGCTCTTCAGAGAAGAAGTGAACAGGGAGAAAGAAGAATGGACAGAGAAGTACAGACTTCAGAGACAGCAGCAACAGCAACAACAACAGCAGCAGCAGCAGCAGCAGCAGGAACCTGAACCTGAGAGAGGCTTTGTCGATTGTCGTATCGACACCAAAGAGTTCTTCTTCTCTTTCCGAAGAAGCAGACCTATCGCCAGAAAGTCTATCCTGAGAGGACGTCGCATTCTTAGAAACTAAAAGTTTGCCATAGCAAACAAAAAAAACAAAAAAACAAAAACACAGCCCTTTTCAGGGCTACCCCAATACTCTAGAAAAGAAATAACAATCGATTTGCCAATGTGTGTAGGTAGAGTAGTGTGAATATAAACACTAACTCTTTTTTTATAGTGAGAGGGTATGTGTTTGTGTATAGGATTGTGTGTTTGTAAGTGCTCACGTACGTTGGTGTGGATAGTAGATTAAGATCATGTTTTTGGCTGTTTGAGGTGTGGGGAGAGTAGATTTGGGGGTTTGATTGGTTTGCGTATGTGGATAGTATATTGAAGTGATTAATGAAAATTTTTTTTAGAATAGTAATGGGTAGTATAAACAAGTGTGTGAGTGTATCTTTTAGGTCCGCGCGTTGTTTTGGTTATTGTCTAGGTAAGATCAATTTTGTTTTAGGGGATGTTTTCCACCATGTCCGCGCTTTCAGTATAAATTGAAACTCGCTGGGCAGTCTAGCTACGCTTGTTGATTGATCAAGAGAATGAATACCAGAACTGCAAAGCTTCTAGAACTCCAGATGCACCTGGAATATGCCAGGCGCCTGTTGAACGAACTGGCCGCGGAGGCCATTGTTGAAGAGGGAAGGATGAGAGAGGATGAGGAAAGAAGAAAAAAAGAAGAGGAGGAAAAGGAGAGAAGAAATTTCAGAATCCCAGAGACAGAAAATTGGGATTCTGAATCCACTTATCCCGCCTCTGCTCTCCCCCAAAAAAGAGTGAAAAGAGACTGGGGAAGAAGATGTGTGTGTGGCGCCAGGCCAGGAAGGTGCCAGCATTAGATAGGTGCATCTGGAGTTAAAAACCAACAGCCCTTTTCAGGGCTACCCAATACTCTAGAAAAGAAATAACAATCGATTTGCCAATGTGTGTAGGTAGAGTAGTGTGAATATAAACACTGACTCTTTTTTTCCTAGTGTGAGGGTATGTGTTTGTGTGTTTGTGTTTGTAAGCGCTCACGTACATTTGTGTGAATAGTAGATTATGGGTTTGTTTATTGTTTCTTAGCGTATGTGGAGAGTATAGTTTGGGTTTTGTAACCGCTCACGTACGATTGTGTGGATAGTAAATTATGGATTTTGTTTTAATGATTTGAGTGTGTAAATAGTAGATTTGGGGTTTGTTAAATGTTGCTTCACTTATGTGGATAGTAGATTATATGAAATGAGAAAGTAAGTGGATGTTTTCCTTCACGTCCGCGCGTTGTTTGGTTATGATTTAGGTAATATCAATTTTATGTCTTAGGGGGATGTTTTCCATCACGTCCGCGCTTTTCGTATAAGAACCCACAGTATTCGTCGTTCAAACCATTCTACAGAGAAGATGGCTTCAAACCACCTCGATAAAATGCAAACATTGCAAGACGTCCTGGACAATTTGGGCATGATGGGACAAATGCTAGTGAGGCTAAACGAAGATCAATATTCTTATAGCCCCCATCGAGTGAAGATGGAGATTAACAACTTAAGAAAAGTAAAGGAAATGATAAGTGCTGTGATGAAAGAAATAAAGGAAGAGAAGGAGGATGAAGAGGAAAGGATAAGGATAAGAGCATGGAATGAAAAAATTGAAAAAGAAGAAGAAAATGAGAAGAGGAAGAAAGAAGAGGAGGAGAAGAAGAAAGAAAAGAAAAAAAAGGAAGAAAATAAAGAAAAGAAGAGAAAGAGTGTAGGAGAGAAAATAAGAAGTTGGTGGAGAAATAGAAGAAATTAGAAGCAGAAGAAACCCAAAGGCCCTTTTCAAGGCCACCCACATTTCTCGAAAAGAGATTGACTTTCCATTGCCTACCCCTTTTTTAAAATTTAAAAAAAAAAAAAAATCCCATGTTCAATTCCCCTTGTCCCTAAAGTGTTTTTTTTAACATGTTCAATTGCCTTTGTCCCTAGAATCGATATTTTTTTTTTCCATTGCTCGAAAGCCTTTGTCCCTAGAATGTCCCTAGACATTTTTTTTTCCTTTCTCCAATGTTAAATTCCCTTGTCCCCCGAGTGACCCAGGGTTTTTAGCCCATGTTAAATTTTCATTGTTCCTAGAGTGACCTAGGGTGGTTAATGTTAAATTTACATAGTCCCCAGAGTGACCCAAAGGTGTTTTGGTGTTTTTAATGGTAATTCCCATTGTCCCTAGGGTGACCCCATTCACTACTTACACCCGTATCACTGACAGAATCGGAGAGAGAGAAAAATATAACCGTAAGTCTAGTTGCGGAGAGCGGTTTGACCCGCATAGGATTAATCCATTATGGCCTTCGTGTTAGACGCGATGAATTAATAATAAAATGTTCAAGTGTGTATCTGATCCCGCATTTGAATAATGTTTATAAATTAAATACGTAAGCGGGTAGTGATTATATTGCGTGGAAAATACCACGATTTCGTTAATTGTCGATTTTTTCCGAGTTTTGATGAGACAACAGATCACGTGGTCAAGTGACGCAATGCTAGCCAGTCCTCGAATGCAAGCATAAACAAGGCGAGCGAGACAGACATGATTAGACCAAATTTGGGTTGCACATTCAAGGCTGAATCTACTGTCTGGTATAATATTGTATGTACTGTACTAGTCAGTACTCAAATAAGTCTTCTAGGTAGAGGCCCCGGGCTGGTGACTTAAAAAACTCAAGCCCTGCCTGAAATTCCACAAGCCCGGACAGTTCATACCTGTTAAATCTTAATCCGGGAGAAAAACCTCCCGAGTTTTGGGGTATTTCCTCATCTACCTCCAGATCTCGTAATATCTCCCAATGTTTCGCAGAGACGTCCCGATTATTACATTATGTCGGTCAATTTTCATTTCTCAGAAGAAATATAGAAACCCATACCATACATAAATAGATATAACGAACACAATCCACAGCTGCCATATTCTATTTTATCACTTGTGAATATTGTAGAGATGAAATACATGTCGGATTTGTGTATACTACACCTTAGGGCCTCACAGTCTGAAGGGGCCTCTCAATTTTATTTTATACCAAATACTGTCTCTACAGCTTCCCCTAGTTTAGGGCCTCGCTATAACTAAACTGCCACAATGCAGACGTCGTAGGATATGACTGAAAGATTGTTAAATCTATGTTAAAATGCAAATCTCTCTCTCTCTCTCTCTCTCTCTCTCTCTCTCTCTCTCTCTCTCTCTCACACACACACACACACACACACACACACACACACATCTAAATCCGGCACTGGAAGAAATAATTAGTATCAAACGACAGCTTTTTTTTTTAATAAAATTGTCACCAATTAGCTTAAATGAATGGTCACTGTGAATGCTGTGAAATTTTCTCTGCAAACAAAGTCGCATCTTCATTTCCGCCAAGGAAAATCTACCAGTTTACACCTGACATTACTCTACCGTATTTGTAAAGTGTAATTACCATGATTAAATTAAAAGATGGATTTAAACAAAATGCACCATTCATTATATGTGCCCCTAAAGAACTAATTCAGATTAAATATTGTATTCAGCAAACAATATTAAATGCATTAAGACTTAAACCTAAGGAAGGAAGGTGGAGCGTAAAACATGGGAATAACAGTTGCCACATGTACGGTAACTAGTGACTGCAGATTTGAATTTTTAAATGAAGTCATAGGCATCGTAAGTTACAACAAAATAAGCATGGTTTGTTTGATAATCAGTTGCTGGTGCTTACATACACACACTGTCGAACATGGTTTCGTTGAAGTATGTCCGCAATGCAGTCCTTTTCACAAGATAAATGCAAGGATAAGGATTAAATGTTAATTAGTAATACTGGATTTATTGTCTGTGTACTTAAATCAAAACGTTAGCCATTTTGTAGTTTAGCAAGAGCAGTAGTGTAGGGGGACGACAGGGGGACTAGGGGACTTTAATGTTAAAATAGGTAGTTTGGACTATAGGGACAATGGGACTTTAACATGGGGAGCACAGGATATGGAATATAGGGACAATGGGAATTTGACATGAGGAATACAGGACCGGCATTATAGGGACAATGGAATTTGAACATGGTGGGACTGCCTAGGGACAATGGGAATTGAACAGGGTGGGATTGTCTAGGGACAATGGGAAAAAAATACAGGACAGACAAGAGACAAAACACATAGACAGCATTAATTTTAATTTTTTTTTTTTTGAGGCATGAAAGTCAATGTCTTTTCCTGACCTATGAATGGCTCTGAAAAGGGCCTTTGGTTTTATGTTAACATAGCATAATGTTAACATAGAGGGCATCGTCGAGGTTTCCTTCTTTTCCTTAAACTTTTTCTCACTTCTGGACCGTAAATTAAAACCCTCTTTAAACAACCTTGCCTTTATAAATAGATTCTTCTCTTCCAAAGGCTTGTATCTGTCATCCTGACAATAGTCCACGAGAATCGGACATATATCGGTAAATCCATACGAAACAGCATTGAAGAGACTAGAGTAGAGGATTCCACGTGGTCCACATCTTGGTGACGAGAACAGGTGAAGGAATGCAGCGAACTGCGTTTATTTATAGGAGATAGGAGGATCGAAACAGATTGAGTTGGTTAACCAATCCAAATACGCTTTACAAAATTCAGTCACCATTCCTCCAATCCGATGAGAGCATTCTTTGACGTAACATTCCCTATATAGAGGCACTAGCGTCTGTGCGCAGTCAATCCATGCGACAGTTTTCAATCATGGCGGAAACTCTGAAGACAATGAATTGGCTTGCACCGGCGGTGGAAAACAAAGACGATGAAATAGCATTGATGACCCAAGAGAACCCAGATTTAGTTCCAGAAGAGGCGAATTTGGATTTTGTGGATTTTCTTTCACAAGAATTTGTTCCGGAACCAGTACCTTCGCCACCTTCTCCTTCTTTACCACACGTGGAGAATTTCAAACAGAGACAGAAAGAAGAATTGGAAAATTTTTACAGCAGCAAAAGGAAGCAGAACGAGCTTTTCTCCTACAACAACAAGAAGAAGAGGTAAGAAGGAAACAACAAGAGGAAGCAGCAAAGAAACAAGGGTATGAAAGTAAAACGGTCACGATACTGTTGGACATTTTAGCGGAGTTAACAAGTCTGAAACAAATGTATCAGACTTCTTTATTAAGACCGAAGAGAAAAAGACCTTCCTGAGCTAAACAACCTAACCATGTGACAACACCTACCGTACCACCCTTAGTGATTTCTACCAAATCATCATCAACAGTACGCAGTCCAGAAGTAGGCCTTGGCCGTGGCAAAGGCTTAAGACAGTTAAAGTTGATTGCTTCCTAAGTTTGTTGTTTAAATCAACAAATACACCAAAGGCCCTTTTCAAGGCAACCCATTTCTCTCGAGAAAAGATACTCTTTCAATTGCCATCATCAATTAAAACTCAGAAAAGCCCTTTTTGCCCCTATAGTACGTGTCAATGTGTGAGTGCCTGAGTGTAGGTTCTTATTCTAAAAATGAAAACCAAGAGATACTTACGTTTTATGCCTGGTCTATTCTGGTACTATTTTTTTTTTCAATTCAATTCACAAGAGAACATAGCACGTTAAAAAGATCATTAGCTTCTTCTCTGTCTCTGTTCACTCTCTCTTTTTTTTTTAAATTTTTCTCCATTGTCACAATCTTTTCCTCCTCTTCATCCTCACTTTCTTCCCTTGTTTTCTTCTCCTGTTTCTGTTTCTTCACCTGTCTGCTTTATTCTTCTCCTTCCTCTCCAGAATCCCTCTCTTCTTCTTACTCATCTTGTTTCTGACGGCATTCTGAAGTCCAATGTCCTTTGTCTTGACAATGATAACAGGTATCTTGACTTTTGTCTCTTATAACCCCTGTTTTGCTTTTTTGACGGCTGGGACACTCTGAAAACCAATGTCTTTTCTTTTTACAGATATAGCAAGTATCTTGACTTTAATCTCGAAGGGAGGGAGAGTAGTCCGTCGGCTGGTCTGAAGAAAATTTTCTAATGACCCCTCGCAAAGTTCTGATGAAAAGTTCGATCTGTGTCGGATCTTCCATCGTTCTGCTCGGTTTGAGAGTGAAATGAATAGTGGAAGGCAAGTCACACACCATTTATATGCGATGGTCTGCCATGGATATAAAGTGACCCATGTTGTTTAGCATCAAGTCATTTGACTTTTCGCAGTCAAGATGAAACGATCGCATTCATTCGTGAAGAAAGAAGAAAGTAAGAGGCAGAAACGTGATCTATCGCCTCGTACCATCGCTGAAGTCTTGGCACAAATTCATGCCAGTGATTTTGAAGATGACATGAGTGAACCAGAATTCAAACCCAGAGAGTCTGAACCTAGTCATAGTTCACCAGTCAACCCTGAAAAATACTATCACATTCGAGAGACGAAAAAGCGCTCCTCTAGAAAATTTAGAACCACAGCTTACACTTACAGGTGAAGTTTAAAGATTTCAAGGCCGACGTACCACTGGAGAAAGCAGAAGAATTCATCACCGAAGTGTGGGATTCTTTGTTCACCACACTAAAGCGACAATGTCAACCCAAAGAATAAGATCGCTTGAGACTTTCCATAGAACACGACGGTTTGAAATCCCCTGTTTGGATCGAGTTTTAGCTGCCCCGCAGAATTGACCGCTTCCAAAGTCATGGACAAGATTCAACATGTGCAACAATCCAATGACCAGTTTGACATCACTGATGGAAAAGCGACACTGCTCATGACCCACGTCTCTCCTCCTCAAGGGACCCGACAACGCAAAAAAAGTCTTATTGGTGAACGGCCTTCGTGGCATTAATCGTAGCCTCATCCAAATTCACAATTCTCAAGACCAGATGTGTTTAGCCAGGGCTATCGTGCTGGGAAGAACCTATGCCAACAAGAACGACACGGCAGAATGGAAAAGAGCCTGGGAGAACATTCGAAAATCGAACCGAGCCAAACAACGAAATGAAGCAGTACTCTTGTTACAACAAGCTGGCCTGTCCAAAGACACACCCTGTGGCATTCCTGAAATGCAAACATTGCAAGATGTCCTAGCTCCACGCTACACCTTGAAAGTGCACTTTCAAGAAGTGCGCGGACCTCTGTTGTTTCGAGGGAAAGATTTTAAAGATGGAAAATACATTCACGTCTATTATCACGATGAACATTTCGATACCATTACCGCCATCACTGGATTCCTGGGATACGGTTATTATTGTGAAAAATGTGACTATGGCTATAACAATCGAGAGCAACACAAACATTGTGGATGGAATAGCTCAGGATGTTTGGCCTCTCAACCCTGTCTGGACGAAGGACAAGAACGAGTGCATTGTTCAGCTTGTCAGCGCACGTTTGTCAGCCATACCTGTTACCAACAACATCTCAAGACACAAGGTTCACAGCAGAAATGTGCTTGTCAACTCCTGAGATTGTGCCCTACGTGTGGACAAGGCACACGTACCAATAATGCCAAGGCACACGTATGTTCAGGAAAGAAACGATGTCACATTTGTCACCAAATCGTGAACTTGGTACACCAATGCTACATGCAAAAATACCAACCGCAACAAGAGAAAGAGGATGGTCACAAGAAGAAGAAGAAGAAAGGCAATTTCATCTTTTTCGATTTCGAATGCATGCAAGAGACCGGCATTCACATTCCTAATTTCAGCGTGGCTCATCGAGCGTGCGAAAAGTGCATTCAAGAACCTATCGTGAGTCATTGCCCTTACTGCAGCAAGATTCCTGGAGGGCGTGAAAAAATCTTTCGGGGACCGAACACGCTAGCCGATTTCGCCCGATGGGTCTTAGACCCCATTGACAAGACGTGGAGCCAAGAGGACATCGAACGTTACGGAGATTGTCATCGTCATGCCACGGTGATGGCTCACAATTTCTCCGGATACGATGGACAGTTTCTTTTGAGGTACTGTACGGAACAAGGCACCGAACGTCTTAAAATGAATTTGAACTTAGCCAAAATCATTTCCATGCAAGTGGGACAAGTGCAGTTTAAAGATTCGATGAGTTACTTGGCCATGCCTTTGAGTCGAATGCCTAAAACGTTTTGAATGACAGAAATGGATAAAGGGTATTTTCCACACTTTTTCAATACGGAAGCCAATCCCCAATTTGGCCGAGGCTCACTATTACGACCCCGACAACATGCGTACCGAACAACGGGAAGCTACGATTGGTACCAGACTCACGCCTCAGACCCCTTCGACTTTCAGGAAGAAATGCTAAAGTATTGTCGTTCCGACGTGGACACTTAACGACGTTGCTGTGGAAAATTTCGAGAACTGTTCATGGAACACGGAGGGGTCGATCCTTTGAAAGAAGCTTGCACCATTGCCAAAGCGTGTTCCTTAGTGTACCGACAAAGATTCATGCCTAAAAACACCGTGGCTTTCATCAGTCCTCAAACGACCCACTATGTCAAACCTCAATATTCGGTCAAAGCCCTACGTTGCTTACATTACTTGTGCGACAAGGAAGACAAATGGATTCAGCATGCTCGCAACGCATGGGGCGAAAAGACCATCGGAACGTAATCGGTAGATGGCTTGGACTTAGAAAACCGCTAGATCTTGTACGAGTTTAACGGTTGCTTATTTCACGGATGTCCCGTCTGTTACCCTGACCGTGGCACTAAAAATCAGTTTTTACATCGAACCATGGAAGACTTGTACCAGGACACTTGTCAGCGACTCCTAAAGTTAGAACAGGAAGGATACCAAGTGGTGGAAATGTGGGAACATGAGTACGATGACCGTTTGAAAACCTATCCCGAGTTTAAACGCATCGTAGAAAGTTACAGTGGGTGGACCCACTGAACCCGAGGGACAGTTTGTACGGAGAAAGAACCAATGCCACCTGTTTGCGGCACCAAGCCGACGAAGAGAAAGGAAAAGAAATCAAATACTTGGACGTGTGTTCGCTGTATCCCTACGTGTGCAAATATATTCGCTTTCCTGCAGTGCACCCGCGATTGCTGACGGAACACATCGACCTATACCACATTTGACAATACGAAGGCTTGATCAAGTGCAAAGTCTTGCCTCCAACGGACTTGTACCATCCCGTGTTACCTCACCATTGTCAAGGCAAACTGATGTTTCCCTTGTGCCGTACTTGCGCCGAAACGTGCAACCAAGATCAGCCTTGCCAGCACACCCAGGAAGAACGTGCTTTGATGGGGACGTGGGTTAGCTTGGAATTGTTCAAAGCTCTGGACATGGGATACCAACTGTTAGAAGTGTACGAAATTTGCCACTTTCCCAAGACACAAAAATACCACAAGGGTGATCCAAGTCAGAAAGTCATTTTCGCAGACTACGTGGATGCCTTTTTGAAACTGAAACAAAAAGCCAGTGGCTATCTTTCCTGGTGTCACACTCCCGAAGACGAAAAGACAGTCAAAGAGAAATACTGGGAACAAGAAGGCATCACTTTAGACCACATCGAGAAAAACGAAGGCAGGCGATCGTTTGCCAAAGTGATGTTAAATTGCTTGTGGGGTAAAATGGCACAGCGACCGTGTTTACCTAAGACGGAATATTTGACAGAACCTTCCCGTTACTTCCAGATGATTCACGACAAAACCAAATACATGGAACACGTGGACGCCGTTCGCGAGGATTTGATCTTAGTTAATTACGAAGAAGATTTGGATTTTGTAGAAGCCGACGAATTTGGAAATGTCATCATTGCGGCTTACGTGACAGCTCATGCTAGCTTAAAATAGTACCAAGCCTTAGAACTGTTATGGGAACGCGTCTTGTACTTTGACACAGACAGTTGTATTTACATCGAGCGCCCGGGTCACCAACACCCTGCCCGAAGGAGACCGTTTAGGCGCCTGGACAGACGAACACCCGGACGACAAGATTCTAAGTTTCGCGAGTGGCGGTCCTAAAAATTACGGCTAGGAATACCTTGACAAACAAGGAAAAGTGCACACGGAGTGTAAAGTGAAAAGATTGACTCTGAATTATCGTACCAGTCGAGTCGTCAACTTTCGCGTATTGAAAGAAGCCTTGCAATCTAAAGAGGATGAAAACTTTAAAGTGACCACCTACCAGCCAAACAGGATTGTACGTTTAAGCACCCACCAAATCATCAGTCGACCATTGGGAAAAGTCTATCAAATCGTGTACCACAAACAAGTGCGACTTCCCAATCACTTCACTTTACCGTATGGACATGTCGGTATAAAACATTGGTTGTAAGAGGATAGCCACCATCCAGGAGCATGACTTCATTACAGCAATCGGGTAACTAGTATAAAAAGGGACCATGGGCAAGATCGATAGTTAATTCTGACTACCAAGACCAAGCGAACAAGATGAATACTTTTAGAGAATGACAGAACAAGTTCAGACAGTTACAATTCAAGTTTGGGGACTCTGAAGTGGAATGCGATGCTAAGCCTTGCGATTTGAGTAATGCGATAGTATAGTTTGGGTTTGATTTTGCTGCTTTCCATGTGTGAATAGTAGATTGTGGTTATGTTTTTGCTCCTTCGCGTGTGTGGATAGTAGATTATGCTTATGTTTTTTACTGCTACCCGTGTGTGAATGGTATAGTTTGGGTTTGATTTTGCTGCTTCCCATGTGTGGATAGTAGATTGTGGTTATGTTTTTGCTCCTTGGCGTGTGTGGATAGTAGATTATGGTTATTTATTTTGCTGCTTCGCGTCTGTTAAAAGTATATCTGGGTTTGATTTTGATGCTTCCCATGTGTGGATAGTAGATTATGGGTTTGTTTTTGCTGCTTCGCGTGTGTGAATAGTATAGTCTGGGTTTGATTTTTACTGCTTTCCATGTGTGAATAGTAGATTGTGGTTATGTTTTTGCTCCTTCGCGTGTGTAGATAGTAGATTTGGGTTTGCTTTTGCTGCTTCGCGTGTGTGGATAGTATAATTATGGGTATTTTTTTCTGCTTCGCGTGTGTGGATAGTAGATAATATGAGATGAAAAAAGTAGGGGATGTTTTCTTCACGTCCGCGCTGTACATATAAGAACTCACAGCGATCGTCGTTCGCGCCATTCTACGGAATAACCGATACAAAATGGCGCAAGTGTCTGTTTTATTTAATCTATTAAGAAACATCTTTTTCTGGATGATGGATGTAGAATATGTTGTAGAAAGAACAGAAAAGGAATGGATGCATGGAGATACGAAAGACTTGTTACCATTCAAAATGGTCTAAAGGTAGCCAGAGATCTCATAGCAGGGATGATAGAAGAAGAAGTGAATAAGTCGAGAGGATTGATTGACCCACCTTATGTCAGAGTGGGAAGTTTGTAGGGAGCACTGGATCATGTCATCCAAGTCCGGTGCTTCCTAAAAATCATACTGTACTGGACGGAGTGGCGGAACGTAAAATGGGTGTTGGACAAGATGAAGAAAGCGGAAGATCTTATGAGAAAAGTGATGGAGGAAGAAGTCAAGAACATCAAAGAGTAATGAGGTAAAGAAAAAAAAAGAAAGAGAATACAAAAAGAAAAAGGAAGAGTTTGAGAGGTTAAATAATAATTGGATGAAGATACAGGCCAAGTTCAGAGCTTTGGGCCATCCTGACTGGATGCAAGAAAATGATGAGAAGAAGAAGAAGAAATGATTATTAGGAAAAGTCAGGAACTGGATAAAGAACGGGAGAAAATAAAAGAAGAAGAAGAACCCCAAGGCCTTTTTCAGGGCCCTTCATAGGGCACGAAACGACATTGACTTTCATGCCTCAAAATTTTTTTTTTAATGTTATATATGTGTTTTGCTTCTTGTCTGTCCTGTATTTTTTTCCCTATTGTCCCTAGACAATCCTACCCTGTTCCATTCTCATTGTCCCTTGGCAGTCCCAACATGTTCAATTTCCATTGTCCCTATAATGTCGGTCCTGTCTTCCCCATGTTCAAATTCTATTGTCCCTATTATGCCGGTCCTGTATTCCCAATGTTAAATTCCCATTGTCCCTATATTCCATATCCTGTGCTCCATATGTTAAATTCCTATTGTCCCAATAGTCCAAACTACCTATTTTAACATTAAAGTCCCTTAGTCCTCCTGTCGTCCCCCTACACTACTAAGAGCTGACCAGAATATGAAAAAGGGGCTTGTCCTGGGGAAATAATAAGGCGTATCACAGGGCTAAATTGCACGTCCAGTGGGCACCCGCACATTGGGGCAAGGGGTTGGGGTCAATAGTCTCCTCCCCCAATTTTTATTGTCAGAAAAGTTAATGAGAATCTTTGACCGCTTTTCTTTAAATAGCTGCTTTTTAAACTGCCCAGGGGATTGATTTACATCAGTTCCAATCATTACATATTCATGTTTATATATAATACATGTACCAAGTATATAATAAAAGTTATTTTTTTAAAACTTTTATCCTTTTTAAGATTACTGAAGACTGTGTTTTCTCGAAACACGATAGGTATTGGAATCTTATTTTTAGCAAACATTCTATTTGATCAAAATCACATCCCAATTTCACCTAGGACAGTGATGATTTGATTTAGATTGTGCCATGTTAAGGCATGTATGTCAACATCTTGAAAACGCAGCAGCAGAGGAGGGGAACAGACCACTTAAGGGAAGGGTCACCCTTGTTATACAAAAAAAATAGTGACCCTTCATAGAGGTCAAATACCATGTCTACAATTGTTTGTCCCCAACATAATTGTAGACGAGCCTCCTCTGCTGCTATGTTATTCTGAATCTTCGGAATCCTGGGATTTTGTTCTATGTTTCAAGTAATATTCAAGTTCTGACGGTGGTTTTTCTATTTTTGGATTTATGTTTTTTCTTTATCTGTAATATATCATCAAACTTCTGTATCGATCTCCACCGCAATTTTTGCAAATCTGATATAATCCTCTAACGCCGTTGTTACATCCAACACATCTTCGTGGACCGGCATGAGGGTTTTTCTTTACAAGATAATTATGTTTTTTGCAATATTCTCCACGACATTTTTTATCACATTTGTTAGTGTTTCCTTGACGCAGCCACGCACAATTGTTCATTATATTAATGATATCAGTTTAATTGTATCATCACCCCCTCTGCTGTTATAATAATTAAATCATTATGGTATAATAAAATGGTACATCCGGAATCTCATACTGCAAGGATAGCTCGAGAACGATTAGAAGCAATTAAAAAATTTCTTCCTGTTAGAGATTCATTTAGAAAAAATCTACAAGCGCAGCAAGAAGCACAAGTTGAGTACGAAGAGGACACTAAAAAACTGTTTAAGCCCGTCACTGCAGCTACTGAACAAGTTGCAACAGTCATCAAAGAAGATCTTCTTCCGGTATCAAAACAAACTGCGGCGCAGACTGAAAAAATAGCAAGAAGAACTAAACAGACAAAAAGGATTTTACGAGACCTTCCACCTGGCATAGCCAGGGAAATAGCTGCAGCTCAACCTCCACCTGTCGGTGAAGAAATACTTGAAGGTATTGGAAAACTTCGTACTGAAGTCGCCGACGTGGGAAAAAAATATGCATCTGAATCCAAACCAGTAGGAGAAAATTTAGAATTGATTGCAAGATTTAACGAAAGGGTTGTTGAAGATATTAGAAATACTGAAAAAGAAAAATTACCTGAAATGATATTATTTGGTATATTTAATAAATCTGGTATTTTAAAAACCAGTCATGAAAAAGTAAATGATGATAATTTTATTAAATGGATATATCGCGTATATTACAACAAAAAACAAGCTAGAGGCCCAGAATACGAAAGTCTTCATGAAGAAGTAAAAAGACTTTATAAAGAGAGAATAAAACAACTAAAACAAGAACAACCCTCCCAGCAGGAACCTTCATATCAACTTCCTCCACCTCTGCAAGAAATAGAACAACAACAATCTTCTTCACCGGGG